>JABSTQ010010036.1:600000-1060000 GCA_013358835.2 Ixodes persulcatus
AGCAGCCAGGACACGTCGTGCCGCAGCGGATGCAGCAGGTCCAGCGGATGATCGTGATCGTCCGACACGTCCAAGTGGTGCAGGTTCTGTAGCTGGCACAGCACTGGCACTACTTCTTCGCAGCTCAGGCTCTTCAGGTTATACATGCTGAGGGACTTGAGGCGGTCGCGGCAGCGGACCAGAGGAGAGATGTCCCTGGGGAGGGAGAAGAGGCACAAGGACGTAATAGATGTTCGTTGTCTAATGTCATCTTAAGCCACCTGAAAGCTATGCTTCAGAGTTACGACGTTCCAGACATCTCGGTGATTAAAATCATCATTGCAAGTCATCTTCCGATGACTCGTGGTGCAAGTAGACATAAATGCCCGTTCACACAAGAGCGTGTCACGTTACGGGAGCTCGTGTCCACTTACTTCGAGAGTCACCAAGACATCTGTGCTTTGTACGAAGCGTGGAAACCAATACAAGAAGTAGCTTTGCATGCGGCAAACAAAGCACGGACGTCCTGGCAGTTCATCATGTAATGCCTGGAATTCTTGCGTGAATGGACACTCAAGCTCCTGTAAGATGATGCGATGTGAGCAGATGGCACTGCACGAACGGGCTTCGAACTCCCAACGTTCATAAGGTGCAGCACAGCGCGAGCAGACGTAGTAGAGCGCGGGACGTCCTCACTTGATGCGGGTGGCCGAGATGTCGAGGACCTCCAGCAGGGGCAGGTCCGTCGCCACGATGTCCAGCCCGTGGCGGTTGAACTCCGTGTTGCTGACGTTGAGTGTCGTGAGGCTCCGCAGCTTGGAGAGTGCCACCACCACGCAGAACTTGGAGCTGGTGAAGGCGGTGCGGGCGACGTTGAGCAGCCGGAGGTTGCTCAGCGTCCAGTCACCTAGGCAGCCGATCAGGTCGTTGACCGCCACCTGGCTCAGGCCCGTGGCCTCCAGCTCCGTCAGCTTGTGCGAGCGCAGGACCCGCAGACCCCTGCGGTGAGGTCGAGAGGGAACCCGCGGTTCTCAGACGTGACGAAACTTGAGGACATGTGTATCCACAGATGATCCTAATGCAATGACTGCAGTCATTGCCAGCGTGACCCCTGAACCGTTTTAGATGAGCCTAGCTAGTCAACGCGGAGCCGTCTGCAAGCCGTTCAGGACGAGTATAGCTCGTCTGCTTTCCCCGGTTCACGCACTCAACCGTTCTGGATGAACCAGGCTCGCACATGGCTTAGTTTGAGGCTCTACCAACGAAGGGCCAGCACTGAATTTTTTTCTTTTTTTAATTTTGCTTTTATTTTGTTAGTTGCTAGAAACTAAATTTTGAAGGCAACAAATGTAACTTTGAAGACAGCGATGAAGCAGTTGAGAGTGTCCTGACGACCCTATTAAACATTTGGGGGCTTTACATGCCGGACCAACGAAGGGCATCTGGCACGAAGCCACCGAGGCAGCTCCAAGCATGTTATTATTGCGATGAAATTGTGGCATTGCTTGATGAGAATGTCAAAGAATGGATCGTGAAGCATGAACGTATTAGGCCATGCTTTGCACCCCATGAGCCACTTAAAAGTGGCTACAATGTAGATTGCATAGGAGACATTGTGGAGTGACTCAGCTTGCACCATTATTTGATTTTCAGCATGTTAGGAAGCAATTTAAGTAATTTACTTGAAGTACATTCTCTGAGTATGTATTTGTACTTCGTTTTTAAAGTGTTTCTTTCTGGTACTTTCCGAGAAAACTACCAGAAAGTACCAAGGACGCCATGAAGAAGGTACAACTACCGACTCCATAGGGCATTCACCGAATTTGGTCTTGTTAGATTTGCATTACGAAATTATGCTTTGTCAACAAATAAGTGCCTTACGAGTCGATTGAGTTAAGCAGTTTGTCAGCAAGAGTAAAATAAGATGGTGACTTCATCCAGCATTTGCCACCATCTTAAGGGGGCCCTGCAATCCAATTTCAGCGTCTACCTTTTTTCCGGTTTCCACGTCTCTTGTGGTTTGGGCAACCCAGCAGGCACGGAGAGAGTAACTAAATATCAGTGCGTCATACTTTAACCGGACGACGCGGGAACCTCCTCCACCTACGGGGGCGACCCGCGGTGCCGAACACGAGCGGCATGTGACGAAATCATGACAATGTTGGTCCTGGTCAGCCGAGGAGAGAGAGCTGCCCCGTTCCCGGGCAGCTCTCTCTCCTCGGCCTCACCTCCTTTCCCCGTCTTCCCCTCCCTCCCCACATTCAGCAGTCCGTGGGCGAAAGGAATCCTCCGGCGCGGGAAAAGGGGGGACAGAAGACCAAGGACGTCATGAAGAAGGCTATTTTTTTGCTTGTTTTTGTAATTTTAATATGCCTATATCTTTTAAAATAAAGTGAATTTCGAGAAAAGAGAAGGTTCACTAAGTTACTACGTTCAGTGCGCTCAGGTTCGGTGCAAATTAAAAAACGGTAAAAAAGTTGTTGCAGGGCCCCTTTAAGAAATAGCTGATGCATCCTAGATTACCCCTAAGGCAATACATACCAGTTTTTTAAAAAGAAAAAAAGAACATTGTATAGGGGATTGAAAGGGCATCATGAAAGATTGCGTTAAAAAGTACTTGTACTTTGAAAGAAAATTGCATTTATGGTACTTTACTTGACGTACATTGCACCCCTTTTACTTACTACTTTACTTTCTTGATTGATTGATTGATTGGCATATTTTATTTCGACACAAAGGTCAAGGCAGTTGGGACAAAAGGTGAATAAAATCACCTGACAAGGTCCCAACCACCAATACAGCACTTAGGCAGTGGGCTTACAAATTTGACAGGGAAACAAACAGAAACCAGTACAGACAGCACAAGTTATGAGGTTACTGCGCTAGGTTACTGGTCTGTAGATAATCCTTAACATATTTTTTTTTTTTAAAAAAGGAACACGGAAGAGATTTTACGTACACATCGCGACACTGTTAGCGCGAACACGACATCGGCGCATTTTCGCATTTTACTTCTAAATAGTATTAGCGAGCACGAAATGTTGGCGCTTACATTATAGAACTAAATAAGCTCTTTCCGTAGCAATAATAACTTGGATGACATCCCTTGGTTTCAAAGAGAAAAACAGGAAAAACCGGCAATCGCTTGTTCGCGCTAACAGTGTCGCGCTCTGTACCAGTTGAGAAATGTGAATATATGTTTGTTGAGGATATCCGGGGATTTGATAGGAGGATTTTTTATCTCCGTAATTAGTTCTAACATTGGGTTTTAGAAAGTGCACATGTCTCGTTCAGGTTGTGAATTGTGTGTTTAGGTGGATATATGTCACAAAAGCCAACACAATCGGTGTTCATTTCGGAATGTATCGAAATCACGACCTTCAAACAAAAAAGTTAATCCAATGTTAATATTTTATATTCGATACAATGTACATGAAGTACATAACCTCTTATTCACTTTTGTATTCTACTTCAAGAACTTTTTATATGTACTTTACCCGACACTGATGATTTTTTTCATCAAAATAGTGAAAACCAGCAATACATCGGCTGAAACGTCGGCAAGAAGCAGGCAACGAGTGGCAACATGTCGGCCGTAGACTGGCAAACTAATGTTGGTTGTGATTCCTCGTCCTTGACAAGAAAAACAAATTCGGTGGTGCGAAATGTGTGCCACAGGTGGTATGCGCTCAGCAGTAATGCCACCACAATGGCCTCTGATGTGACACTGATGCAAGGCTGCCATAGCATCCATGGACAGTCTTCGTATGTCCACGGACCAACAGCGCAGTCGTTATTCAAGCAAAGCTTGCACATGGAAATGCGTTCCGTATGGGTGGATGACAGAAGGTTAAGAGGCAAAAAGTGGACTTGCTTGGTGGTGACGTTGGTAGCATTTTTGATGCGGACCCTCTGTAGCCGGGTGCTCCGGGAGTCGAAGAGCGTCAGGATGCTGTCGTTGAGAAGTCCGCGTGCGCTGAGTGTCTCCAGCACCTGCTGGGACACCTCCTTGTGGAAGAAGACATCTGGATCCTTGAATGAGTACCTGGGCAGAACCAAGGACAAGTGCAGATGTCGCCTCACGAGTTAAACCAGTAAATATGAAATTAAGTTCACTGAATGTGGCCATACATCCAGGGACTTCCATGAGTCCCTCAATCGATGGCCATGGACCGTGTCGTGTCATCCAGACGAGTAAATAAAAAAGAACAGAAGCTCTTGGAGCCGCTAGAATAGTGGAAGATGATGCCTCATGGAAGTACATGGCCTTGTCCCACTTTTCCAACACTTGGTACTATGAATTCTGCTAACCAAACGATTAGGTCAGAAATAGGTGTGCTCAACACCTTAGTTCCTAGCCTATACATGGCTTACACGTGATGCAACCGCACTGTAACAATAGTCATTTTTACTTGTCCTTGCTGAGAGAAACGAATTCGGTGGTATGAGATACGTGTTGCGGAAGGCACACGAGCAGCAGCCAGGTCCTTCACAATTGCCGCTGATGTGACATCAGTGAAAGCCATGCACAGCAGATGACGTCTAATGGAAATAAATGGTCTTGTCGGGTCCATATCACATGAGCGAGTGACGTTTTAGCGAACAGCAACAGTTGAGCGAATCAACGTTTTAGCGAATAACGGGGGCGCGCGTTAAGCCATCCGCCGCACTGCGTTTACGCCACTTCGCGGCGACAGTCTGTGGCGGCTCATTACAAAAATGTGAACCCATTTGGCCCACCCGAAAACGCCGCTTCGCGGCGTCCGACTATTCGCTTAAGTGTCATTCGGTGAAACGTGGGCGTTCGCTAAAATGTCATTCGATCAAGTGAATGCCTCCCGGTCTTGTCCCACTTTCCCAACACTTGGTAAGCTGAACTCCCGCCATCCAAACGATCACGTCAGAAATATTCTTAACATTTTAGTTTGTCTATCCTAGAGTTCCTGTATAGGCTCCCTACGGGAGCCGGAGTTGCACATTCACCCCCGGAGCGCCGGCTTTCCTGCACGACATGTGGAGTCTGCTCCTCACGTGACTGAATTCGGCGAATAGCGGCGCCGCGCGTTCGAGGCGCGCGGCGCACACAAAAGCAGGGGAACGTACGCTGGGGCGCACGCGACGTCTTCTTTCCTGCACGACACTTGATCCGGCTCCTTACGCGATCGGATCTCGGCGAATAGCGGCGCGGCGGCACGTGGAAAACAGACGCACAACTGTGGCTCCCGTAGGGAGCCTATACAGGAACTCTAGTCTATCCTATAGACCAGTGGTTCTCACATGGGGGTTTGCAAAGGCATTCTAGGGGTCCGCGAAGCTCAGCCTCATTAGTCAAGACAGGCAATAAAAGTTGCATTTTCTCAGACTTGAGAACAAGCATTCCAATTTTCGGGTGAGTTTTCACGTGTGCATGTGCAAGTGTGAAGTAAACAGAAGTTTACTTCCACGCTTGCCCGTAGTTTTAATTCATTTATTAAATCACCATCATAATTAACCTATACCTTTCCCTTCCCCTCACCATAAACGAGGTCCTCCATCGTCTCCGCCGATCCACAAGGGGTCCGCGAAACATCAATGGTTGAGAACCACTGCTATAGACAAACAACCTGCATCTTGAACAGTTTAGACTCTATATATAGGTCCTGACCATAGAGTTCTTATAATGTACGCTAGAGGTTCAAGTGGCCATATTTTAGGCCTAAACCTCTTTTCCACAGCACGTGTGTAAAGACAAGCGACGATTCTAAGCAAAATAACGATCAAAAGGAATATAGAGTGTGTTCAAGGCTCGTCAGCATTCCGGTGACGCTTATATATTGGTAATATGCCAGTCCTGTCACTATATGAAAATGACTCAGTCTTGCATCTTTACGAGCGGTTACAAACATTAAAAATGTAAAGAATGATGTGCGTGGGCTATGAAAGGTGTCTCTTCATTATTTTCTATGCCGGGTAGCTTTTATGAGGCATCATTTCTCAAAGATTTCGAGCATGTGGGTGATGTTTTGGACGCAGAACAAGCATCCTCGCAAAGCAGAATGAATAAAGCAGTACTTATACTTATTGAAAATCGGACTATATTACGTGGCCTTCAATTTATTTTGATTGTACATGCACAGGGAGCTACTGATCCAGTGTTACTGCGTAGTTCCATGCTGTCTCTTTTAATGTTCCAGATGTCCTTCATTTGTTTGGCGCGTCGTGTCCACGCTAACAGTGCCCGACAGTGCACATAAATCCATGCACGAAGCCATTTTACCACCGTTTTAAATGCAATGGATTGGAAAAAAAAAAGCCCTAACTGACCAATTATTTTGTCTGCCTGACTGAGAAATGTTCCAAGCTATATAGTATGTACAAATCATTCAGAATATTTTCTTTTATAATCGAGAGCAAAGAGAAAATGCACTCACTTTTCCCATAGAAATGCATTACTGGAAGCCAATTTTTGACTGGTTGCTGTCCGCTTCAATTCGCCACAGCACACTAGCGTCATTTGAAGCTCTAGCGTACGTTATAATAACTCTATGGTCCTGACTGTGGATGTCTTGTACTGGGTAAAACACACGCTCTGGTAATGGCAACCACAAACTGACCGTATGTTAATGTCATGCCATTGAGTCGACCTTGCTGTGGAATGTCACCAGACCCGGCGTAATGTGTCAGAGAACGTCAGACACCGACGAAGGGGATCTTAGCTACAAAACGAGGAGCGATGCGAACAAGGTACGCTCGAGGAATTTCCACTCACCGCAGCGTCTGGTCATCGGGGCTCGTCTGAACCTCGCAGATAGCGTCGATGTTCTCGCAGATGAAGTCCACACAGCACTCTTGGAGGGACACGGGGGAGTCGTACATCGCTCCCGCGGCGACGCAAACCGGGCTCGCAGTGCAGGCAGTGCTCCTATTCCAGGGGTATCATCGCGACCTCCTCCCCGAACGCCGAAACAGAACGCCGTGATTTCTGGACGGCACCCCGTAGAAACAGTCCTGCGGCCCTGTGTGTCGGAGTGAGCGCAAAACGAGTCGGATTAGTTAGCAAAGCAAGCAGGCGTTTCGTTTCGGCGCTTTAAACGAGTAATTCGGAGAGATCGGAAACAACATATGTATCCAGCAGAACGCAGCTTGCGTGAACGTATCGCGAGCGCTTTCCAAGCTGTGCGCGAAGAGCCTTGGGTCATTCGCGTTTACGCGTTTTATCTATGCTCCGAGGGGACCTTGAACAAAAATAAACAAAGCAATTCTCACCTCACATCGTTAAACGATTGATCAAATCGCTTATTTTGGAAGGTTCGGGTTACGCAATACAAAGCAGGGTAGGCTCCCAAGTAGGCTTTCTCTTTTTTCTTTTTTTTTTCCCCTTGCTTCAGGTTCAAATTGTTATGCAGTCCGAGTTCGTTACTCACCCCGTTGTGTCCAGCCTGGCGTTGGGATGAGACTTCCGATAGCCCGAGATATTGCTCTAATGAATCGGGCGACCGAAGATGAGTTTAGATGTCTCACTCGTATCGTCTCTGAAGATTTCGAGTCGTACTGTGAAGGTTGCAACTCGCTGTGCGTGTGCCGTGCCGTCAGTTGCCGAGATAGCTGCGGGTGCTTTTAGGAACGGGCACCAGCAGGTAGGAAGCACTGCGATTCTCGACTGTTCTTTCGATGCCAATCGTCTGTACGTTTAGGAGAGAAAAAAAAAAATAGTTGAAAAACAATACAAACCGAAACGTTCCAATCTCCAATAAGGCCTGTATACGTAAATCAGAGGAAATTGCAGTCGCAGTTGTGGCGCTGCATGTTGGTCTTCCGCCTGTGTTGGCATGTGTATATTTATTAAATTACTTATTGGCAGGTAAGTTCTTTACTTAATTTTTCAATTATAATTTTAGTTACAAAATAATATCTTGCATTACACAACGTTGGCACTGCTCGCAGTCATCGCAATCTTCCCGCGCACAACCCCGAAAGTATGAATGCTGGAAAATGACAACGAGGTTGGAAAATGACACCAAGTAGTAATACCTGGTAATACCACTGATCTCAATGAGATCAGTGCCAAATACGATATAGCTTCGCTACACTGTAGCTTCGCCAATACTATGTCCAATACTGAAAACTCCGGCGAACTAGAGTTCCGGCGAACGTGACAGTGGCGCCTCTAGCGGACTCGGAGTCTACGGAAGCAGACGACGCAATGGAAAAGTATAGACCTTTTCATCCTCCTCCGCATGGGCGCTGCCATCTTGGAATTAGGTGACGCGGCAGCCATTAGGTTGCTTCAAGTTGCTGCTCCCCTCTCCCCTCCGCGCCTTGGCGGATGCGTTGTATTGGTTCTAATCGTGTTTTTCGTCGCGTTTCGCCGCGCTTTCTTGCCTTACTTCGGAAACTGTAGCCCGATACGTCTACTCGACGACTAAGACATCACGAGGGTTCAAAGGTCCTTATGACAACTGAGATTTGTTGACTAATAGTGGTGGAACATTCTCAGTAAGAAGCGCCTATATTTATATCACACATATAGGATCGGGAGGCGTCAAGAATAGTCAGCGCAAGGAGACTATCTGTATTTCCTGAAAGTATCGTTCTTTGTATTTATAATATATCGAAATCGGTTTCTTTTGATTATGTGAGGAAACTCGCGGAGGAGATAGACAGCGAACGTTTAACTTGTATTTTATCTGAGGCTAGAAGTACTGCTACGTCAACGTCAGACGATTGGTTTGTTCATAATATCACACCTACATATGTGTATGAGGTTCTCAATCTTTTTTTGCGACGTAATCGTTCAGTTGGTCGGCTTAGTTATGAAGTTTAAGAAAATGTATACCGTGCTCGCTCCCATTTGGACAGTCATTTAAGTGATTTATTGATTATATTTAGATAACCAGTTGGGACTTCCCGCGTAAGAAACTGCCACGACAACAGTAGCGAGTTTTGGAATAGCGTGCACAAAGAAGCAGTTGTACTGCACTGGCTAAATTGCTCATCTACAGCGAGTGACTCGTCGCAACTTTAAATGGCTGACCAACTACACGCTGTATAAATATCCCCACAACCACAATTAATAACGTCGTTTCTATTTGCTAATCCAAAACGCGCTTTAGATTCGGGACATGCGCAATAATGACGACACTTCTTTTTTTTTTTTTTTGCGTACGCTGTTTTTATTTTTGCCAGTATCTAAAATCCGCAATATTTAACGCCGAAAAAAAAAAGCCGATTGCATAACAATTCTTTGAGTCCAGGATTGCCGATGGCGAACAGAGCTTTACTTTTGGTGGCTGGCGATGCCGAAATTTACAAAGCGAATCCGTTCAAACAAATAAATATTTGTTCACACAGGTCTGTAAAGTGTTGTTAAGCGCTAGAATTCAGCCAAACTTTCCGAGGTATTTCTCCTCCTGCAGCCGTTAATTTTATTTGGTCAATTTTACGGAAGACAAATGTCAGAGATAATTTGACGGGCCTGTCACTTATATCATATCTCGAGTAAGCAAATGTTCATATAAAAATAATTTATTTTTAAGGATCAATATCGCGAAATGCTGCTTATGAGTACTTTAGTAGGGTTGATAATTTAAGAAATTTCCTACTCCGCCTGTCAAAACATGCTCAAGTACTGAATTAAAAAAAAAAAAAAAAGAGGCCGAGACGATACTACTTGTTTATATCAATTATCCGTGTCATTACACGATACGTTTTTAGTCTGCGAGGTTGACTAAAAATTGGGTGCCCACAAAAAACAAACAGTGAGTAGTAAACTCGCGAGTTCATCCGTTCTGGCCGATTCAGCACATTGCTAATCAAGCTGTCGATATGCTTCTTTATATTCACGTGTTAGTCTCTTCACGGGTTTGTTTTTCTGGAAACTGGTGTCGTCGGGTGCGGCCGTAGACGATGGTAATCTTCCCTGTACCTCAGTCAGGCGTTTCGCAACCGACCACAATCAGATACATCAAAGTAGTTGGTAAAAAAAGCCCGCAATTTAGGCTAAAATGCACCTCGTAGCCCTCAAAGTGGCTCAATACCACTGTTTCATTGATTGTGTGATACAAGGAAAAGAATTCTATCACAAAATTAAGCGAAAACAACGTAAAACAGCAACATAGCCGCGTTCACGTTGAAACCGAAACCAACCAAATTGAAGCAACCTAATGGCGCCGAGTGCATCAGCGCCCTCTATCCGCCGGTGAGGCAACTACTAAAATGAAAAGGTCTTATGCTCCGCGACGTTTTCGAGATTTGCGTGCCCCGTTTCGTCACGCCAACAGCAGGAACACTTCATTACGGTCAGTCCGCTTGCAAAGCGGAATCAACTAATCGCAACTGCAGCGACAAACAAATAACAACGGGCGCAGAAACAAAGATAGAGCAGTTTATTTAGAGGTCTCAAACGCCACTCAGGGGTATCACATGCTTTTGAAGCGCATCTGGGAAACGGAAAAAAAAAGGCGTTTAGCTACTCGAACTACATCGTAAGAGGTTACTGATTATTCGTTACAAACTGCGTTGTCACAATTTCTTACCTGAATAGGCGATTATCAAAACGTGCGCAAACAACACGTTAAAATTACTAGAGCAAGCGCACAGCCTCTGCAGCTTTACAAAAACAAAAAGTAACGAGAAAAATGACCGTGCAAACAATTTCCGAACTTTGCAGAAAAGATGAGGCCTGCATCCCAGACGAAAATAAAAAGAAATGGGGAACAGTCGCGAACAACGGCGAATGAAACGAAGAAATTAGCAGACGATACAAAGATACAAATCACCCACCAAAGACCTCCTTCAACGACGACGATCGCACGGGGCGTCGGTAGGAGCCAACGTTACTAAAACACTCAGTTGGGAAACTGCCATAGAGACTGCCCTGAAAAAGTGTCCCCGATCTGTCCTCGCGAACCGATCTAATGGCGAACTCAACGCCGCCAATTCTCCCGCAGCGGCCACTCGAGGAACCGCACGTTACTTCCATTTTGAATATAATCGGCCAGAACAGATACAGTGGAAGAGGTTACAGGGGTGCCACCCCCGTTTCCCCAGCGGACGCGCCGCGTCTTAATAACCGAAGTTAAAATGCACCTAGGTCGGGACGCGCTACCTGAAAGGACCGCTGACGCATGGTCGTATAAAAACAATATTAAATATGCCGCAAAACCTTGCAAACTAAAGATTTTAAAAACATCACGCGCCCTTCATTTTGTACTAATCTCCAATAAATATCATACAAAAAAAGTATTTTTCGTTTGTTTTTACGCAAAAACATGCTTTCTAAAAGCTCAAGGTGACCACAGTACAGACAAATGATAAAGAGTGGCGCTGTTATCGCATTTAGCTCGGTCTCGGTGGACGCCAGCGGCCCAGGTTTCGACGGCGAGTTTCCCAACTGAGTATTCTAGTAACGTTGGTAGGAGCATTGAAAATTAGCGGGTGGTGCTCGCCGTTGGTGTTGAGTCCACAACAAACAAAGCGGAAGCAATACGACGAAACTATTAAGAAAAAGGGAGCTTCACTTTTCTTTTTTTTTTAGCTTCTCGTTACACGTTTGTTTATTTGCTTTCGCGGCTTTGTTAGGAACTAAGAACAAAACAGAGGAAAGGAATAACGTAGTCCAGCTCACACTGCCCGTTGCATTTTTCTCGCGCATCTAGTGTCGCGAAATGTAGTTTCGCGAAATGGTTGCGCCGTCTGAACGAGTCCGAAAAGGACGCGCGCATCTAAAAAAAAGTTGCGCACACATGCTTTTGCTGAAACTTTGCCGAGTCCTGTCAATCACTCTGAAGGCGCCGCCAATGGCCGCTCAGAAACGCTCTCACGTGGCCTTTGAGGGGGGAGCGAGTTGTTTGAGAAGACCACTTCACTGCCGGTGTTGTAGCCGAGCCAAATCCGAAGGAACCGAAACCACCGAAACCACGAACGATGGATACTGCCGGCGCTTCCGCAGGCACGTCAAGCACCACTGAAGGAAAAGTGAGTAGCATACCGGAAAAAAATCCAGCGATGGACGAAGACAATCAGCGGGAGTTGGCGAGATTAGAATAGTGCTCATAGCGTTGTTGTCGCTACGATACCGCTGGATAAGAGACCATCGAGAAAACTGAAACGCAAGTTTGCTTTGTTTACAAGCGAACGTGAAACCATGTGCGCTCTCTGAAACAGTTGGCACAGTAAAATCGGGGCAGACATGGACGCCGAGAAGTAACCAGATTGGGCACGTGTGCATTGATAGGAGCTTTGGCAATGAATTGGCTGCGTACGGGCTCGGCGCCGGCACATGTCCTGCACTGGGTTGCCGCCTCGATCGGCTTTGCGCACATGCGAGATCGCTCCAAGTAGTGCAGTATGTGAGAAAAAAAAAAGAAATTAAAGTGAATTGAGTGCATAAAATGCGCAAAGCAGGTCCCCAGATAAATAGAGATATGATTCGGAGCGCCACATTATGGTCAACAACGAAACTATTTTCGCGAGTCTAAACGTCATCGTTGTACGTGAAGCGGTACGTGCACGTACATGTGAACGAGCACATTTCGCAAAACTTGAGTATCGCGAAACTGTTGCGCGCCTAAAGGATGCATCTGCTCCGTGCTAGCAGTGTGTGACCTTTTTTTTTGCTTTCGCATTTCTTTTCCCAGTGACTTTGGCAGGCTGTTTGTTTACTCGCTTGGCGAAGCAGTTCAGAAGCACATTGAAGTACTTGTTGACGCACATGTCCAGGCAATCTTAGCACACCGTGCCTTTGTTTTGAGTGTCAGTCAGCGGCCTCAAGTGCGTTTTCAGCTGAATGTCTTGTTTGGTGAAATATATCAGTGAAATTTGTGCCGAAGGCACGGCTGATCGTTGCCTTCTAGGTGACGAGCTAATTCTTAAGATGGTGGCATTTTCGCATGCGAGTATTTCCTGTTCTTCAACAGAATGTCTTTCTAGGTGTTTCATGTTTCTGATAGCAACATGATAACAGATCTGACTGGCTGCCCACCCGGCTACATAGGACTGGGTGTTCAATAGTGCGTGCATCTGGTCTGCCGTCCGTGAAGTTCTCAGCAATCTCCGTGGAGTTGTCGTAATCGTCTGTTGAGGCGTCAGTGGCGATTTTGAAGCCAGACTTGGATAGCTCTTCGAGTTTAATTTGAAGTAACTTAATTACTCACGTTTGTTCGGTCTTCGGGAAGCGCAAGGATTTTCCACAACATCACTTTTTGCAGTGGTAAGCAGCACATGGCATGCCTGCTGTACCACGAGGATAGCCTCGTGGTGCGGGAATTAAAGACGACGTGAAGTTCTCAGCAATCTCCGTGGAGTTGTCGTAATCGTCTGTTGAGGCGTCAGTGGCGATTTTGAAGCCAGACTTGGATAGCTCTTCGAGTTTAATTTGAAGTAACTTAATTACTCACGTTTGTTCGGTCTTCGGGAAGCGCAAGGATTTTCCACAACATCACTTTTTGCAGTGGTAAGCAGCACATGGCATGCCTGCCATCTCCAAGTATGCGCTGGTGTATGCCCGAAAGCGGCCGGTTGATCAACCAACGATGACCCATAGCAGACGTGACAGTGTACTCAAATAAAATCCGAAGAGAAATGTATAACGAGCTTACACTTTTTAATATATTTATTAAGTATCAAAAAGTACATATGAAGATTTCGGATAAGCAACTCAAAAGAAGGCGAAGATAGGAGGTTATCACAGACGACAGTGGAAAAACAAAAACAAAACAATAACAACAAAGTTGCAGACGGCCCTCCAGATACGCGT
The DNA here is from genome assembly GCA_013358835.2 of Ixodes persulcatus. NCBI lineage: Eukaryota > Metazoa > Arthropoda > Arachnida > Ixodida > Ixodidae > Ixodes > Ixodes persulcatus. The sequence continues at coordinate 613,715 of JABSTQ010010036.1, forward strand.
CCAGGCATATCGTAGCAGGCGAACCGGTGGTAGTAAGCGACGAAGCGAAGGAAAGAAAGTAAAAAACTAAGCCAAGCAAGTCAAAGCAAAATACGCGATGGTTGGAACATCAAGTAAACACAAGAAAAAAGCAAACAAAAAACATAAACGCAGAAGGAAGAAAGACCGCGGCGGCGTAGCGTCACCTCCAACATAAAAAGAAAGTAGACTTCGAAAAATGGAAGGAGGTGCACGACCATCCAAAGGGTGCTTTTTTTCTTTTTTTCTTTTTTTTTTTTTTTTTTTTTTTTTTTTTTTTGCGGTAACTCCGCTTTTATTAGTTTCGGTCAGATTTGCATGCGCACAACCGACTTCTTCCGTAGCTTACTGACATCGCAGTAACGTACGTGGTTCCAAATTGCCTTATGCTTCTTCATCCGGAGACGATCGGGATTAGCCGCTCACCTATTAGACGAAACGGTTATTCATGAGAAATAGGAATTGCAACAAAAAAAAACGAATTGATCGAAAAGAACAGTAACGTTGCAACGTGCCTATGTTCTGAAATTTTTTTACATTGCCCTTTTTCAAGAAACAGGTCGGAGGTACACTCGTGTTTTGACTGGCTTACGGAAGTTCTGACACAGTCCTTTCTTCAGGAGAGCCCAAAATTTGCACCCTAAAATCTGTAACATCTTTCCCACACGAAGAAAATGTCCTTCACTCATGAGGTGGCACCTATTTTTTAACATTCAAAGCAGCGAATACCCGTGACATTTTTTTTTTTTTTTTTTTCCTTGGTCACCTCGCACGGAGATAGGCAAAACCAATGCGTTGTAGAGAATTCGTCTGCTTGCGGAGACTCCGAGCTCGCCAGGGGCGCTGCGATCACTTTTCGCCCGCGCTCCGCGGGAGTTGCCAGTATTTCATGACACCTGACCAGGGTGTAAGATAGACAGGTGGGGAAACGAGAGCCAAATGAGCGACCGGATTGTGTCCCTTTCGGGTTTCTCTTTTTTTTGTGGCGCCATCTATGTGGAGCACCGCGAACCCTCACTCCAGGTGGGCAAGGACGTTTAAATAACCTCCTTGCAGGTGGGCGACCGGTGGCGACCAAATAACTCTATGGTGGCGACCAGCTAAACCGACGGAGATTTTTTTTCTTCTCGCCGCAGCGCCATCTGTCGCAAATCGGGGGTACCCGCAAGCAGACGAGTACACAATCCGGTCACGGCATTGCTGTAGGCCTCTATGGGCCGTTTCCCCACCTGTCTATCTTACACCCTGCACCTGACCGAAAACACACAAGTTCCGAACGCGTAGTATCGCCACTATACTCCGTTTCACCTTATGTTGTACCGCAGCGAAGGCTAGAAGCGCGAGCTCATAGCGTTGGCAGCTGCCCTTAGTGCACGAGAGCTTGGGCCGCCAAGATATGCTCAAGAGCAAGGAGCTCGCGCTTGTAGCCTTTCCTGCGGTACAACACAAGGTGAAACTTTGCCGAATCGAAAGTTCGGCGCCGAATCTTGGGATTCGGCAAAGCCGAACTTTTGTCGAACTTTTCTAAAGCTTCGGCAAAGATTCGGCAAGAATACATTGTTGCCAGACTGACGCTGATATTTAGTTTTTTCTGGCGAAAAAAGGTTTTATGTTGTATTTAACTTAAAGGGACAATGAAGGCAATTTCGGATATTTTTTTGGCGATTGAACTGGGTTCCCGGCACGTCTCAGGCCACTTTTCCCAAATTTCAGCCGAAACCGGCGCTTGTGTGCCGCGCAAATCAATTAAACAGTCGCGGTAATATTCGTACCGGGATCGATCGAGGCGACGCCCCGAGCGTCGCGGGAGAAACCAGCAGAAGCGGAGGCCACGTGACCGTGCGGGGCCTGGAAGTATGACGTCACAAGAGACGCGTCAGCGATTGGTCGAAACGAGAAATGTGCCCTCGGTCACGCTTTGGTTCGTGGTTTTAATGAACACTGTTCTAATTCCACTTGAATAACAATGAAAACTATAAATCGAACCGAAAATGATAACTAAACCGTAAATAGAACACCATAATTATTTTTCTCTTTGCTACACTGCACGCGAAACGGGCAACGAGCAGCTATGGGCAAACAATATATATAAAATGAAGAACACAGCGCAGAACACGCGCGAGACTTTTGGTTCTGGTTTCAGATGTCGGTGCCGTGCTTACTTTAGGAACACGGCACTCAAGGGATTCTGCAAAGCGGTAGTCATGCAAAATTTGTGCGCTGTTGAAGGATGTTCAAACGGTCGACTGAAGACCCGTGATCGTTCGGGCGACGCTAGGTTTCAGCTACTCCCAGTCCCAAGCGATGAAGCATTGCGAAGTCTCTGGTTGAACAGCGTTGTCTTGCGCAGAGGTCTCGGCGATGGCGTCAGAATTTGTTCGCTACATTTTCGGTCAGGAGACTTTGAAGAGAACCTTCAGGTTAGCCGGAGTCTGGGCGTAGGTGTGAAGCGACCCCAGTTGAGGAAGGACGCTATTCCTTCCGTTGCAACGCGCTGCTATAACCCACCGCGGTAACCACAGTTTCGATGCCCTAAATGCTACCGGCACCGACAATTCACATGTGACGTCACTCCTACGTCACCTCCGTTTTTGGAGGTCCAAAAAATGAGAATGCAGATAGTTCAGTTTCGGTTTCTTCAATTCTTTCGTAGGTACAAAAATACGCGTCACAAATGTCTATAAAAAATTGGGCAGTATGCTAGGTTCCCAAGAAGCCTAAAAACACCATTTAAACAAATTAAATAAAATCGTCTTCATTGTCCCTTTAAATGCAACATGTAATGCATATTGGCACAGTTATTACTAAATAATGTGATATTCTACAAGATAATTCTATCGGTGTTGTTTTTGTGTGTTTACTAGCAATTTTAGTGACTTCTTGCAGAAGTGGCGTGACAACGAGGTGGGGTAGTAGCAGCGTTGGGTAGCAGCAAGCGCAGTCACGATTCGAATCGCGCTACGAGTGTTTCGGTTTAAAGGCCTTATCAGCGCAAGCCTGCAAGTGTGTGTGGTGTAAATAGAAAGGCAATAACACTACGTTTTTACTTTCTCTGGGAGTCACCTTTCGTGCCCGAAAGTGAATGCCACGGTTACTGAGCCTTCACCAGAAAAGATAATATTATTGTCAATATGCATGTTTTTCGATTTGAGTCACTTGACGTCAGCTTTGCATGAAAGTGTGCGTCCCATATTCGCAACGTCTCGTTTTTAAGCTTTAAAATCCCGGTTTCTGGTGTCAGGACCCACACGAACGTTTATGAAGATGGGAAGTAAGGAATGTCGAATGTGCAACGTCGAGCACAATAGTTCTGTGTTTAGTTTTATGTAGATACATGAAAACCGCGAAATAACGCTAATTAAAAAGCAGTATTATTTTGTTTTGGCACAAACTTCTTATGAGCCGAAAACAGGATCGTTGTATTTGCAAGGAGTGTTTTAAAGTAATTGTGAGTCAATGTTTCAACTACCTCGTTGCATCACTAAAAAAGGCCAAATGAAAATTGCGTCATCCAAATGTACCACATCATCTGTCACTTGCGCACTGGACTGCGTAAATTACTGGTCGATCTTTTGTTCTTGAGGCAGAAAATATTGCAAAGGCTGACAAACGCAGTTACCGTGTTGTCTACACTCCCACACCTCGCCGTAACCGCTGGTTGTTCTACTACACTGTACATAGAGCAGTTCTTCGGGCTCAACAGCGACTCAAAGTTGACGGCGGAGGGACTTGCAGCAACGCTTTCGGTTGGTGGGTATACGGATAAATTTTATGATTGCTGCTAGCAAGGTGGGTCGTAGTCGCTTTATGTTGACACGATTTTAAGTGTAAGTACTCCGTGCAAAGGCGAATCGATCGCGTTTCTAATCCACCTTTGTTTTTGTTGTTTTTATCATGCACGACCGACTACTAAGCAAATGCTTCTGTACCGATCACGGAGCGAATGTCTTCGTCCTTACATTGCGTAACGTCAAATAAAAAGTTAGCGAGAAAACTTCCCTTTCGAGTTACCTCTTTTTTTATTGATAATTTCTCCCGTATCTAGGTGCTTTAATCAACAAAATCCATTAGGTTTGCTTCCCTAGTTCAAACATTTTGCTGCCACATGCGGCACTAATGCTTGGCACGATGTATGCCACTGGTGGTATTGTGAATTGGTTTGCTTCCAAAGCTAAAAGCGTAACAGGTGGGACCATTGTTTGCTAAAAATGTGCCGATATGGGAATTTCGTTGCATAACTCGCGTTTTACGTTTTAAGATTGATAAGAAACATGTTCATGTGATGGTGCATGTCTAGAGCATAAGCTTCGCAGATCCAGAATGGGCGTGCTATAGGCTACAGCCTCAAGGTTTTTAATGGGCCAAATTAGTGATTACACGGCAATAAATATTGTGGTGGAAAACTGACCATTGACTCGGTGGGTTTTGATCGTGCCCATTGGTATGCTGTTGGCAAAATAGGTGATGACACTCCTTTTCCCTGACCATGTGGCTTTAAGGGGCATCGCATCTAGATGTGCTTAAATATATTTATTTCAAGTTTCAGTTGACCCCTCTGCATTATTAGAGAAAGGCAATCTAACACCACAACAAACAGCAATGAATATACAATGCATAATAACAGGCACCAGTGTCCAAGCGTATAATCCGCAAAAAACAATTTGAGCCTTAAAAAAAATTTTTTTTTTTTGTTGTTTAGATAGTTTGCATTTAGTGTATAATCCGCAGGGCCTGATTTCCGCATCCAGTGCATAGTCCCTCAAGCTGGTGCATTGTGTCTTCGTGCTTTATTTCCTGGGTGGCATTTTTTTTCAGACGTTCTTCGGCGAACGCTGTTGGGCCTGAAGAACTGCTCTATGAGGCCTATATCCAGCCACTGAGCACACACACAAGCACAGGAAATAACACTCGGTGCCAAGTACAAACGAAGAACCTGGGCTGAAAGCCCTGAATACCAAACAAGCAGAGTCGGATGACGGCGACTGACTGCATAGTACACAGATTGCGCTCCTTCGACGCCTGCATCGCTGCGGTGGATGGTCATAGTTAGTCGTAGCGAGATAATCATCACTTCAAGCCAGTCGAAGGCAAGAAATCTTGCCATGGTCAAAAATATGTGTGCAAGTGTTCGACGTGGGCTCTTTCACGCTGGTGCAGCTCTCATCAAGAAAGCTACATATCAACAATGTTTGCGCGTTGAGGCTGAAACTATGATGCATACTTTATCTAAACCTAAATTTATCGGTCTGCGGCTACAAACATTTTTGTTGACATTGCTTAGATGATGTAACCATTCAGTTTAGATGATGTAACCATTCAGGCCTCGCATTAAACGGTGTTGTAAACTCTTCGGTTGTTCTGGTTAATTGTGCTGAAAAGCAGTTGGATGAAAAGTATGACAGCTACAGCATACAAGGAACGATCGAGGTCTTTATTCTGCGTTTTGTGTGCATGGACACTGGTGCCTGTTTTGGATGACGTAATGACAGCTGCAGCAGGTGAGCGTCTCTTCGGTTTCCCGCTCTGCGACAGTGACTCGGCTGCCTTGCTGAGAAAATGCCTTTGGAAGACTCGCCCCGCTTCAGTCTCACCCGAGAACTTCAGGGGGGAAGAATGGAGCTTCATGCCGGTCTCTACATGAAATCGAGGATGACCAACATAAAGGAGAACTACACTTTTCTCCTACAAATGGGTGAGTGTAGCAGAGTCGCCAAAACCAGCACGTCTGCAAATTCAGAGAAAGGGTTGTTTATAATCTACAACCTATACAAAGCAACTTTTTGTCAAAATAAAAAGATCGGGCAGTAAAAGAATAACCCCGGTACAAATGCTGTGGTAGACTTCCCTGACCCCGCGACTCTGTCAAACTTGTCTAGAAGTTATATTTAACCTTGATATAACTAGATATGTATCCACTCTGTAAACAACAGCATACATTTGAATAACAGACCTAAAATCCTTAAACTAATACTATCTGCCATGTTTCTAATACTCAGTGTATGTGTATGAAAACCTATTTTTGCCCTAATAAAAGACATTTTCAAAAGGACATGTGTCTTCTGCTGATACATATCTTCCAATTAAAATGCAGAGGCAAAAAGAAAATCAACTGTGTACATTACCACTTAGCATAAGCATCTTTTGCCATTCATTCTTGAGCACAGTCCAATATCAGCCTAAATTGTTCCTCGTTTTAGAAGCTTTGCCCTGTTTTGTAAAAATAAAAAAAGTTTAAAAACTTTACCTTTGTTCTCCTTCTTGCATTTAAAGGGGCACTGACACCCCAAATGTCGTATTTCTTTTTATTGTCTAAAACGATGCAAGTTGTCGCCATAGACACGCAAAAAAAAAACAAAAAAAAAACGCATCGCGAAAAACAATTTCTCCGCGCGCGCGCGCGCCTTTTTTATTTTTGGCGTTTTTATTTCCCGCCGCTCACCTCCTCGCTTCTTTTGATCGGTGACGTCAAAAATCAGGAAATTTAGAAGCTTTGTAGGCGACATTTCTATAACATTTAATAACGGCAATCGTAAAACATGTTTTTTAACGCAATTGCGAACGCACTACGGCCCCTCTTTTTGAAATACCAAAAATCTGAGTTCGGTGTGATGTTGCTTCCTGAATTTGTACCCTCCCTCGAAAAACTTGGCGGCGCTCGTCGACGAGTCGGGGAAGAGGTTTTTTCCCGCGCCGGCGCCCTTCTATCCCGCCTGCTCACCTCCTCCTCGCTTGGGGTCGCGGTGGCAACGGCGCTTTGCTTTATAGCGTGGAGCGGAGGTCCGAAAGAAAGTCGAGTCGCAGGAGACCGCAAATTTTGACTCCCTGCACTGGCGCGAATCACGCGGGAACTTCAAATTCGGCATTTGGAAATTGTTTTTTTAATTCACGAATACTGAATTCCCAAGTTTCGAATTTTGAGGGTAATGTCCCGGCATCGTTTTCAATCGTTTCGGATAATAAAAAAAATGATTTTGATGTGTCAGTGCCCCTTTAATACAGACATTTGTTTGTCATTAGATCACACAGCAGATATCGCCGTGGCACATACAACTTAAACGACCGATGAGACTATTGATATTACAATAAAGCTTCCCACGAGAGCCAAAAGGAGGCTTGCAGGGGTGCACAAGTACAGGGTGTCACAAAAGAAAATTTACACGGTCTTTTTTTACCGCAAAAATAAACTAGGCATCGCCGAACGCTCATTCTCCGCCCAAAGGTAGCGCTAGAGGTCACAACCAATGCCAAAGTTTCAGCCCGATCCGATAACTAAATCAAAAGTTATAACTGATTTTCTGAAAATTTCAATGGGAAAATGGCGGCCGACGGCGTTTTCGAACACATGGGGCTGTATGGCACCAGAAACCGAAAACGGGCAAAAATGGGCTCCATTTTCCCATTGAAATTTTCAGAAAATCACTTATAACTTTTGATTAAGTTATCGAATCGGGCTGAAACTTTGGCATCTGGTTGTGACCTCTAGCTCTACCTTTGGGCGGAGAATGAGCGTTCGGCGATGCCTAGTTTATTTTTGCAGTAAAAAAACCGTGTAAATTTTCTTTTGTGACACCCACTTTTCTTGATGACAGCTGAACCAGCGTGAGAGAGCCCACGTAGAACACTTGCACACATATCTTGACTATGGCAAGATTTCTTGCCTTCGACTGGTTTGAACACTTCATTTGTAGCATCACGGAAGGTCTTGCTTGAAGTGATGATCATCTCGCACACGGCAACAAGCAGAGAACGACACACTTCGTTTAATTTATAAGCTACCGGTCTACGGGCGTCGCAAATCTATCCCCCTCTTGTCCGCCATGTTGGATCGATCGGAGCGCCCCCTATATTCGCTGAAACTCCTCAATAAAACGTGGTGTTGAGGTGCACAGGGCTTGCTCCCGCCCTTGAATGTAATTTTGAGTTTTGATTGGGAAATCGGGCGCCCTTGAATGTAATATTTGGATTTTTAGGATGCTTAGAGCCCGTAGATTGAGTATGACAATAAATAGACGATGTCAGAATTTACTTGAGTGCCCCATTTAAAGACAGAAGCATCATTTACAGATGCGGCGGTATTCCTCCTCCGTGGCGGAGGGGTATCGCATCGGACTATTGAACGGAAGGTCGCTGGTTCGACGCCCGCCGAGGGCACGAGCGGAGCGTCTTTAATTTTTTAGGAATATTAAAATTCTCAGATATAACGTATCCGTTTCCGGATTTTTCGTGTCGCCAGGTTTCGTACCTTTCGTGTCGCCAACGTGTTTTCGTTCAAGGACATAGCAGGTCTACTGAACGATGAGACATGTAAGGCTTGCCTGTAATAAAACCACACAAACGATGAACACTACAAGACAACCACAAGTAGGAGAACCACAAGAAAATCCCAACAAGAACGAAAACCACCACCACAAGGAAACTACAACCAAAAAAAAAAAACCGTACCACAAGAAAAGCACAATAACGGAAACCTCAAGAAAACCACAACAGGAACGTATACCACAAGCACAAGAAAACTGCAACAAAAAACCGCAACCAAAAGAAAACCTCAACCACAAGAAAACTGCAACAAAAAACCGCAACCAAAAGAAAACCTCAACAACAAAAAAACCACAACCAGAAGAAAACTATAACAAAAAACCGCAACCACAAGAAAACTACAACAAGAAGCCATGAACGTTGATCCTACCGATTGGCCCTGTCATGAAGACGAGGCCATGGATGTTGATTCCACCGATTGGCCCCGGAACGAAGATGCGGCCATGGACGTTGGCCACACCAATTGGCCCCAGAATGAAGATGCGGACATGAACGTTGACCCCACCGATAGGCCCTGTCATAAAAACATGTCCATGGACGTTAACCCCACTGATAGGCCCTGTCTTGAAGACGAGGTCATGGATGTTGACCCCACCGGTAGTCCCTGGCAAGAAGACAATGCCATGGACGTTGACCAAACCGGTTGGCCCCGGAATGAAGATGCGGCCATGGACGTTGACCACACCGATTGGCCCCAGAATGAAGATGCGGACATGGACGTTGACCCCACCGATAGGCCCTGTCATGAAGACGTGGCCATGGACGTTGACCCCACCGATAGGCCCTGTCATGAAGACGAGGCCATGGACGTTGACCCCACCGATAGGCCCTGTCATGAAGACGAGGCCATGGACGTTGACCCCACTGATTGGCCCCGCAATGAAGATGCGGCCATGGACATTGACCACACCAATTGGCCCCAGAATGAAGATGCGGCCATGGACGTTGACCACACCGATTGGCCCCAGAATGAAGATGCGGACATGGACGTTGACCCCACCGATAGGCCCTGTCATGAAGATGCGGACATGGACGTTGACCCCACCGATAGGCCCTGTCATGAAGACGTGGCCATGGACGTTGACCCCACCGATAGGCCCTGTCATGAAGATGCGGACATGGACGTTGACCCCACCGATAGGCCCTGTCATGAAGACGAGGCCATGGACGTTGACCCCACTGATTGGCCCCGCAATGAAGATGCGGCCATGGACATTGACCACACCAATTGGCCCCAGAATGAAGATGCGGCCATGGACGTTGACCACACCGATTGGCCCCAGAATGAAGATGCGGACATGGACGTTGACCCCACCGATAGGCCCTGTCATGAAGACGTGGCCATGGACGTTGACCCCACCGATAGGCCCTGTCATGAAGACGAGGCCATGGACGTTGACCCCACTGATTGGCCCCGCAATGAAGATGCGGCCATGGACATTGACCACACCAATTGGCCCCAGAATGAAGATGTGGACATGGACGTTGACCCCACCGATAGGCCCTGTCATGAAGATGTGGACATGGACGTTGACCCCACCGATAGGCCCTGTCATGAAGACGAGGCCATGGACGTTGACCCCACTGATTGGCCCCGCAATGAAGATGCGGCCATGGACGTTGACCGTACCAATTGGCCCCAGAATGAAGATGCGGACATGGACGTTGACCCCACCGATAGGCCCTGTCATGAAGACGGGGTCATGGATGTTGACCCCACCGGCTGTCCCTGACATGATGACGTGGCCATGGACGTTGTCGGGGCGCTTGCGCGCTTACGCCGGGGGGGGGGGGGGGGGGGCGGAACCCTAACAGCGACTGCCCAGCGGCCAGTCGTCGCTGGGGATCACAGAGGTAATGAACGTTTTTCTTGTTGAACTGGATTCCGGGTGTCGTACCTCCGTACGGGCAGCAGCAAGGCCAACCCGCTGCAACGTTGACTCCACCGTTTGTCCCTGGCATCAAGATATGGCCATGGACGTTGACCCCACCATTCGTTCCTGGCATGGAGACGCGGCCGTGGACGTTGACGCCACCCTAGAGGGCATTTTACGTCCCTAGCACATCCCACGTTCGTCTCGCTTTGGACATTTAGAAGTCCACCGGATGTCCATTTACTAGCTACGAACGACATTCACCGGATGTCCATCGGACCATCCGATGCAAGAACTGGGAACGTGGCACGGCTCATCCATGAGACGTCCAAAGACGGATGTATGTACATTTGCCAAGGCACCCACGGAATGACCCTCCTGTGCAATAAAATTGCATTTTCTTTACAAAAGTGTGTCATTGTCTCCAACATTAGTACAATTATTGTTTGTTATTTCTGCGCTCATGCTTGGTGTAGTACTATTTTCGAGTTATCTGTCTGCAATATATGCGAAATTCACATAAACGTGGTTCGATGATATCCTGCACTAGTTTATTTCAGCATTAAATTCACTCCAATGCTTCGCTTCAGTTGGGTTTGCTTGCACATGCACATGCAGACAAACCCAGTGAAGCATAGCATCGGTGTGAATTTAATGAGGACACAAATTTGTCCATGATAACGTCAGAGCATGTTTATGTGAATTTCACATATATAGTGCAGACAGATAACTCGACAATAGTACTACACCAAGCATGAGCTCAGAAAAAGACCAAAATATACCAAGAGTAGGTTTAGTATTTTCTCCAGTAAGCTAAGTGGTGACAGTATGTCTGCAAGTAAACCAAGACAAGTGGAATTTCTCTTGAACTTTTATTGCATATACAATTAATGCATCCGGCCTTTGCTGATCGGCCTTCATTAGCATAAATAAATAAATAGATGTTGGCAGAGCTAGAATACTTAACTATAACATAGCAAATCCAATTAACTATAAAAACCACACTTTCTGCGCTGGCTGGTCTTTCCATATTCCCGTTCTGGAGCATGTCTGAGCCACGACTTTGTTGCAACTTCGACATCCTCCTTTGTTGATTGTGTAAACCTCTTGTTTACTGCAGCTGGAAGAAAAAAAGTATAAAAGCGTAGATAAAGCGTAGAAAGTATAAAAGCGTAGATACGGACTTCTAAACTTTTTTTGAGTGCACTACTCCAAATTTTATTAATGTTCATGGTTGGATATTGAGATAACTGCTAACGATAAATAGAAAACCTTACATAGGCCAAAATTCTGCTCAGCAGAGCGCATGTGCACAGTCACGTTCAAAACGCTTATAGCACGAGATTCGAGTCTTAATAGCGGCCATACAAACAATATATTACAATTTCTGTTGGTAGTTTCTGATAGACGACTATATTAACTAACTGTGAATAAAAACTAAAAGAAATAAAAAGAGGGGTTTTCTAGAAAATTGACTTCAAACTTGCCAGTTTTTCACAATTTTCGTTTTTCAGGCACATGTAGCGCATTATATACTTATTGCAAAATATTGAAATTATACTCAAAAGAAAGAACTTAATTGGAGCTTTACGGTGATATAAAGATCATAAAAATATGTTGATTAGGTCACACAGCACAGCTTGCTGAACTTCGTCAAATATCGTCGCAGAGAGGCGGTTTGACAATTAAAAAAAAACAAAAATCATTAAAGATCTTATGACCTAGACGCTGAATTATCATAAAAAAGCACATCTCGAAAGTGTTCCCAAAAGGTTACATTGATGTAGCGTAAAAAGTAGGGAAAAGGGATGGAGTGAAATATGGCACCCCCGATAAGCTGGAAAAACGTCAGTTTCCACCTTGGCCGCTTCAACAGTCCATAACTTGAGAACACAAAATCCGACGAACTCGCCGTTTGCGTTTTCTTTTATTATAGGAATTGCCCGAGAACATGTTTTTTTTTTACAAAAATTAAAAATTCGATCCAAAATTCGTGCGGTTACCTTTTACTTTGTCATAGGCTTCGCTCTGTTTTTGTTTTATTATGTCCCGTATACCAACTAGCCCAAACTTTAACGTTAATTAAAAACTCGCTCTAGTTCGGAGAAACTTGGCGTGCGTTTCCAAAACGTTTGATCATCTCTTCGAAAAACTCATTATACGATATACACGAACTCATCTCTGTTACGTCACGGCGCGGTGGTGGCCAACGTTATTAGATTAACTCAGTTACGGAACTGTTCATAGACGCTGCATGCACGAACAGTACCCCCCCCCCCCCCCCCTCACTCACCACGACTCGCCCAGATTCGCTCGACGCGCCGCCGGACGGCTGCTTTGGTAACTGAATCGAGATACGTTCGTTTCAACGTCACTAGAAACGTAAAAACCAACGAAGAAAACTCTTTTTGTAGTAACTTTTATTGGAGATTAGTACAAATAGGGGGCGGGTGATGTTTTCTAAAATTTTTAGTTTTCAAGGTTTTGCAGCACAATTAATATTGTTTTTATACAACCATGCCTCAGCGGGAATTTCAGGTAGCGCGTCCCGACCTAGGCGCATTTTAACTGTGGGGGTATTTCGCGGCGCGTCCGCTAGGGAGACGGGGGTGGAACCCCTGTAACCCGATTGAAGCCAAAAATAGATGTCACGTGCAGTTCGTAGAGTGACCGCTGCGGGAGAAATGGCGGCGTTGTGATCGCCATTTGGCGCTTCAGCTGTGCTCTTTAGAATGCACAGTTATGAAACGAAAATATAGATGGCGCTTCGAATGACTCTTGGCGGATTGAGGTGAGTGAGAGGGGGTACCCCCCTCCGTGGGAGTTCCACGACTGAGGTAATCTAGTAACGTTGGTGGTGGCGCGTTGGGCGCACTTCCGGTCTGGGACTGTGGGCGGAAGTGCCCATGTGAGACGTGTATTCCTGCTTTGTTTTGAAAGGAACCTGACAAAAACCCGCCTTCTCGTCAAAACGCCGCGACTGGGGCTGTCCCAAAAGAGTCGAGAGAGGTTTGAAGATCAGTTTTCATGTGTTCGGTTAGTCCGAGAACGTGGATATGTGCCGTGAAAATGGAAAACCAGACGCCGTCGGACCACGATTGCTTGGGCGGGAGGCACTTTGAGTTCAATTCACGGATACTTGTGGCCGTCAGATTTATTTGCTTTGTTCCAACAAGAACGCCGGAAAACCGTCAAGTTGTACGGACCACCTGCGGACTACGTTCAGTGCGTCTTCAAGTTCGAACGACCTCCTGATTGTTCTAACTGCCGTCTGCTCTTTCAAACGCTTCTGCTTGTCGTCTGCTCTTTTAGACGACACCGGCCCGTAGACCAAATGTTGGCCCGGTACTTGCGATAAGAAGTAAGTGCAGGCCTCAAAAGACTTAAGTTTGAAGGTTGGTAAGCAGGCTCGGTGTAAACAGTAGATACAAGGAGATGTTGATCATTATTACCAGTGGCCATCACCGACTTGTTATGACTGATTCACTCGGCCCGATTCTGCTTGCGATTTTCAGTATCAACGTCGACCATCTCAGCTACGGTTCACGCTTTTGCTGCCCGAGCGATGTCGCGACTGAAAATTCCGAGCGAAATCTCATCATGCGAATCAGGCTTTAGCGTACATGCTGCGTCGTCCACGTGGAATGAATCGCCACATGTCACATTATGCACGCGAGTTTTGCGGTGTAACGACCCTCGGTAATTTCGCTGACGCCGCTCAAGTAGTCAGACATCGCCAGGAAGATGTAGAATCAACAATTTGAACGTGAAAAAGGGCAGGGGGACTCACACCGACGCCCACAACATTGCATTTCAATGGTTTGTTTATGGGCGACGGCGAGCTTCTTGCCCACACCCCCCTCGCGCATGCGCTGCGCCGGTGGCGTCCGCTAGGGGCGCTCCGGTTTGTTTGTAAACATGAGTTGGTGTATAATCTCCGTGTCGATCGCCGACACGACTCCCAAGTATCGTCCGTCCCGCATTGCGCATGGTCCGTTCTTTCGTGCGGGTTGACTTGGCTCCCTTGAGTGCGCTTCTCGCCGCGCACTGGTGCACCGTGGAGAAGCGACACCCGCGGAGTAGATGTCGTGATCGTGCGCATCTCGCTTTGTCCGAGCGCACGCCCCACCCAGAACAGGATGGCCAGCGAACTTGCTGAGCGCGTTATCGAAAACAGCTAAATCAGTCAATTTTGCAAAGGGTCGAAGCACGTGCTAAGCGTGGGGGGCGCACCAAAGTCACCACTCTGCAACGGTCGCAAAGCTATAGCGGTGGGAAGACGCGGATGATAATCTAATCATTAGCGTTTTCGCCGATTAAAGTGAATTTAATATTGCCTCCCGTAAGACGCCTTCGGATGGCGCCAGTTCCTCTGATCTTCCCTGGAAGCTGCCTTCTCCCCGAGACAAGACCGCGTGAAAGTTTTGTTAGATGAACGAGCGATCGGAGTATATATAAACATTGTCAAATCCTCTGAGCGTTAGGACTTATTCGTTATTGTTCAAAACCTACGGCCTGAAAGTTCACGCCTCATTGGAAAGCACTACAATAAAACGAACTACTCACGAAAGGATATTTTACTTGCCTAATGAAAAAGTGAGGTAAGTTAGGGTTTCCTGGCGCAATTGTTTTCACTAGTTCCGTTCAGATGTCGATATAGGTTCCCCGCAGGCCTGTCCAGTGGCTTCTCCTTGCAGCGGCACACTCGATCCGGCCACCGTTTTGGCGGGAGATCCTATACGGACTCGAGCTTCACATCTCATTGAGATGCCGACGTAGAAATGCAACGCTCACAAAATGCGGGCTGAAAATTATGGTTTCAATCTTTTAACGCCAGCAAACGTAGAATTTGGTTTGAAATCCGCATACCCATGACCAGCGGCGTCCTTTTCCGCGATGCAGGTCTACATGTAGCATGTACTCCTTTCATAAACTTTTCGTGCTCGCCATGATTGGTGGTTTTCTCCTCTCCGGCGTCCGCTTTGTTAAAGTTGAAAGAGTGGAGGGCTTTGTGGGAGGAGCTGCCCTGTATTTCTTAACTTGCTACAGACCGTAACTTCCGCAAGGTAACGCATACCTGCGGCTGCATGATTTCGGCTCAAGTATGAACTTACCTTTATTTATTTTTATTTATTTTTTTTTTGCCGTTTTTGGTTGGATGAAAAAGAAGTACGTTTTATTGGAATGTCAACGAAAACGTAGAGCTCTTCATTTCAAACACAAATATAAAAACATTGTTAAAAAAAGAAGCTTTGAGCACTTCTACGATCTGGCCTCGGGTTGGCGATGACTTGACCGCCAGGAACCGGTCGCAAGCGTCGTCCCATAGCTTGTGTCTGATAGCAGTCGATGGGGCCGCAGAAGCTGTGAGAAGAAGAATCACACAGAGAAACGATGACGCGTAAAGAAATAAAGGTAGAATTACATTTAGTAGAGAAATGAATATACAACACGCTCTTTACTCCCTGAAATTACTGTTTAATGTTTTCTGTAGTCACGTCTTTTAATGCCACTGTAAGGAGCAACCATTCAAGAACAGCGGCAGTTTAATGGTTGTTTAATCTAGGGCCTCGACCAGACATAGTCATACCGACCACTGCAGACAGCGCCGCGGGGAGCACTAACACATATAGAAGAAAGGAGCGACTCAGCTCCTTCCGTTCAATGATTATTTGGTAAATAAAAAAAAAAAAACTATAAAAAAACTGTGAGTCTTGCTGTTGTTTTTGAGGAATCAGCAAGTCACCTTCTTTACCATTACTCCCTCTTGTATACCTCCTAACGGCGTTTGACCAAGCAAACTTTCCAGTGGACAGTCAGGTGGGGGAGTCAAAACGAGGAAAGATTTGGCGACTAGTATTTTCTTTTCCCCGTTGACAGTAAGAAGAGGATTACACTTTGATCTGATCTGATCGGGTCGGAAAGGTTCAGCGTCATCTGTCCGCGGAAGAGTGGATGCATACGGCTGAACACTTTAAATCGGGCGACGGTTTGAAGTGCCTACAAAGTGTTTTACAGCGAAGCTGTATATGACTCGTCGGTCGGATTGTTTCGTGTCCGCCGACAGAACAGTAGTCGACAGACAAACCCTCGCGCGCGCCTTATCATCGTTCGCATGCGCCTTATCATCTATCATGTGGTTTTGACACTTGTTTCAATATGGAAACATCAAAACAAGTTTCAAAACCACATGATAGATGATAGGGCGCGCGCAACAATGCGAAGCACGTAGCGCTCCCCGCATGCGTTCTCGGTAAAGATTGCGGTTGCGTAAAGCGCCGTTCACACCCCTTTCAACCGAGTAGGACTAAGAGAGACAAGACCGAGTTTGTAAGCCTCTTGCGACGGCGTAGAACCTGCTCCGCAGCAGCGAATCTGGTCCTACACTCTAAAAAAAAGGGTGTCACCATACACCCTTTTGTCCCATATAATGCACCCCAAAACTTCAATTCGACGTACAACGCCCTATAGTCGAACAGACGGCCCCAAATTTTACGAGGGGCTTAATAACGGTGCGATATAACTTATTCAATAGCTAAAATACGTAAGTTTTGCAGTAGGGTCAAGAAAACCCCGATTATTATTTTTTTTTTTTAGTAAGTAACACGTACATTAACTATTTTAATAAGTTGTACCACACGGCTATCAAGCCTATCGTGAAAGTTAGTACCGTCACATCGACATCAGTGCGCTGTACGTCCAACTGAAGTTTTGGGGTGCATTATAATTTATATGGGACAAAGGGTGTAAGAATACACCTTTTGTTCTGAGAGTGTACGGCGTCGCAAGAGACTTAAAAACCGTTCTTGACTCTCTCTCCGTCCTTCTCGGAAGTGAGGAGTGACGTCACTAGCCCCGCTAACAATGCGAAGCACGTAGTAGCACGTAGCGCTCCCCGCATGCGTTTCTCGGTAAAGGCTGCAATTGCATAAGTTGCCGCGGTAACGGCAGCGCCCGAAATTTTTCATATATATATATATATATATATATATATATATATATATATAAAGTGTTGAAACAATGCATTTACTTTTCTTTCGTCAATCATTTGGTATAGTGCGGTGGGCAATCGTTGCAGGTAATACCACAGCTTCGCTGGCCAATCACCTTCACAGCGTGGATTTTTAATATCAACAGTCAAGCTCAATCTACTATACATTATCCTTTTAATAGAGGGTGCACGTTCTTCAACCGCGGCCCCTGACTGTTGCACGCGGAACTGTTCTTGACGTCAACGTCCATCCTGTTCTTCCAACCTACTTCGGCTGCTTTAGATGATGAAAAAAGATGGAAAGTCACAGACCATGCGTAAACCTGAGACCACGTCACGTCGCGGCATCACGTGACACGGTGACGTTACGTGGTTACGTTGCCGGGCCGCATCGCATGGTCACATGGCGTGAGGGTACTTTCTGATTGTGTGCTCTCAACTTTGATTTTTCTCTTTCAATTAGTACATCGTGCATTATACAGTCGGTCAGTGGCGTAGCCAGGACGTATCTTCGGGGACGGGGGGGGGGGGGGGGGGCTTTTTCTGATTTTTGCGTGAGTGGTCGGTGTATTGTACAATTCACGGGTACGAATATGTAATCACAAGTACGGATAAAAAAAAAAAAAAAAGAAACCTTTGAAATTGATTTTACGTGTCGCGCCGTTCCTCGTTTGTCGCTTTGTAGGACGAAAACCCTGGTGCATCGAACCCGACGCGGGTTGAGAACGTGGACCGCCGAACTCGTCTCAGAGGACACCCGAACGCGGCACGTGTCCATCGATCGCAGTTTCCCCTAAATCCCCACGAGATCGCGTGAACCTTGAGCGTATACATATACACGCGGCTCGGGTCGGAGCATACAGGCAACGAGGCATCAATTTTTGTGGCCTGATCTCGAGGCACGTGCACACCGATCGATAGACGATTCCCCCATATGTATCTGTCCGCGAGAACAGCTCGCAGTCTGCTCTATACGCTTGGACAGCTCCAGCGCGTCGAACATGCCCTCGCGCGAGGCAACGCAATGGGGGCTTGCTTCGCCGGAATTTTCGTCGGCAACAGCGCGATGAGATTGCCAGGCCCTTCTCCGCTGATTTGACGACTGGCTGAAGCGGAGGTCATACGGCTAATAAATCATCCAAAAAGACGGTCTGCAAGACCGTGTGACAGGTGTGTTTCTTCCTCGTATGATGACATCGTCACATTGGTCTTGCAAAAACGTACGAAATTCCCTTCTAAGAAACGAAAACAAAAATAAACACACCCTGCGTTAGGTTTTTTTTTTCTGCTAGCAAGTTGGTGGCCATGGCGACCACTAGAAAAGAGGCGAAACGGGATATGATTAGTTAAATAATTAACTAAAACGATTTAATTTTTTTTTCATTTTTTTTTTGTTTTTGGGGGCATGATATATATTTGAAGAATGGACGGTCGTTGTCAATAAGGTCTAGCCGTGCCGTGAAATGCTGATTAAAATTCGCAATGGGTGGGGACAAAAGTCACCCCTGGCCCCAGGGCTAAAATAGTCCTAAACCCGGGGTCTTCGAACGCAAGTCACCGCGATATCCGTGCTTCGAAAGCGGCGGGGAGTTTAAGGAGAAACTTGGCACGCGGCATTCGAACCACGAACCACGTGCTCCGATCTGTTATCTGTTTGCAACATATATGACCTGGAGCCCCCATGCTCCCAGAGAACAACGGAATTGCTACGCTACTCAATCAAAAGCGTGCCAACTTTCTGGCGTCACAAAATGGGACATGTATCCACGAAACATGCTCTTCTATTTGTAACGCTAGCGACTCCACAGGAGGTGACACCACTCGGCGGCGAAGACGCGAATCAGAAAAGAGGGGACCTACGTGCACCTATCCAAGTGTGCAGCGAAAATTGGCGCGGCCTTGCGGCCGGAATGTGAAGTAGAGGAAAGGGGATTAAGTACACTTGGTTGGAGTTGTCCTTATCACCACTAGTCGCTCTACAAAAATGCAATTTGCGAGGCTCCCGTATACGATTAGGTAGCGACTGCTTGCGTCTTGAGGTGTAATTTCGCGCACCCGGTGTGGAATTTGGAAAAGCGTAAGTTTGTCGCCTATGAGCCGTAGTCGCACTGTTTGTACATTGTACAAAAGGCAGTCCGCGTAAAGATTCGAACGGGAGTCACCGCGAGATCCGTGCATCGAATGCCACATGGCAATGAGTTCAGAGAGGAAACCACGGATATTGCGGTGATTCGTGTTAGCAGACTGTTTGTTGTGCGCAGTACGAGCAGTGTGACCCCGGCTTTAGGGGTACATATGCCGCACTTACACCCTCGAAAAGAGTGTGAACTTGTTTCTTCCTTGTTTTCTTTCTGAGACAGGAAGCAAGTGTTTTTCACTTCATCTCAATAGATTTATGCCGCGAGCCCCGCTGCTGTAACAGGCCCTCAGCTTCCTTGCACGCATGCGTGCCAATACGCGTTCCAACCATGGCCTCCTTTATCCTAATAAAAAGCCTGTCAAATCGCGAAAGAATGTGACCGCTGTAAAAGGGAAAGAAAATTGGGGAAGAGGGCGCGCGACGGGGGGTCTCTCGAGCAGCGCCAAACAATGCCCCAGCGGTAAAATCCGGAAACACGGACGAGCTCCTTTTTGTCTTGTTTCCTTTTGAGGGAAAGGGGAACATTTTGCGTCGACCCTCTTCCGTCATTCCGCCCCTCTCCCGTTTCTCCATGTGCCGAAATTCTTTCTTTTTTTTTTTTTTTCTCCCTTGCGGTTTGTTGTTGTTTCGCGGAGAGGCCACCGCGCGTACTTTTGGCGTCACCCCAGAGGTGGCTCTGCGCTACCACATCGGTTAGAGTTCCTCGATATGCTCACCGTAGGTAGCTATATACAGGAACTCTAATATCGGTAACCGTTCGGCGCTACTCCACGCCTTTTTTCGGCAACCGGGCGCTCAATGGCTCTAGCTGTTGTGGAAGTGACAGGCTAATAAAGGACGCTATGGTTTCCCCGCGCCCGTCTCTTTAATGACCGTGCAGCACGAAACTTCTGGGGTGCTGCACAATAACACCGCCCGTTATAAACAAAGCACCCTGTACACTCTATTAGAGCGCTTAAGGCAATCCATCCGGCGGTCCACCAGGCGTATTTAGCAACGACGTATACGGAACGCCCTTAAATGGGGTTGTCATGTAAATGAGTCGCCCCATAAAACCTGCCAGGACCTCCGTCCGCTTTCCATTAGGGCCTACTATGTAAACGTTTCGTGTCGGGTATTCCGCGGAAACGACGCACGCGCACGAGGGTCGTTTTGAGAAAGAACGGGGTGGGGGAGGTGGCAATGGCTGAAAACCTCCGACAGGTGTCACTTTTAATCGCTTGTCAGCGCCAATGACGAATTGCACGCGACGGCCCTATGCTTCGTTCCACACTAAGCTGACGGCGCGGTGGAAACAAGTTGGGCCAGTCATAGGTTGATCCTTCGCACGTGACCATACTCTAGAACGGCAGGTGATGAAAGGGACGATGAAAGGGTGACGATTAACCCGGTTATATACTTCGTTAGCAGACGGTATTCGAGCTGATAAGACCAATCAAATAGCCACAGCGTTAGAAGCGCACAATCATGGCGTTCATCGTGTTTCTGTACGTGTTCTATATATCATCGCTGATCCAACCAGAAACAGAAAAGGCTGAGTGACTTGCGCTTTTGCGAGTGCCACTTTCAGCGTTCGTGCGTATGGAGCGTGCCTCGCTCCGAAATGACGAATACGCGCGTGCTGGGCCGTGGAGTTGGCACGCTGCAAGCCGTGAACTTGTAAACATTTGAAAGGTGCGTGTTTTTGCACCTGCTTTCACGGCTTCGTCTTTTGACCGCCAGGCTCTGTGTGGATACCGTATTCGCTCGAGTATACCATAGCCGCGCTTGTTACGAACAAGGTCTGTAGGTCTGCTTTCCCGCGGTGCACGGGGATAGCGAATCACCGCGATCAACAGAAAAAAAAAAAAGGCAGCTATATACGGGACAGAGATAAGGTGTTCGCGCGAAATTGCCATCGTCTCAGATCGCATTTTTGCAGAGTTTCTACACATTGTTATTCGCAGCGTGTATTTTTTTTTAATGCAAAATGCGATGATTGGTTGTACGTTGTGAAGGAAAGTAGACTACTCCGTTTCTACACAAAAAATACTCCGGGTACGAACGAGCATTATATATACTCTATTTCATACTTGGTGCACAACGCTGCGAAAGCTATACTGGCGCGAGCACGTTCACGCAGCGTCATTTTGAGCTTATATCAATTGGTCATGTTTCATTTAGACTGCTGTGCAATTATACACCAATTCGATTTCACCCGCTAAAGTTAGCAGTGCAGTGTTTCCACTTTAAAATTAAGTGAGGGGGGATTTAAATTGGCGCGTAATTTATACACCAACTCAATTTCCTCGAAAAGATTTTTGGGGGAAATTGCATGTTGCATTTTTGCGTTACTTTTTTTTTTTTTTTTTTTTTTTTTTTTTTTACAGCGGTAGCTGTAAGTGACCCTCGGATTCGCGACGGCGTGGGTGTAAACGAAACAGTTTCCCCGCGAACTTTGGCGGGAAAATGACGTCACGTGACGTGACGTCACGGGACCTTCGGACAAATTCGGGTTCCCGCTAGATTTAAAGAGAAACATTTTAAGTCACGTGACCTACGCACCAAT
Organism: Ixodes persulcatus; assembly: GCA_013358835.2. Classification (NCBI taxonomy): domain Eukaryota; kingdom Metazoa; phylum Arthropoda; class Arachnida; order Ixodida; family Ixodidae; genus Ixodes; species Ixodes persulcatus. Next base: position 635,602 of record JABSTQ010010036.1, read on the forward strand.
TCAGTTTCCCCGCTAAATTTGACGGAAAAATTGACGTCACGGGACCTACGGACAAATCCAGGATCCCCGCTAAATTTAGGGGGAAAAATTGACGTCACGTAGCCTATGCACCATTTCAGTTTCCTCGCTAAATTTGGCGGGAAAGCACATTACGACCGTAAAATCATTTATTCATCAACAACAACGTATCGACGCTAAATCAAGGCAACGCCGTTTGAATATCGGATCACCGTATATGATTTAAAAGTAAACATTTGACAGAGATCTGTCTGGTTGTGAGTAATTAATTATTAAAAAAGTTCAAACACCAACCAATCCCTTCAATAGGGTCCCCAAGAAGGGCTTGGTTGGTATTTGAACTTTTTAATAACCGTATAAGATCACGATCGGTGCCATGTCAAACTATCGTCATCGTCATATAGTTGAATTAGCGGCACAGCTGTCGCAGTCTAAACGTATCACGTCGTGTGATCATCGCGCAATTTATAAAACCCTTGTTCCGTAAAAAAAAAAAAAAGTTCAACCTTTCGACTTTGGTCTTTTGAAGCGCTAAAAGAAAAATATACAATAAATCGGAAACTCGCACGCAGAAGCGGTAAGTGAGAGAATAGACCCTTTTTGAAAAGCCCATCGAGCAACATTGGCAGTCGCCATTTTTTGGGCACGAAGCGCGTGACCGTGCCAATCGCTGACGCAACCGCGAGATGGCGCGCATGTTTGAAAAGGGCATATTCCCGACACTCGTGGTGCTAAATTGTGACATCCTGTGGTGCCGCCTCTCTTGGAAATCTGAGACGCACTGTCTGCTTCACTACTTTATTATTATTCTCATTTTTTTTTTTTTTTGTCTAAATGCGATAGCATTTTTGAGGTCACCAAACCGTGGGATCGTGTGCGATCCCACGGTTCCGTCGAGCCTCGAGAGCTAAGTTTATTGAAGTAAAACGCCCAAAGAAAAGGGGCAGAAGGAAAAAGGATGCCAACGGGAGACACAAGGCATGCCATGTTAGCATATATTTTCTTGTCTTTGTCTTTTAGGTGTTTTACTTTAATAACGTACAACCAACTACTGGCTCTGTTCAGATAAGATCATGCACGCGAGTCCGGAATATTTTCTGGTTTTTGTTGATTTTTTTATATGTTACTCCTCAACATGCGTAGGAAACGTAATCAAAAAAGATTTTGCAAAAAAAACATAATATTTGAAGAGGAAAACATTTTGAGTGCGCCAGAACGGCATATTCGATTTTTGAAGTTTTCGTTTATGTCCTGTTTGGTGACACAACTACAAATATCAGAAATTTCAAATATTCTCAAATTATAATAGATCATAGGAACTCTTGATTTAAATATGTACAGCACTGTTGAGGGTACACATTTTGCGTCAAAAATGCACAAGCATATGGCCCCTTTGATGTTTTGTCCCCAGAGTTTTGAGCCGAAATTTAAAATATTGAATAGCTAGAACATGAACATTTATGTCACATATTCTTATTAAAACGCTCTTTGGAATAGTATATAAATAATTGTTTTATCTCAAAAACTGAAATTGTTACGTCGCTCCAAACTTGTTCTAAAGTACAAAGTTAAACTTCAAGGGGCGCAATTTAAAGAAGAGACACAGCGTTAAAAAAAAAAAAAGACGCATCTTCGATTTTTCTTAAATTTATAGTGACGGTTTTTACCATACTCTTGTGTTTATTCGTGAAAAAAAAAATTAAAAAAATCTCGCATAATTTTATTTTCTTTCAAAGTTACAGCGCTGCAAGGTGTACCTTCCACGCCGGCATTTTCGCCCAATGCCAAACACGGGATTATCTTTTGGTTCCGTGTATTTTATGACTAGACATTTCTTTTTGTTTTGTATTCAGGCTAACGGGCTCAATTTAAAGTGTTCTATTAAATAAAAAAAAAAAAACAATACCCGCGTTACTCGTCCTTTGCATTTATTCAACCAATAGCAGTTTTGCCCTTAGAAGTTAGAAGTTCTAGGAGCCGTAAGTTGAATGTTTTCCACTTGTAATCGCTACTACTCTTTTTTTTTTTTTTTACAGAAAGTAGTAGAAAAATAAGAACAGTGGTCCACATTATATGCAAATATTTATATCTACATTCGCGATGAAGTGGGAATGTTTGAGCCACCAAGCTTGTTAAACTGCTATTCACGACGGTTATAGGTCCGGCTGGCCAAGGCCGTGACTTCATCTGGCAGACTTTCACTAAAATGCCCGTTAAAATTTAAGAAAAAATTGTTATTATTTGTTTGAGTGAAATAAAAAAAAAAATATTATGAAATTGAAAAAAAGTAACGAAAAATACTTTGAGTAAAGATATCGAGCGCACTAGCTGCCTGCGTTGGCAAGAGGGTGTCTTGAGAGGTTCGTTTTTTGCCCCTCTTCTAAGCACTTGCATGTATCGCAATAATTTCAATGAATTCGAGAAAATTCGTTAACTCCGAATGTGGCAAATAGGGAATGCACGACGAACTGATTGACGCAGTCTCACGGGTGCAGTGTTCCGAAAGGAGAATTTGAAAGCCGTGTGGACAAAGTCCAACTCCGGCTCTCTAATATATAGTTTAGGTGCGTGGCAGCGAGCTCTTCTTGAAACAGCAGACAAAACTAGGCCTGAATTTATCCGGGAAAAAACAGCCGATATTCACGTCATCGGTGTATTTACAGCTAGGATGGCGTTCTATGGCGACGCGGAAGCTGTTTTCTCGCCTTGCATCGTTCGACGTGACAGGTCGGAAAACAAAGCAAAGCCTCAAAGCCTAACGACCCACACGACCACCTATGAAACCAATTTTAGATTCAGGAGGTTTGAAGGGCATCCGTTGTAACCCTGTCTCCACGTGCGCGCAGTTTGCAGAGGGACGTGCTATCGCTTTGACTCACTGGCGGCACCGGTGCTAAGCAACACTTTTGTCAATATGCTACTATCGTCCCCTGTACGTTGCTTCATAGAAAAGCTATATAATAACGCATTCTCTTTCCTTCTTTTTTTTCTCCTGCCATGCTTTCAGAAGGTCGCGGAGTCTTGTGATCGTCAGAAAAGACAACAGGCGCGCCGCGGTCATAAACAAACGAAGTGGTTGCCAGTCGTTTGTTACCAGGTGCCAGAGAGCAAAGCAGAGAACTTTTCGCAGTCTGTAAGATCTGGATGTCAATTCTCCGAAGAGGATCGGGCAAAATCCTCCAGTTCGCGCATTCCCTATTTATAGCCACATTCGGAGTTGACCGATTTTAGAATTATTGCAGCACAGGTGAGTGCTTCGCGGAGTTCGTCAGTCTGGTATGACGAGGGACCAAAGACGGACTTCTCAAGACGCCCTTCTGCCAACGCGGGCACCTAGTGCTCTCGACATCTTTACTCGTTATTTTTTCCATGTTCTTTTTACATTTTTATTAGACTCAATAATTACAGATATTCTGAAAGTCTGCCAGCGAAGTCGCAGGTTTACCTTGGTCAGCCGGACGTACAACCGTCATGAATGGCAGTGTAACATGCTCGGGCTCAAACATTCCCACCTCATCCCGAATATAGGTACAAATATTAGCATATAATTTACACCGCTGTACTAAATTTTCTTCTGCTTAAAATGGCGTAGTAGCAATTACAATTGTCTGCGTCCCGCTTTTGTGAAACAAGTTTAGTTAAAGCTCCTAGAACTTGTAATTTTAAAGGACAAAACAGGCATATTGGTGAGATTATTAAAAAAGAAAAAGCAACGCAGGTATTGCTTTAATTACTATAATACTCGAACTTGAGCCCAATACTCGAATACAGCACACGCACACAAAAAAAATATATAGTCACAAAATACACTGAATCAAAAGATAATCGCGCCTGTGGGATTGTGCAAGAATGCCAGTGTAACCTTGCGGCGCTGTAACTTTAAAATAAACAAAATGATGCAACATGTTTTTATGAATAAACACAAGAGTATAATAGAAAACTGTCACTATAAATTTATAAAAAAAAGATCGAAGACTTTTTTTTTAATTGTTTCTTGAAGTTATTTTAACTTTGTACTTTAGGACAAGCTTTTAGCGACATAAAAATTTCAGCTTTTTTTAGATAAAGATATGATTCATTTATCGTTTAAAAGAACGTTTCAATAAGAATATATGACTTAAGTTTAAATGTTGTAGCTATTACATTTTTTTTTTTAGATAACGGCTCAAAAATCTAGAGACAAAAACGTCAAGGGAGCCTTGTGTGCACATTTTGAGGAAAATATATATATAACATCTACAAGGCTGTAGATATTTAACTCAATAGTTCGAATCTATTATAAGTGGAAAATATTTTAGATTTCTCATATTTGTAGTTTGCGTAGCAAGTGTCACCAGACAAAACACAAACGAAAACAAAATGTTTTTGTTCCCTTCAAATACTATGTCTTTTGCAAAATTGTTTTTGGTTACGTTCCCTACACATGCTGAAAAATATTATATTAAAAAAAAAAACACCTCCGAACTTGCGTGCATGATCTTATCTGAGCAGATCCTACTTACGATGAGAAGAAGCTCCTCCCAGCACTCTCCACTTTAGCGCAGCGAACGCTGGAGAGGAGGCGACCTCCTCTCCAGCGTTTGCTCTGCTAGCAGTGGAAAGAGGTGGGAGGAGCTTCCTCTAGTTGCCGTCTTAATACAGTCAGATTTAACGGAGAAAGTCTTCTGCCAAAGCGGTTCCCGACTAAATTTAGCACGAAAACCTAGATTGCTGTATAATTGATGCAGTGTGAAGTCAGGTGACAATGCCTCACATGACGTGACAGTGTCACGTGGCGTCACATCGCTGTGCCGTCACAGTGCCACGTTACAATGTGACACCGCGTGACGTCACTAAAACTGACGTCACGTGACACTGTGACCTCGCGCGACCCCGTGACATAACTCGATCAGCGGGCAAATGATCCTAAATGCTATCAGATTTCGTCTTCTTTAGCAACAGTCAGAGAGCAGCCGCAATCGTTCTCTCCAAGTCTCTTTAACTTTGATTGATGGAACTTGTCGCCACTCCAGTTCATTTCAATCACGAGCTGGTGCACCCACTCGAGCGCACTGGTACAGACACACCCGCAAACACACATGCACGTGGACACACCAACACACAGACGCACACGCACAAACCTGCAGACATATACACACAGGCACACACCCTATCCCACAGACGCACAAACAGCCCCCAGACACGCACACACCCTATCCCTTCATTGACGCGTCGCACCTTCCCTCTCTTACATCCTTCTTTCCCTTTCGTTACCCTCTCCCCCTTGCCGGGAGGGGTTGTTGCAAGGCTGCAAGGAGCCCGTTTTTAGTCTGGCGGCGAGCGCTGGACGTGGTGAACGTACAAACGTCGACCCGCGCGGTTTCGTTGCCTTACAATACAAGCTGCCCGTCGATCGGCCCCCGGCCCGCTAAAAATGTTAGAACAGGCCGTGTCTCGAACCACTTGGGTACCAGCGGTGATGCAAGTCGCCACGTCGCCGCTGCTCTCGACTTCAACAGGCAAGCATCATCTTGAAATTTCTGAAAAGAAACCACTTATAACTTTTGAATAAAATAGCGGTTAGTTCTGAAACTTTGGCATCTTGGTTGGGACCGCCAACGCTACACATGGGCAGGGAATGAGCGTTCCGCGATGTGCACTTTATGTTTGCGGTAAAAACAACAACAAAAATCTAATCATTTTTTTTTAGGGGGGGGGGGGACACCCCGCACCCTGTACATATAAATATAAAACGTTCTGACATTATACTCTGCCGCTGTAGTCACAGACAGGGGCGCCTTTTCCCGATGCCATGCCTCCGGCACGTGCTTGTTGCCTTCCGTCGTGCTTCGACTGCGCGTGCATTCTCCAGACTCACGAGCAGCCGAAGTGCTACTGAAAACAGGAAGTTGACGCCGGAGGCGAAACAACTGGATGCAGTTCTCATACTACCAGTGACCCTAGAAGCGGAGATTAAAAATAAAAAAAAATTAATAATATTGAATGTACCATTGCAAGTGTGGAGAAATATATATATATTTCCCCCTTCCGGCACATTTTACAGAGTGCGAATTAATTTGCTTTTTTAAGCTAAAACGAGGAAAATATATCCATCAAGCAGTGTTGGACAAGATGTTCGGCGAGAGTATTTCATATAAGTTAATGAATGCGTGTTTCAGAAAGTATTTAAAGCGCTCCTCAAGTTACTTTCGCCGCAAAATATCTTGAATATACTACAAACACTTAGAGATATAATTCAATAACTTTCGCATTCCGTAACCAAAATCAAAGATAAAAATAGAAAAAAAAAATAGACGCGTGTCTCCGTTTGGTGTCGCCTCCTTCTATTTGTTCTTTTTTGTTGGCATTTTGGGCCGGCATCTCTGGCCATGGCTTGTTTCCTGACATCTGTGTTCGATCGCATGCGCTCCTTTGAAACCGGTTCCGCCGATCCCTATTTCCGTAAAATATTACAGCAACCAAAAATATTTTAATTTTGAAAAAAAAAGTGGATAATGAGTACAATATAGTTGGGAAAAAAACTTTAATTAGGATATTTGATTGGGGGTAAGTACCCCCAATCAAATGCATCTGCGATATACCAAAATACTTCACCGAAAATATTTGAAACACAGTATTTTGAGTAGAGTATTTTAAAAATAAGCATACTTCTGGCGTATAGAAATGTGTGGATCATTTGGAAGCGATTAACGCCCCCGATGGACCGCCACCCTTTCTAAGCGCGGAGATAGTTACTATAGTCCGTTGCAACCTAAGAACGAAGGGCGAGGGTAAGATGGGCCAGGGAGGAGGAAGCAGACAGAACGCTGCAGAAGAGAGGGGGAAATCTCCTTCTCTCTTTAGCGTTCCGTCTGCTTCCTCCTCCCCGCCCCGTCTTACCCTCGCCCTTCGTTCTTAGGTTGCAACGGACTATAGAGTGTTTTACTAAGTCATCCTGATGATTCCGATAACGATTTCCGGCGCTCCACCGCTGCCTTTACGCATGCATCGTATCTTTATCGAGGGTATCGGAACGATCGACTAAAAGTCTCTCTACTATCCAACGGAATCGTGCAACGGTTCCTCTAAACGAAGACATGGCTGTTTCGACCTCCACGCGTGACTACAGCGACCGGGCTTTTTGAGAATGGGGCGCGCGACACAGCAGCGCAGTGCACGCGGGGCGCCTCTGTCCGCGACCGCCATCCATGCACAAAGCAGTCAAAACGGGGAGCGACCGTACGGCGGCGGGCCATCGACGGCTCACGCGTCGGTCGCATACCAATGATCCGGACGCATTGGTGGAACACGGATAGGAAGGACAAACACCACACACACACACATACACGCAAAGAAAAAATAAGAAATAGCAGACATGACGAACGCAGATCGAGAAGCGGCGCCGAAGTGGTACGTATCTGTATCTGTAGTGCTTATTTATCCAGTCTTGTACACGGTACTCGGAAAGAGTATTTGAGATACCTATACCTAATGCAGTGTGCAGTTGCTTTTACTCGAGAGTGTGCTCAAAGTGAATATTTATGCAACGTTGTACAATGCATTACTCGACAAAAGTGTCCGGGGTACTTTTACCTAGTACAGTGCTTGACCGAGAAGGAACGTTTTGCCCTGTGTTAATATGCCAAGGTACCATGTGCGCTTCGATTTATGCTAGGTGAGTTTCCTGGGTCACAAATATTTTGTAATGACACGAGTATAGCAGCATATTGAATTTAAAATTAAGTATTAGGCATGTGCGAATCCTGCATTTTGAGCTCGAAGCGATTAGTGGTTTTGGTCGAATATTTTCGAATCGAATATCGAAAATTTTCTCCGAGCCTTTCACTACCGTGGACCGTGGTTAAACGCAAATTCAACTTAACTCGTGCATGTTGTCCTAACCTTCCACTTGCCCACTTCTAAGCTTAGTTAATTTTAATATGCTAGGCAACACTATTTATGAACCGCGGCATGTGAACATTAAATTTGTTGCACCTATCCTAATTAAGGAGATTCCAAACTATGCTTGGTATATTCAAATTTTGTTCTAATGTCACATTTGACAAAAAAAAAGAAATAAAAATTACACCATCTTCCCGAGGGGAACCATGGGGTGATGCGGAGCATCGTGTTGGTTCCGAGGAAAGAGTCAGTTGCGTGCTGACGTCGAGAGATGGCGCCACCGACTGCCCTAGCGTTACCCCCTACGCGAGCCTTCGTCGCGGCTCGCGGCAGAGAAACTTGGAACGCTCGCCGCTCGCCGTTTATTTTTTTTCACACTTGAAGGAGAGGAGACTAGAGGAGGAGAGTTGCGCGTGCGCGCGCGGTGTGAGGAGAAGCGAACGCACGCGCAGTGCACGCAGCTGGTAGAGAGAGAGAGCGGAGAGAGTAACGCGCAGCTGTTGGAGAGAGGGAAGGAGGAGAGTTGCGCGTGCGTAGTTCGAGTGCCGACTACAACGCCGACGCCGCGGGACATAGACCCGAGCAAAAGATGCTCCGCATCTAAAAACGCGAATTATGCATGCGGGTTGTCAGGACATCGCTGCGTAACATATAGTACTTTGACCTGATCGCGGTCGGTTAGTCCCGTTGAGTGCGCTTCTCACCCAGCACCTCTTCACTGCGGGAAAGCAATACTGGCGGAGCCCGCGGGCTCCGCAGGTATTGCTTTCCCGCAGTGCACAGTTGCTCGGTGAGAAGCGCACTCAACGGGACTCACCAGCCGCGATCGACACTCCCAAAAGTACAAATATCGCAGTTAATCTGGAAGCGAAGATCGAATAGCATATTATTCGAAACTACTTCTCGAATATTCGCAAGACAATATTAACAGTGATGGAAGCGGTATTCTACCTTTTGTCGCAGATTATGTGGCGGGCACAATACTGGTTTGGAACAGCCACTGTCGCTTTTAGAGCAGATGCCAACGTCTGTTAGCACATCACTCGAAAATGAAAAAAAAAAAAAAGTGATCGCAACACTAAGTAAGTTAAACTATGATGATGACTGAGGGACTCTCTTTGATACTGGACCATATTACTTATTACCTTTTGTAATTAAATTAGAAAGGGTGCGAAAGGAAGACAGAACCTTATTTTTAGAAAATAATATTCTGGTCAGTGTAGGCTCCACGTAAAATGGGTACCCAAAAATCGTTGAAAAATTAATCATAGCGCAACACTTCAGTTGGGATAAAGCCTCTCTCCCCTCCCATTTCTACAGCCGGTAGTATTTAGCCTGAAAATATAATTTCTGTAAAATGACTGCAAAAACCGGCATATCATGTAAAGTATGTCATTCAAAAAAATGCGACCCACCCCCCTTTCCAAGTTTTAAAAACCTATCCGACTCAACACTTTCATATTATAAGCTTCAAAAGCTACCACCCACATATATTATGAACTCATACACTTTTGCTTTAAAATTGACAGTGCTCTTTAGGGCGTTGGGACCAGATTGAAGTCAAAGTTCGCTGCTCTTTCGTTCGACAGCTGAGCGGGAACTACTTTGACTGCCGCATTTATAAAAAAAAAAAAAAAATAAAGACCCGGGCTTTTTTTTTTCTTTCTTCTTTTTGTAGTACCTTTTTAAAATTGGAAATCGCCCTAAATTCAAGACCAAAGAAGTGGACCTGGAACAGTTCTGAGTATAATTTCCGAGTCTATCGCATTAACCCCGGCGCTCACCCATGTCAGCCGTTGCTCCTAGCGCTCAGGTGCAAAGCGGATACAGCTCAACGCGCGCGCTGGCGAGAGGCGGCAACGGAGGCATGCGGTAGACATGGTAATCGAGTGATCAGGAGTGCAAGACCCTGCCTGGTCCTGTCTTATCAGAGTAGCCGCCATCCTACTATTTTGCAATGATTTGCTCGCGACTATTCGCTCCTGACATCGCCGACGTCGTCTGGAAATTTAGACGATGTCGTCGATCAAAGTGCAGGCTACGAGCCAATGGGACCAACCAAACAGCGTCATAGAGCGACATCATGGCATTCGTCCATCTTCCTGTGCGCGTTCTCTCATCGACTAAAGCAATCAAATACAGCGAATGCCCGGTGAGCTTTTAGTGTGCACAACCGTATAGTTGTATGTCTTCGACATGTACTCTGACTATAGTAAGTAAAGACGCTGTTAAATATATATTTGTACCATTTCCCTTTCTTCCTACTTCTCTCAATAATAGAATTCTGAGCAAACCTTGCATTTTGCCGCAAGATGTAGCAGACTTTCGTTCATGGCGCAAATGGCGTAGCGCTTCCATCACTGTATTAACTATATAGGTATTCACTCACCTTATTTTTTTTATATTTTGCTGGTTATATTTTTTATTTAAGTATTCATTTAGGTCTATTTATTTAATATTTCATTATTTATATTCTCTTATTTATTTTCTCGCCCTCAAAACTGCGACTGACTCCTGATCCGACCCTTTAGCGACAACGTTTGGCGACCCCTCATCTAAAATATTCGTCTTTATTCTTACCCCGAGTGTAAAATATAAAGAGGCCAGAATGACCTTGCCTATACTCCGTTCATCCCTAAGCTGAGACAGCAGTGGAAGCTACGTCCTCTTTGGGCCAGTCATACGCTTATCTTTCGCCACGTCATCACGCTCCCGGTCATACCCACGCGCGGACAGTCGGGTCAGGTGATAAGAAGGAGGCGGCTGATTGGTCCGGCGGGCACGTAGCTCCCACCGTAGTCTTTAAGGGTGAAGGGAATAGAGTCAGTCTCGCCCTAGCTCCCTCCCGAACATTCTAGGTCAAATGTTCGAGATACCGTGTGTATTAGATAAGGAAGGGCTTGACCGCGACCGCGCCGAATCTCCCTGCCGACGAAGCCAGCTGTTACTACGACGGCCGCCGCTGCCGCCTTCGACGCTCGCCGCTACTTTCTCTGCGTTCTTCTTTTTATTTGTGGCACCAGTTCGCCGACTAAGCCTTTATTTTCAGTTTTACGTTCGTTGATCCGTTTCCTTCCGCAACAGTATAATAGTTGAAATCTACCTAATACGTAGCGCTTCGAAAAGTGTTACAGCTACTTTTACAAAAAAAAAAAAAAGTATATATATATATATTTTGCAGGGTACAAATAACTTGAAAATGTAATCGAATTACTTTTGAAGATGCTTGCGGTGATGTTTTTGGTTCGAATAATTTTGAAGCAGCGAAAAGACAGATGGAGCAAAAAACATTTAATTACGCGTCATCATTCCACTGCGAATGTTGGCCTATCCAACTAAATGACGATGCCTTTCTACTCCTACTACGCAACTACGTACTCGTTAGCATTCATTGCCGAGCATGCTTGATTCCCTCGAACACTCAACTATAGCTATTTAGGTGTGTTTAAACGGACCAGGCATAACAACCACATGTTGACTGTGCTTTTTTTTTTTTCTTTATTCTTACTTTGCTTTTAAAACACGCGCATATAAAGGACATAGCATAAACGTGTTTTTCAACAAACTAAAATCAAAGGTAAACCAAATAGTATTCCACTGAAATAACGTTAAAATATAGTCCTTCTTGAGTACCTCACTGAATGTTTTGCTCACGTTCTAAACGTTCCAAGAAAACTGCAATGCGGTGCATCCCGCCGCGCTTCCCACGTCCTTCGAGTCATCATAAAATTGAGATGTTTTCGATAACGCTCGACAAGTTTACAACCGAAACCATACTTGTCGACGTAGCGCACATAAACCATACGTTTAGTTTTACTAATTAAAACGTTAATTAAGACATTTTATTTAATTATCCAACCTATCGTGAGAATTGGCCTTCTACATTATGCCCCACCGGGACGCATAACTCATGTACACAAACCGCATTAGTGTACCCTTCGTAGACTTCTTTTACAGCGGAGCTGTTAAGGGCTAGTTTCCCCAGTATCGTGTCCGTCAGCAAACAAATGATGACACGAAACTCTGGACAGCTACCGCCATCTATGAGCGACGGCGGCAACCAGGCAACCGGCTTGCCGGTTGTCTAGTTGCCGCCGTCGCTCATAGATGGCGGCAACCTTTCGAGCATTTCCGCTCTGGCTTGCCGACTTGCGGCCGGCCATTACTTCATTCCCACCATAGTACAGCTTCGCTGGTTTTCCTTCTTCACCAGAATAAAAAGCCTGAAAGCTTTTTTTATATATAAATCTGTTTGAATTAAAATTAAACATCCTGTATACTCGCTGGCCGCGGCTTCTGATAGCTCCGTAGTGAATGAGACAGCTAAAAGCGTGAACATGAGCTACGCCCGTGACGAAGCATCTGCGTTCCTATGTTTTTATTTTCTGTTTTATTTCTGAGGCGCGTTCGCTTCGACCTTGAGCGCCCCTGCCGGCTTCACGGCTTCCGTGACAACGCATCTGAGTTGCTGTGCTTTTCTTTGTGTTTTGTTTTTGAGGCGTGTCCGCTCTGACCTTGAGTGGCGTGTGCTTGATGACGTATTTTTATGGCCATTTTTGGGCACCACGCCGACGCCGCCATTTCGCGTAATGGAACATATAAGGCTGTCGCCATAAAAGCTGGATGATGAAAATAGAGTATCCAGCGCTTTATCCCATTACAACGTCTACCTCAGCGAATAGGGTGAATTTTTTTTTTTATTACAATGATTCGGACAAAATCAAACTGAGAAAGGAATGTCTCATCGAACTGAAAATAGGAGAGCGAAATTCACCTCTCGCGTTTGTATTAAACACTTCAGTGAAAGCGACTTCGTGTATTTTGCTGATTCCAATGTGTTTTGTGAGTGCTGGTCTCTTCCAAGTGGATTCCTTTTTGAAATTCGTAAACCAGTAAACAAGCATTTCCTCAAAATAACTGGCAGGAAGAAGCGGCGGCCCTGGCGTCCGGAGTCGTTTCAATTAAATTCCTGCTTATTCACCCGGTCGACGCGAAACGTGCGAGATTTCCTCGCAATCCAAGTCTCAAATATAGTAAGTCGGTGACACTTAAAGGAATACAACAACGAAATTTCGGCGCTTATTTTTTTTTTTTTGTCCATACGTGTTCAAAGGGGCAGGATCACATCGTATAGGATCAGTATCAAAGGAGCAGTATCACAAAATAAAACGCATGACGGACCTTCCACTACACTGTGCAGACTGTGGGTGTCGCCCTGACTTTGATAACGCACCCATCCTTGAATGGATGGGGCGGGAATCAGAGTGCCAGAAAAATTTTAGAAACTTTCGCCATCAAAAAAAAAAAGGAAAAAAAAAAGAGGGAGGATCGATGTGTCAGCCAAACATCGGTTCATTCACATTGGAAGGAGATTGCCTTCCTTGACATGTGTTGATAGACCATGACTGAGTTGTTTATCGAGGTTCGCGACTCTTTCCATTAAAGCGTTTCAGTTGAAAGTCAGCCTAGTCCTGTGCCCTTTTTTTTTTTTTGTGTGTCCTCCTCGGTGGTGCGTTGTGTACCATTTTTCAATCCATATCAATCCAACCGGGAAGAATGCGAGCAAGCAGTCTATTTCGGGGTGGAAAAACAAAACATAGACATTCGGAATAGAGCACGAAAAAGCGGACGCGAAGAGGCGTGTTGGGCACTCAAATAGCGATGACGATGGATGAGAATAGTCTTCCTGCGTCGCATCCCCGGTGACGTCACAATGCATTACCAAATCGATGCGTGGCTGCTTTTGTATGTGTTTGGGCTGCGGAAAAGCAAGCATTGACGTACACACGCTCACTTCCGGCAACATCGCTTTTGTACACGTTTGCGCGTGTCTCGGCGAGTGTTGTTCTGGGCAGTTCTGGGCGGAGGACGGGACTGATCTCGATTCGCTCGTCGCCGACCGCGGCGGCATGCGGGAGGGCAATCGTGACCTTAATGTGGCTGCCACGCGGAGGCTGTTGACTCTTGTTAAACGGGAAGTTGTAACGTGATCCTCTAGTCTCTCCCCCCCCCCCCCTCCTCCCCTTTCCCACTTTTTTCTCTTCTAGGCGGGGAGTGGTCACGTGTTAAGTGAGTGGCAGTGGCAGACAGTAGTTCAAATGCGCATGCACAAAACGACAGGCACCATTAGCAAGCAAGGCGCGAACGCGGCGACGCAAACCGCCGCGCTTTCCCCGCGAAAAACAAAAAAAGGCTTTGCATTTTTTTGTTTAATATTTGTTGTTGTATTTATTTAAAGGGGTGCCTAACAACTTGCTAAAAACACCAACAAACATCGCGGAAATAGAAACCAAAATATTTGGACAAAATAACTTTTTTTCGCGAAGTTACAGAATTTACAATTTTGGTTCTCATCGTGTTTTTCAAAGTGAAAAGCTCTACTGGCAACATTGAAAAAGTGACGTCATGGGTAGGCAGGGGTTCACTCTTTGCTGTAGACTTGGTTCCACTGATTACAAACAGTTTTATGGTGTCAAATGAATGCTTTGGAAAGTTGCTCCAGCTCCCGCGCAGCAGCACGATACAAATGCTCGGCATAGTTCCTTTCTAGACTGCCCACTCGAACCGCAAGCCGGCCCATCCGTGACGTCACGGCAATGAAAAGCGCGGGTATATTCGAATCTTGGTTTTGGCGTCATTTTCATTTGCCGATTTCACAATAACTATTCTGAATTTCGCGATACTAAATAGCATACCGGAAAGAGTAAAGGACGGCGATTTCGAAAATATAGTTAGTTGGGGTTGCTCAAAAAATCGCCGGAGTTCCCCTTTAAAATGTGACCAGCTTGCTTGTGTTTTCTTTTTTTTTTTTTTCTCTTTCAGCATGAAAAGGCTTTAACATCTTAGTTTCTGGGATTCTCTAAAAAAGTGCGAAAGTCCAACAGGCCCCTTATCGAAATTCCCGTTGAGCAACATGGGCGGTCACCATTTCTTGGGCAGAAAGCGTGCGATTGGATCCGAGTGCTCGCCGAGCGATGACGCAGCACTCGTTTCCAATACGAACCGAGCCGAGTTCACTCCGAGCGCTGACGCAGCCCTCGTCTCCAATGCACGCCGAGCGTACTAAGGCAAAAGTGTTTGTAGTACTTGGACGATGAAAAATCCGGGAAATAGGTCATGTATTTTGTTGGGCCTTTGAACCTCAAGTTTGGGTTTCTCGAATGCGGCGATTGGTTGGCGACGTTTGAGGTTTACTTAAATAACCTTTCAGCAGAGTTTGAGACGACGCCTTCTGTCTTTCTGTTCCTGTCCCTTCCTCTTTGGTTCTTCTAGTTCTCCGCCCAGTCTCAACTGGTTCAAGAAAATGGTAAATCTCTCGCCTGCGCCATCACAGTCAAGAAGGTAGGGCGAGGGAAAGAAAGGCTGGGGAGGAGGAAGCAGACGAAACGCTAAAGAGATGAGGAGGTTTCCCCCCTTTAGCGTTCCGTTTGCTTCCTCCTCCCCGGTCTTCCTTTCCCTCGCCCTACCTTCTTCACTTGCAACGCGCATTTTTGAAAAGTGTTTATTGTTCGGATGTCACGGAAATGGAGAACAAAAGGAACTGTGCGCGCTCCCCTCACGAAGCAGGGATTATGAATGTGCAAGCATGAACTGTCTTATGGAGCGAAGCTAGCGTTGTCTTGTAACCGTCTGTAGCAGCGAAACGGTAGTTATGTCCCCATTGACCAAAAGCACAGCAACGCAGATGCTTCGCTCCGGAAGCATCTGCGAAGGATGGTCAAAGCGGACGTGCCTCAGAAATAAAACACAAAGAAAAGCACAGCAACGCAGATGCATCGTCGCGGAAGCCGTGGAGCCGGTGGGGTTCGCCGCGCCTGCGCAGTGGGGGGAGCGTGACGTCACCGCCGGCATGCCGTGTGAAAAAGACGTGGCGCGCTCCTTGTAGGAATGCTTTCGTATTCCTTCATGTAAGCAGTTAAGTGTCTTGTAATTTTTACACTGATCCGCCATTCTTATGTTTAAGTATTGCGGGGAAAGCGACCATCGTTCTTGCAGGAAATGCGGCAACGAGAGGCGGTGCGCCGGCACACTTCCCAATAACAAGGCCTTAACTTTCTGACGTCATCTATAAGAGGCCGTCGAACCGGGACAGAGATTGGACACGAGATTAGATAAGTCCCTCGCGGACTTTCTCAAGTAGTTGTCTGAGCACATGCAGCTGAAGTACAGGATGTCCCCCACAATATTTACAGGGTTTTTTTTTTTCATCGAAAAAATAAACTATGCATTGCCGAACGCTCATTCTCCGCCCAAATTGTAGCCCTTGAGGCCCGAACCAGAAGCCAAAGTTTCAGCTATTAACTGTTATCTTATTCAAAATTTATAAGTGATTTTCTAAAATTTTCGATAGAAAAATGGCGGCCGAGAGAGCTCTCGAATACACGGAGCTCTATGACGTCGGTTACCGAAAATTTACGAAAATGGGCCCTATTTTCCCATTGAAAATTTTAGAAAATCACTTATTACTTTTGAATAAGGTAACGGTTAGTGTTGGAACTTTGACATTGGGTTCAGTGGCGTAACTAGGGGGGGGGGGGGGTACAAGTGCCCCGGGCGCAGGGTGTAAGATAGACATGTGGGGAAACGGCCCATAGAGGCCTACAGCAATGCCGTGACCGGATTGTGTACTCGTCTGCTTGCGGGTACCCCCGATTCGCGACAGATGGCGCTGCGGGGAGAAGAAAAAAAATCTCCGTCAGTTTAGCTAGGGTTTAGCCGGTCGCCACCGGTCGCCCACCTGGTGTGAGAGTTCGCGGTGCTCCACATAGATGGCGCCACAAAAAAAGAGAAACCCGAAAGGGACACAATCCGGTCGCTCATTTGGCTCTCGTTTCCCCACTTGTCTATCTTACACCCTGCCCGGGCGCCACTTGGGAGGGGGCGCCGAGCCGAGTCCACCCAACATGTGCCCTATGAAAAAAAAAAAAAAACGGCAGCGGGGCTACGCGAGGGGCGCGAAATTCCATTTGCCATGGGCTATGAGGGGCGCGAAATTTCATTTGCCATGGGCGCCGTCATATCTAGTTACGCCACTGATTGGGTTCGGACCTCTAGCGCTACATTTCAGCTGAGAATGAGCGTTTAGCGATGCAGTTTATTTGTACATTAAAAAATGAAAGCCGTTTACAACTCCCTGTAACGCCGAATTAGAGCGCAGCTCTTGAGGAGGAGGAGGGGGACGTACGGAGAGGAGGCTATGCCCCTCCTTCTCTCCTGCTCGCCTCCCATTTGGGAAAATGTTCCCCGCTAAATTTAGCGGAGAAATTCCCTCTTGATTTAGCGAGGAAAATTTTCCGCTAGATTTAGTGGGAAAATTTCCCGCTAGATTTAGCGAGGAAAATTTTCCGCTAGATTTAGCGGTGAAAATAAATTTAGCGGGATAATTTTCCGCTAAATTTAGCGGATAAATTTACCCATCATGCACCGCTAGGTTACGCCGACGGCGACGGCGACGGGGACGCCGCTCAAGCCGGAAACGGGCGCCTAAGAGCTGCGCTCTAAAAAAAAAAGGGTAGATTTTTTTGGTGGACAGCCTGTAGTTACTATATAGAGATTTTCATTGTTCGAACTCATAAAACGCTGCTTTCTATCTGAAGCTCGCACTACAAGAAATGAGCAGCGCAACTAACAAGACTGTCTCCTTTTTTTCGTTACTTCGAGGTTCGTGGCGCGATTTTCGTTTAAAACGATTCCAACAAAGCTGATTATCCGTCGGCAAAGGGTGATTCCTTTTTTGTGAGTTTTTGTTAAAGAAACATGGGTCATCCAGCTCCCAACAATCAATTTCCGCAGCTAAAGTTGATTAACAGTTTCGAAAGAAGCAATGGGTCGATCTCTCGTTCATGTAGCCAATTGTCCATTGCAGAGCCTTCCTGATGTCGTGGCCAACGGAAGGCGATGAGCCTCCTAAGGTACACCCGACAGCTGCTTCTCTGGATCACGACGTGCGCAGCCATCTACGTTCTCCTGGCATGCTACTTCCACTTCTCAAGACACAACGCGGGCATCGGGAATTTCGGTGCCTTCGTCGCCACCCGATTCATCCTCGAAGACAATGCAACACTAGCGTCACGCACTACCCCCGCGATGGCCACCCGCCCATCAGGACTGCACGAGGACGTCAACCCATACCCTTTCGGCTACGTCCTCAACAAACCAGACCTCTGCTCTACACGATCCAAGATCCTGGTCCTCATAGCGGTCATGACAGCCTCCGGAAACTTCAACCAGCGCCGTGCCATCAGGGACACCTGGGGCAAGGAATCGCTGCACCGCGGCTTCAAGCTCGTGTTCCTCCTCGGCCTGCCCAGGTACGACGTCCTCCAGCGCAGCATCCTCGCCGAAGACAGCCTCCACGCGGACATTGTCCAAGGAAACTTCACAGACTGCTACCGGAACCTCACTTTCAAGTCGGTGATGATGGTTCGCTGGGCCAGTGCCTCCTGTCCTGGTGCAGAGTTTGTACTCAAGATCGACGACGACGTGCTCCTCAACGTCTGGGACTTTGCGCCTACCTTGAGCGCACTGCACGGGGTAGACCGCACCATCTGGGGGCTGCTGGCACAGCGCTGGACGCCAGAGCGGAACCCCCGGAGCAAATGGTACGTGCCCTGGGGAATGTACCGGAACGCGACATACCCGGACTTCTTGACGGGTCCTTCGTACCTCCTGTCCGGTGACAGCGTGCCGTTGCTGGCCCGCGCGAGCAACAGCGTGCCTTACCTGTACCTCGAGGACGTCTTCCTCACCGGACTCGTGGCGGAAAAGGCCGGCGTCCGTAGGGTGCACGACGACGGGTTCCTTAACTACCGGAAATTCTTCACGCCCTGCACAACGCCTCGAGTGATAGCGAGTCACGGGTACACTCCACTGTACCTCCGGCACGTCTGGGCTTCCACAAAGACCAAAGCTACGACGCGGCGCTGCCAGATGCGGAATCCCTCGGAGAAAACGACAACGACGACCGAGTTTCAAGAAATGACCACGTCCTAACGACGCTTGCGGGACGTTAGCATTTTTTGTCTCACAAAACGACGCTTGAGGGACGTCAGCATTTTGTATCTCCAGGCCGAGTTGCTTTCGGGTTTCGGGAAATGAACTTCCGAAAACCGAGGCGCTTTCTAAGCTTGCATTTCGTCGTCTGGAAACCGGACGTCTTCGGCTTCTAGACGCAGGCCGCACGTGTAGGTTTTTCTGCACGTGTGCAGCTACATGTTTAACTTCGCTCCTCAACCCAGGAAAAGGATAGCCACGAAAAGGGTGACAGAGAAAAGGGGCAGAGACAGGATGGCAAGGGACACGACGGCAATGGACAGAATGGGAAGAGACAAAATGGCAACGGGAATCCCAGAGAAAAGCTCACCGGAGATATGCCCGCCGGAAAATAGCTCACCCACTTTTATGCCTTTCTCCGGGCTCAAGCAAACCTCAAGCCCAGAGAAAAGCTCGCCAGTCTTTCGACAGACCCGGAGAAAATCTCACCTCGAATTAAATTGTTACGTAAAATGGTCGATACCATTTTATAGCAGTAGTGCAACGGTATTCTAAGCGGTAAGACAAAATGGCTAGGTGGCGTAAGCTACCGCCCGATCGAAAGAGCTCAGCCGTATTCATCCATCCATCCATCCACGGTCGCCATCTTCGAGGTCAGGTGTCGTCTGGCCGGACCTTTCAGCGTGGGTTAGCAGCCTTTTACAACTTTAAAGGGTCTTTTTGGCCGAAACTAGGGGTTATTCTTAGACTTTGGTGCTTTTGAAGCGCCGTAGGAATATTTCTTGTGTGTGTTTTAGTTCGTTTTTGTCGCTATCGGACTTGTCCACCGCGGCCGCGTAGCTCCATCGGCTCCATGCAGCGCTCCGTGTCGCGCGCCATGCCCACGGCGGTAGCTCTTTTGCAAGAACTGTGATTTTTCTACTTTGGGGCTTTTGTAGCACAGTGTGGTTACTCTTTGTTTTGTTTGCTAGTTTCCTTATTGTTTTCTCTCTAGCAGATTTTCTGCACTACGGCCGTGTAACCGTCTTGCTCTATCGCCTCCACGTCGTACGTCGCCCCTTTGGCGTTCGTTCATGTGCAGAGCAGAAACATACCATGCGACTCACCGAGTGCGCAGCTAATGAAAAATGTGGCGCATTTTTCATTAGCCTAAACGATTTACAAACCGCATGCAAGCAATTTGGCGAGCGAACGAGACAAGTGACTGCAACCTGCTTCGCTGTCGCTCGGTCAGTCGCGTGACGAGGCAAACCGCGTGAAAGCGACTAGAGCAAGTGACCAAAGCGTTGAGCGCAACGTTTTCCAAAAATCCAAAAGCCGAACTATGCGACAAGCGAAAGCGACGGGAGTCGGCGACGAGCGACGGATCTCCGTTGCTCGTTGCGTCCCTCGGTTTTTAGATTTCTAGAAATCGTAGCTCATCGCCTTGGTCGCTTGCTCCCGTGCTTTCATGCGGTTTGCCTCGCCGCGTGAGTGACCGAGCGACAGTGAAACGGGTCGTCGTAGCTTGTCTCGTCGCCGTCGCTTGTCTCGTCTGGTCGCTCGCTAAATTGCTTACATGCGGTTCAGCCTTTACACACGGTACTCGGCGGCAACAAGAAAATTAAAACGGCCCGCCCCCAAGATAAACTGTTTTCTCTCTTCTGTTCAACAACAGCTGTTCTTCAACGATATGAAATTAGCACACACTACCAACGGACGACTGCGTACCCGAGCCAGTCAAACGGTCAAACCATCAAACAGCGACCTCGAAGATGGCGGATCGACGGTGGCGCTCCCTGGCAAAATCGAACCTGCAGGCTCAGTGAATACCGTGATACCACCTATTGACACCTCTCTAGCAGGTGAAACACTCTACGACACAGCACGAACACGAGCGGGGCGTTTTTTCGCATTTTACTTGCAGTAATATTTAATCAGCATAAATTTTTTATTGTATATGTTGGTGAACCGAATGAGCACTTTCCACCGTACTAGAAGTTTCAATGGCAGCCTCTCAATTCTAAGAAAGACAAAAAAAGAAAGCCAATTGCTCGGTGTACATATTTCAAAGCAGGGCGCTCTGCTACAGCGCTCGTTCCGCTTTCATGTCGACCCTTTTCGCTTGTGTTGCCATTTAAATTCTAACTTGGTCGGGATGGAGGAAATAAGGTCGGTATACTACATGAAAGGTCATTCAATATGCTAGGCGTTTCTGCGGTTACTTCAAAAATTCCCTAAATATTGGGTGGTTTAGAAAAAGAGAGCTCTTTCCAGGAACGAACTGCCAGCCACAACAAATGCCAAGAATTGCAACAACAAAAGAAACATACTAATTAGCTAAATAATTAACTTTTTAATTAGTGAATACAAATTCATATGGTCCCAATGATAAACTTTTTAAGGATTATTGAAAAACACTCAAGCTTTTTACAACGTTCTAAAAAAACGCTCAATTCGGACGCGTCCGAATTTAGTGTATTTTTGGAACACCGTAAAATGCTCACCCTGCCTTATATATTTCTAAATTGAGTTTATTTAGTGGCTTTCGATGATGCTTAGAAAGTTTATCATTAGAACTATGTTCATTTTCACAAAAAAATCAATGAGTAAATTTTAGTAAATTATTTAGCTACTTAATATTTTTTTTTTTTTTTCAATTTCTGATGTTTGTTGTGGCTGGCAGTTTGTTCCCAGTAAGTTTTCTTTTTTTCTTAACCACCCTATTTTTAGGGGTTTTGAAACCTTCGTTGAAACACCCTGTATAAATATCCAGAAACTATGCAAGCTGCAGACTATTACAGTTGTTTTATTTCCCCGAGTTATCTTTTAATTAGCATTGTATTAAAATTCTTTATGTTGCTTTTGTTGTGCAACGCCTGACGTGTTCAGGACAACTTTATATTAAAAAAAAAAAAAAAAAAGATTCTGCTAGTGGAGTGCAGAATAAACGTACGCACATAAGGCATCCCAGTATACTTTTCAGTTGACTGAACATACTTCACTTCAATGAACGCTCGATTCTTAGATTCGTAAGTGAGCTTTTCTCCACATCCATCAAAAGGCCGATGAGCTCTTTTCTGCGTCCGACGGTTTTGCGGTGAGCTTTTCTCTGGTGAGCTTTCCTCCGCCACCCTAGCAAAGCACAGTATGGCCAAGAATATGTGGTGGTGATGGACAACAGACATGTAAGAGTGCTCCCTGTATATGTTCTTCTTTAGCCAAACCAAGCAAACCTTGAGTTAGATTTTTTATAATATAAACGTTTATACAGGTGGGAGTAAGTTTGCCACAAAATATGCTCCGCCCCAGACGAGCAATTCGTCAATGCGGAATGACCGCTAACCTTACGTTCAATGTGCATCACACATTAGTGATTTCGTGAAAAATATTTAGAGGACTAAACATGATGCTCATAGTTAAGATACCAAGCTTACGCAGATGTGCATGTTCTGTTAAGTTATAATCTTTAAGGGAAGCATTAAAAAAACAAGGGAAATCGGATTAACAGAATGCTCACCATTGTGAGGAATTTTCTTTCACCCGTGCTCAGATATAAATGCAAATAAGTCGGTTATTTAAAAAGACATAGTGCTTTGGTTTTATTGCATTCTGAGGCACAATTGCAGCAGCCCATGTGGAAGAAAGCAACTTGACGTAAAAGGCTACAAGTATACATAACTTGAAAATGATAAATGGCTAAACATAGCAGCCTGCCATCTCTTGTCGAACCTTGTTACCATTTCTAGACATCGTTATGAGCAGAAAGCTGATTCACAACCCAAAAACCTGCACTCATAGCTGCAACAAAAGTGAACCTTACTTAAAAAAAAAAAATATATAATAAAAGTTTGAATGTTTGTGCACCATAAACAAATAAAACAAATGCAGTTAGTCCCATATTACTACTAGATGTAGTATTCTTTTTCGATGCATTAATGTGTGTTGCACTCAAAACCCAAGTGCAGGAAATGGTCCTGCACCCATGAGCGGATAATATATGTGTATGCTTTTTATACGACATACGAGAACCCTTGTTTGAAATGTTGCACATACGGGTTTAACAGGACTAGGACTCACTGCAGTGGGTGGTGAATTCACACTTTTTGGGCCATACTATATGATCAAGGCACACAAGCGCAAAGACAAATATATGATACGCACACCCACCTCTACCTAGAAGGTCAACGGTATGTCTCGACATCTTATCGTTTCAAATTACCAAAACGTGCAAGGACCACATTACACACCACCGCCTATCAAACATACTAGTACAATATGTCGTAGAAATATGTTAAGTACATTTGTTCCTAAGCCCAGATGATCAACAGCCCCAGCACACAATGTATTTGTTCAGTCACAACAGCCCCACTCAGTATAACAAAATACCATCGTAACAAGTGCTTAGAAAACAACTGCTGAACTCTGTATGAAGCTCTCTACAAAAAACAACAACGGTCGGATTCCAACGACGCACCGACATAACAAAAACAGTTTGTGAGCCGGTCAAGGCTATTTGGTTTGGTCCCACCACAGACCGAAGCCGCCGTGCGCAAGTCATCTTGTCTGTCATGTAAACTCGAGAAAGACGCCAGGGCCGATTTGATCATCTTGCGGCTGCGGCCAAGAGGAATTTTTATGTCCCGTGATCAGCTCCATGGGGACATGGAAATACCCAGCGTCCCTGCCTAATGGCAGAGGAATCCGCATCGCTTCGAGCACAAAAGTTAGATTTCACTCGCAGAAACTGACTGCAGAGACTTTCTATTCCGAGTCCAATTAACCCCAGGCTTACACTTTAGTAGCGGCAGGTAAAGTTAAGGCCAGGGAAGGTGAATACGAGCTAAAATCAAAGAGAAATCACGCAAGATAAAAGCGGTGGAATTATGTTTACATATCTGCGCCAGCGACACAATTTCAACCAATGCTGTAGTCGAGAGGTAAGAGAGCCGGGACTTGTCGTTGCGGCGTGAAAGTATCGGGTTCGAATTGCGCCGCAGAAGAACTTTTTTTTTTTGTGGAAGTTTTTAATTTTTAAATTGACACAACTGCGATGTGTATTAGTACGAAATGGGTGCCTGCTGTTATTAAAAAGAGTCGTAGCAAGTGCATTGTATGTTTAAAAACACATAAAATTGTACTTGGAATGAAGAGCGTGCTGGTAAGAAAACACGGGGACAGATCGTCCCCGTGTTTTCTGTCCTTCCCTTTATTTATGTTATCCTTACCAGCACGCTCTTCATTCCAGGTACAATTTCCCCGGTCATAACTTTACCTGCCGCTCCTAAAGTGTAAGACTGCGGTTAATTGGACTCCAATAGAAAGCCTCTCAAGTCAGTTTCTGCGAGCGACATCAATCTTTTGTACTCGATGCAACATGTATTTCTCTGCCATTAGGCAGGGATGCTAGGTACTTCCATGTCCCCATGGAGCTGGTCACGTGGCATAAAAGTCCCTCTTGGCCTCAGCCACGAAATGAGCAAACCGGCCAAGGGAAGCTGAGTGAGGCCATACATTGTAACGCGACAGAATAGACTATTTATATTCAGTCTTTAGTAGGTAACTCGTAAAAATACCTGCATATACGGTCATCCGGTGCCTCAACAAAAACACGGCACCGCTTCGGCAGCCAGGTAACAAATGGGGTAAAGTTCGAGTCAAGAACCTCATAAGAAAAAAACAACAACAACAATGTCAAAAGCCTTGGAACCAGAAGGCTCAGCTTTTCAGCGAAGACCGAGCATGAGTGACGTTCAGATTATCGGCACCTCGATCCCCGACAGTTTTGTGGGCACCGCCATTTTGGTGTTCAGTGCGGGGCGGGTTACCACTACCGTAAAATTCCGAGCGAACGCCCACCCAAAATGAAGAGATAAATGGTGAAAAACATGGGGTGGGCTATCTTTGGGGATGCCTCAGCAAAATTTTATCAGAAATAATGATAAGAACCGCGGCACCCACTACAAACTGCGTGACGCGGGAACTGATACTGCAGATCACGGACACGGCGAATTCGCGTTTCACGATTCGATTAACACGCCGGAATTCACTACGAACTCCTGTGTCACGGGAAAGGATACCGCAGGTTGCAGACGCAGCAGATTCGCGCGTTTCACAGCGCGATGGACCCGCGGAAACCCGCCGAGAACTCGCAGCTCACGGGAACGGATACCGCGGAAACCGATATTGCGTGCGCAGATCGCGGACGAAAACGCGGGAATCCGCTGCAAACCCGCATGTCAGGGAAACAAATCAAGCAGATCGCGGCCGCAGCAGAATCGCATTTCACGATGCAATAATACACGCGGAACAACTCGCGTGTGTTATAGCTAGGAATCGATATCGCGGGCAAAAACACGGGAATCCGCTAAAAACTCGCGAACGGATAGCACAGATCGCAAACGCAGCAGATTTGCATTTCACGTGCGCAGATCGCAGACAAAAACGCGGGACCGCAGATCGCGCCGTTGACACGCGATTTCCGTCGGACATCGCGTGACGTCCGGCGGGAATCGGGGGGAGGGCGATGTATCGGAATACCGTTCCCAACAGATGTTGGACAAAAAGGGGGGGTGGGCGATCCTTCAAACGTGGGCGTTCGCTCGGAATTTTACGGTACACATAAATACGACTTCCAGGGCTTTAGATGTGCTGTCAGAGAGCCGAGGCGATATCGCTCTGCTCCGTTGCGAACCGTTTTAACATTCCTGGAGGACAAAAAAGCGTTTCCTGCAAATTCGGATAAAGCTCTATTCGGATAGAGCACCAGCATGGCCGAAGTTTCGTTACACCAAAGCATAGCTGGTTCGGCGGCTCAAGGCGGAGTGGCCGTGGTTCTCCAGAGAGAGACCTAGCTATACCTTGTACGGGGGAACGTGCAGAAGTCGTCGGAACCGCAACGTTTCCAAGATTACAGCGCGTCTCGACAGGGCTACGGGCTCGGTTTTGGTACGACGACAACTGTCGTCATCGGTTCGACCTGGGAGGCTTCCTTCGGCGCATTGCCAGCTTCCACCTGGTTTCGACGAAGCTGGAGGATCTCGCTCAGCTGGTTCTTTTTCGTGGGGTTGTACTGCACGAGAAACGAGAGGAAGATTGGACAGAGTTATTGGAGTGGGGGTGGGGCAGCAAAGACGGGAGCAGAACGTGGCAAATCCCGAACGCCGACATCGGTGGTCTCGAGAGGAAGAAAGAGAGCGACAGAAAAGCAGAGAAAAGAAGCAGATGAAAAGTTAGGCGCATTCGTTTTGCCGCAACGAGTCGAAGTCGCTCGTCACGGCAATGCGCGATTCCGGTGTTATCCTGCAAAGTGGGCAAGAAAAATGCCACCCCTGAAAGATAGCCCAGTCCTATTTTTGGCATGATTCGCTATTTTTTTCTGAGACACCGAAAGATGGTCAACTTCTGGTAATCGCAGGACCCTGGTCAACGGTGACCACGGCAAAACGGTGTTAATTAAGAGTGGCGGGTGATAAGTGAAGATTATCGACTGGGAAGGACAGTTGTCTTTGGTTCATTACCCAACTAGCATTTGCTCTACTTTTCTTGTGTAGCGTGAGCTACACTGGCCGAGGTTGAGCAGTTTCGCGTGGCTCGCATAATGAGCCGTGCTCCGTGCTGCGCAAGCGCGAGGAGCAGCGACGTCGCACGGCGCACAGCTGGCGTGCCGGAGCTGCCGCCGCGGCGGGCTCCGCCGCCACCGCGCGCGCCTCGCTGATCTGCGCATTTCAGAGGAGTGACGTCATAGCCGTGGCAGACACACTGGCGCCGCCGCGTGCCCAGCTGTGCGCCTCCGTTGCGCAGTAGTCAAGTCTGACGCTGCACCGGAGCCGCTTGATAGCGCCTCTCATTTTGTGCGCATAAGCTCACGCTACGTATATCCTGGCATAGCCAAGCTAAGCCACCGCAATTTTTTATGGCACACCGAAAGTTAGCCTACCTCTAATTTTCATCCGATTTGCTGTCGATTTTAGGTGGGCTGTCTCTCGAGGCTTTAAATTTCTATGACCAAAACCATTGAAACTGCACAGGCTTGTTCAGCTTTTTGTGCTGATCTCATATATCTGGTCGTTTTCTCAGTCAGTAGAATTGTTCTCAAGGTAATTAAAACTTGCCTGCCTTTGTTTGGAAAAACGATAGAAACAAACTGCTCAAAAAAATATCCTTTTTAACACATAGCTAGATACTACAAAGTGTAGAGCATACAATGTTGGAAGTACTTTTACAATAAACCCACTATTAGTGATTTTACCACACATCGAAGTTCAGTGCTCAATGCATGACTAACAAGTAATAAAACAAAAGATAAAATAGAAAATTTTCTAGACTTGTATTAGAAAATCTGCTCTCAACATTGTATGCTTCACACATTTAGCTACATATTTCAGGAAAGGTTATATTTTTATCTGCTCTGGATGCTGAGATATCCCTCCTGTAAATTTTCAACGAGTCCACAAATTGTGTTTTGTGAAAACAATGTTTTCGGGTCAACTTCAATGCACATTCAGCCCGCATGGACATTATTAATTGATTTATAGCCCAAATATTCATCCACAAAATTAGAAGCCTGGTAAATTCAGAAGAACAACAGCCATTGCCATTCTCAAAAGAATGCAGTTTTAGGACATTTTTGGCTCTAAAGACCCATGTCCCCCCTTAAGGCGTTACCAGCGATGTGGGCCCATCATGACTGCCAACTGGGGCAACCGAGGTCCGAGTCCATGCCCCGCCGTTCCCAAGCGGCCTCGAATGCACAGGGCCTTTTCTTCTATATCATTACATTAATTCTACGGGTTAACACCAGTTCACACACTTGCGTTTGCTCACGACCGAATACTTGCGATCTCTTACGACGAGGGAAAGCACTGGCACGCCGGCGTCATCTACGAGGCGGCCCTGCAACTGCTTTTCACTAGAGCGAAGGTTTTGCGGCATTTGCGCGATCAAACGCACATACTATTTATGAGAAATAGTTGTTTTGTAACAATGTCCAATGTTTTTCAAGAAAAAAAAAAGAGAAAACGATGCGCGAAAAAAGAAAAAGAGAGAGTATACGTGTGCTCTTGTCGTAAGAGGCCACAAGAGGTTGCACCCGGCAGTAATAAGTTGAAAGTGCGCGGACCGGCTTTCGCGATGCCCGGAACAAGCCCTCGACTGATGCGTCTACCCATCATACTCCGCCCACGCGCTAATGACAGCCCCGAAGTGGCAACGAACCGCGTCGCTGGAGCCAGTGCATCGCGCCGTCGGATGTCACAATTCTAAAACAGTCGGCTGTAGGAACGCCGGCAAAAAAGGCGAAGGGACGCGAGGTTCGCCGTCGTCGCGGCGTCTTAACTCGCGTCTGCTTCGGTTTCAGTCTGGCTGCAGAGCGACCCGCGACGTCTGCCGCGTCGCCTCCGCCGCCACACCCCCGCCAAAATCGCGGCGGGCAGCAACACGATGCCTCTTTTCCCGCTTACTGCGTGCTCAAAAGCGGTTCCTCGATTTTCACCGTCAGGCGGAAACCGAGAGACCACTTTTGAGAGCATGGCAAACACGCCGGTTGACGACACGCTCCAGACACTGCGGACGGCGTCGACGGGAGGTTTGGAGGCGAGGGTGGCACTTCCCGGCGACTCACCCCGCAGAGGTTCTTCTGGACGGTGAGGTGGCTCATGAGGCGTGCCACCTCGGTGGCGGGGAGGGTGCCTTCCAGCCGCTCCTTAGTCAGCAAGAACATGTGCTCGCCCGTGAGATCCTGGCACAGGGACTTGACCCTACGGAGGCCGGGGTAGAATGAGACAGACGTGAACTTTCGTCTGAAGAAAATGAAAGCCAGCAACACTGAGCAGGAGTTTGACCAACTGCAGAAGAGATGGGCAGACCTAGAGCAGATAGTCTTTAACAATTTGCTGGATTTCATGGCTCATTGGTGTCAAGTCGTGATCGATGTTAAAGGGAAACTCCGGTCAATATTTTCGAATTTGGGATTATGACTGTTTTCAGTTCAATCAATGCCCCTCAATTGCAAAGTTTTTGTTTT
Source organism: Ixodes persulcatus (assembly GCA_013358835.2). NCBI lineage: Eukaryota > Metazoa > Arthropoda > Arachnida > Ixodida > Ixodidae > Ixodes > Ixodes persulcatus. The sequence continues at coordinate 664,496 of JABSTQ010010036.1, forward strand.
TATTCTTCAACATTGTGTGTGGTTTTATAGATATTGCAGCTCAAAGTTTGGTTTCGGGCATCAACGGCAAAACAGAAACTATCTGCTAGAAAGGGATGGCAACACTGATCACCAGCTGTATGGCCGCGACGTGACGTCACCACTGTGCTGTGATACGCGGTACAATGTGCGGAATCAACCGCAGCACCACAAAGACGTGACGTCACGGGAGTGCTGCGGTACGCGTCGCTTAGTGTCGCGTGACTAAAAGCTAACCTGCTTGCCACCCGCTAAAGAGCAGCTGGTCGCATCTTCAAAATCAGTTTTAGCGGACCACGCGGCTTCACTCTGACATACTATTTCGGCTGTTATCATATTTCATGCCGCTAAAGTGATACCAGTCATTTATTTTGGTTTCGTTTTCGACTGGAGTTGCCCTCTAAAGCCTTCCCTACGAACACTGGTCAGCTTATGTTCATATCTAGAGATGAGAGTGCGTACAGTGTCCTATTTTGTCACAACAGCCAGATTATCGACAATGTACCGTTGCACTGCTGGTTCCGTTTTGCAATAAATGTTTATTAAAAAATAATTTTCATTCATATTTTAGCAAACATTGGTTTGTACCATAAAAACATGTTAATACAGCTTTACATTAGAGTTCGCAAAGAAGTTAGCCATGTAAAACAGAAACATTGTATCTTTTTGTTCACTACTGTATAAGAGGTGATCGGTCGTCGTATAGAAGTATTCGGAAGTCTCCGACAAGTCTCTCGCTCACCGATCTTTAGCTAAGCACCTGGAGACTTGGTGATGAAATATTTCATGAATGTATCAAGGAGCAATGTAATGAAGGGATTGTCTGTCCTCCCATTTGACCGGAAGTTTGTGAGGACGCAAAACGACGCCTGCTTGCATCATTTGCGTAAAATTATACAAACTCAATCACCCTGAAAAATCTGGTAAGCGCAGAATGCACTATAGGCCTTCTAGGGAAGAAGAGAAGGGCGTCCGCACGGCACCCCCCACCGAAGATTCGCTTTCATTTCTGATGCATGCCGTGAGAAGGCGCCACATGACTGGAGAGGCGAGCCCATTCTCGTGCTGCACGAATGAGCCCGCACTCGCGTGGTCTGTACCACCGACCCTGGATGACTCGGTCGGCAAAACACTTGACTCACAATCACAAGGTGGCGCGTTCAAATCCTGCCACGGGACTGAAGTCTTTTTGTATGGTTCCCTAAGGGCGCCACGCTTTTCGGTGTTGACTTTTCAACAGAACCGGCCGTTACAAATACTGAAAGTAGCGCCACTGATTGATCCTCCGACAGATCTCACCCTCTAAAAAAAATCCTCCTCCTCTTCAAAGTTCCCCTTTCCACAACCGCCGATTGGCCGAGCGTCCGCCCGGTTTCGATCCGCCACTTCCGTTCGCTATCTGTGCCCTCCCGTGTCGCGGCCTCGTATTCTCCGGTGGCGTACGTACGTGTAAACACTACGTTGCCAGCCGCTCGTTGAAGGTCTTTTTGTCGGTAGACCGCATGCCGCGTGTTTTGCTTTCAGAAACGTCGTCGAACTGCTGCTATGACGCAATGCTGCTAAATCACTTGCGCATGTTTACGAAACGTTTGTTCACGTCTTTTCCTCTCGTGGCCACTTTGGCAAGTAGAGGCAGAAACAAAAAGGCACAAGTCACAATATCTGCTGTCGACCGTTTTAAAGAGGATCGCGAGATCACGGCTTCGCATTCCATAACAGAAGCGTGTGTGCGCTCGTCGCCTTGGCTCCCCCGTTCTGACGAAGAGGAAATAAGATTAGGACGATCTGTCCCGCAGTTCAATTTTATTGAATGAATGCTTATAAAGCGGAAGATTGCTACTGATCCTAACCGAACGGTCCAAGCAGCACTCAGCTGAAGCCTCGACAAAACTCGCGTGCCTGCTCCATACGTGAAGCAATGGAAAGACACACCTGGTACCCAAGACGTCATGGACGCCGGCAACTCGTATCCTAGCGAAAACACGAAAAGGCTGCCAGTCGAAATCGCGCAGAAAACGCCAAACAAGCGAGGGTTTGCCAGCAGCCGCTTGTCACGGCGCTCGGCAAAAGGGCAGCCTAAGAGGCGCTAGCGTCGAAATGAGAGAGGGAAACTTACAGAGAGGAGGAAAGAGGGCTTGGCGCTACTTTCAGCATAAAAGGGCTCTAGCCGTTACGACGGAAATCAGCTGATAAAATATACCGGGCACGGCACGGGCACGTACCGGTCGCTGAAGTCCTTGGCCGTGAGCCAGGTCTGCACTTCGGCCACCGTCGATTCAGGAGTGATGTAGGTGGTCTGGGCGGCGTTTGCCTTCATCTTGCCCCACTTCTTGTCCGCCTTGTGACCCAGGGTGAGGCGGAGCCTCAGTTCTTCGTCGAAGGAGTTGTCTGTCTTTGCCACGGGCTTCGGCTGCGGATCTTTCGCCCGTTCGGGCTCCTTCTGGACCGGAGTCGGCTTGGGCTGTTTGGTCGGTGTTGGCGGTGCCGGCGGTGTCGGTCCTCGCGTCGGGGGATCTGCGGGTGTAGACGTGTTCCGGTTCTGCTGATGAAGGTCCGGCACCTTGGGCTTAACCATACCCAGCAAGCGCACGTGTGGGGCGTTATGAATCGAGGAGCTCCGCGTAAGACGAGTCAGAAAAATCGGTGCCTGCATGTAACGAGCTCAAGCTTTTACCAAAGGTGTATTTTAGCAACGAATTTTATCGCAAGCGAAAATATTTCTGGCCAAACTCAATCTTGACAGGTAAGAATTGAAAAAAAAAAAAAGATACAGTGAATGACAGTCATTGTTAAAATATCTGCTGTGTTTTTGGTCTCTAAGGGTATGAAAAGTAAAAAATACTACTAATTATTCAGTTAAGTACCGAGACAGTTGTGGTGACCAGTTTTTTCCTAATTTATTATTGGGAGTGATAATGGTGTCCACGGTTAATTCCCAGATTTGTTAATAAAGTGTGCAATGTTCATGTGTATTTAATAAAATGTTCAAAGTTGACTCGATTTTCGTAAATTTATTACAGAAATAGGCATAGAAATAATTTCCATCATTAAATACTGTATCATTACATCTGTAATTCTACTGTTGAAAAGATCAGTCTTGAACTGCTGACATGGTCGTTAAAAGCTGAATCATCATTTCTGCAATTATATCGCTTCTGTAATTATATCGCTGAACAAGCCACAGTGAGCGTAATTTTCCAAATTACTGGAAATAATTCAGTGTTTGTGGAAAGTACCCAATTATCAAAACATTCACAACCCTTATGCGGAGCACAAGTTCGTCCGCTTCTTTTGCTGGGGCTGTGGTGACGCCAGAATGCCGAGCTCTGATTGGCTCTTATTGAAGATAGTGGGTAGACTTCAAAGCAAGCTGCCATGAGGTCTACCACTATCCTTCAGTCAGAACCAATCAGAGCTCGATGTTCTGATGTCACCCTAACCCTTGCAAAAGAAGCAGACGAACTCGCGCTCTGCATAGTCATCGCTGGAATCAAAATTAAAAGGATAGTTGTAGGTCTTACCGGGCGGTGGAAGAGGGGGTGCCGGTGGAATGCCTGAAGAGAAATTATTATTATTATTATTATTATTATTATTATTTTTATTACTACTATTATTATTATTAAAGGAAGCAATCAGTAAAAAGTGTTTTGGGACACAATGCAAAGCTGCTTGGGTGGGGACGCCATCGGGCCGCCTACCATAACCGCATTGCTGGAATCTCAAATATTGCAAAGTTTGCCACGACTAACTTGGGGGCTTTACAGGGATGTAGAGTGGAATCTCTTAATTCAAACTCGCAGATAATTCAAACTAACATGCAGGTCCCGTCCTATGTGTTCCTAGGGAGGAAACTACCGGTAATTCAAACTTCGCATTATTCAAGCAAAGTTTTTGTTACCTCGGGTTCGAATTATTGAGATTCTACTGTATAGGTATGCTCACCTGACCTACTTCAAACGAATAGCAAAGCTCCGTTTCCGAGGTTATGGCACTGCGACTTACTGCAGGGCAGCGGCGAGATTATGAATATGTTTTGGGATGTTCTTATACCCCAATCAAAAACCTAACAACTGAGGAGAGGTTTTTGAGTCCAGGCAATTTCAGATGTCAAGGTGAAGAAGCGTCACGCCGGATCGTTTTTTGGGGCCTACGATGAGGCGAACGGGAAACGAAGAGATCATCTGCGGCCGACGGATAGTTCCGTTTTTTCGTTTCTGGAAACGAGGCATTCTCTCGACACACTGCACGTGCTGGGCGTAAAATGCAGATAAAAAAACGACCACATTTATTCCATTTTGAAGATTTTTTTTGTAAATAAAATAAGTGTGAGCAAGGGTTAAATACCTGCTCCATAGTTCATGGGTGTGAAGTGTTTATTCTAAATAATAGTTACCAAAACAAAAGTGAAAAAAAAAAATGTGATAAAAAAATTAGTTAAATTGCTTGTTTGTGTAAATAAACCTTTTGCAGTAGAGCGTTTCAGATAAGATACTTATCGGCTCTTACGTCTCAAAATCTAAATAAGACAGCATGGGACTCTACTCTACCTGCTGCCTCCCAAACACAAATTGGGAAAAAAAAATATGACATCCAGCCTTACCAATAACAATACATATATTAACGGCTTCCCAGAACTTTGCTTTGAACTGCTATCTAAAACATTTTTTTCTGGTATCTTAATTCTTTATCAAAATAATCTTTCAGTCAAAAACAAACTAAAGACCAGAAAAAAGAAAAAGAACTCACTTCTTTCCAGGTGGATCCCTTGATCAGCGAAATAATATTCGCCTGAAAGGAACAAATTTGAGGCAAGGTTAGGCACCGACGAAGACCCATGCTCGGAGGTTGAAGAAATGTTATCGGGTCAGTTTGCAGGCTCGAAAACGCATCACCAGGTCAAGGCCAAGACAAAACATGCACGGACGCCGTAGCAAGTGCACAAAGAAACGTTTCTAGGAGAGGGAAAGGAGGTTAACGTGCGGGTTACGGATTATACGACACAAACAACGTTCGAAACGAAACAAAACAAGAAAGACGAAAACTCCACACCACCATAAAGACCCCGAGTCATTGTGACAGCTTAGAAATTATGGGTAATTATAAAACGACGATAGACCCTTTTGGACGACAAACCCCACCTGTAGCTGCCGACGGCAGAGGATAGTGGAATGAATCGCTCGTCGGCTTCAGGTAAGTGTCATTCTTCAAACTTAATTATCGCATGACGTCAATGAGACGACTAATCCCGTCCATCTCCGATCCTGTCGATTTCCCAACTGATCCTGTTCATTTTTGGAAAAACAAGAATCTGAATTACTCTATACTTGGGACTAAACTAATATGCAGCAACTGCTAAAAAAAAAAAAAAGCTTTAAATTTTTTTAGAAGAAACTTGGTTGCAATTTTGTCATTTCAACGAAAGGGAAAAGGAATCGCACTGTTTCTTTAAAAGTTACCCAGTTTGAGCATTTCTCCATCGAGAATGCTTTGAAAGCAGGTGGTTGATGTATCCTTTTAAGGGCACAACAGAACCAAGATTGTCCATGCCCTAGCAGACTTCAGGTTGCTCGGCAACTAGAGCAACGATTCCAACAACCCTAATGCTCCTTATAATTCGCAGCAGAAAAAAAGATGTCATTTCATGCCTGAAGTTCAGAACAGATAATACTGCGTGTTCCAAAAGGGTCTATACCGGGTTAATTGGAGGGAGGTTGCAGGGGTCGGCTGTTACGCGCAAACTCAAAAGAAACGAAACGTCGCGACACCAACACCCAAGACTTCATGCGATGCCGACGCAACCGGGAAAGGGGTTAGTAAAAGAAACGTCGTCTTGCGGCGACGAGCAGGCGTCGTTGGTCTCCTTACCACAAAAATGGCCGCCCGCTTCCGCACTCTCACGTAAGCGATGGTCGTCGGTCTACGTCCCGGGCCGAACCTGACGACTAGACTCTACGGCGCAATCTCGTAATCCGACATTTAGGCTCCTTTTCGCCTTACGACGGACTGCGGCGGATGCCGCCGATCGTCGGAACCAATCCGACGTTCCGCAAGCGTCGGATGACCCGCGAGGGGTAGTAACATGCGAAACGCGTAGTGACGCGATTCCGCGATTCGTTCGCGGCGCTGGATTGACTGGGTTGACCTGTAGCGTCCGACGTGATCCGTCGTAAGCTGAAACGGGGTATAGTATTAATGCTACAGCCACATTTTGTATCTGAGCAAGTGTGGCAACCAAGCAGGATTCAACCGCGTTGAAACGACAACCTACGCAGTCGACACTGTTAGCGAGAGCTGGTTTTTTTTTTTTTTTCTGCTTTTCTCTTAGAACTGGAAGGTTGTCATCAAAGTACTACTATAATGTGATGGAAGGCACTCATTTGGGGCACTAATGCAGGCGGCAAACCCCGCCGCTCGCTGACACTTTTTAGATGCGAAAGAGCGTCCATGTTACGTTCAAGCTAACAATGTCACGCAGTGTGCAGTCTGTGGTTGTTGGCACCTTGCCTCGATTGAAGAGACGACAAAAATAAGTTTTCAGAAGCATCAACACAAGGTTTTTTTCGTTTTTTTTAAACGTAATTGGAATGCAGGTTAAAGCGTGAAAACATTTGATATTTCGGATTAATCATGACAGAAGCAAGTAACGTAATGACATGATTGTAGGTCAACCACCCAAATTGCATGTAAAAAAAAAAAAAAAAATTTTAGGGGAGTTTTTTATGGCAAACACGTCAGAACGGCAGGGCGTCCCCTTTGAAAGGCCGGCCTCCAACATGCGCTCGATGCCTTCTGGCTAGGGATGCCGCAAACTTTTTTCGAATTGAAGTTTCGATGATCGAATCAAGCGATTCGGAAGGTTCGAAAGATTTCGCATTTTCGAATTTTCTATATCGTAAAATTCGACGGAAGTCGAATTTTCGAACTTGTTAAGCTAAGAAGTTTGACGCTTTTCGAACCGTCGAACTTATCACACTGCAAAATTCGATGCTTGTCGAACTTCCGAACTTGACTGACCAAAAAATTTGATGATTTTCGAACTTTCGATTTTCTTGCACTAAAAAGTTTGAAGCTGTTCGAACTTTCGAATTTCCTATGCTAAGGAAATCGATAACTTTCGAACTTATTTATCAATAGAATTCAAAAAGTTTCGAACTTTCGAATCCTGAAAAGTCAGAAGTTCGACGAACTTCGAACTTTTAGGGTAAAAGTTCGACGTTCGTCGAACTTCGAAAGACCGGCGGACGGTTTCATTTGAATTCAAGTAGTGAGGTACATTCGTAATTTTTTTTTTCTCGAACTTTTACATGCGGTGTTCCATTCTTTACGAAAGACAATGCCGTTTATTTCAATGTTCTGGCCTGCTTAGTTTTAAAGAAATAAGTTCCCGAAGAAGCGAGGAAGGACGGCGGGTTTTCGACGATTATCGTTTATGCCAGATTTGAAGCACGATGTAGTCGAAGCTATTTATGGTAGAGATGTTAAACTTTTTAAGCATGACCTATGTATAGCCTAGATAAGTGTCGTCTTAAGATATGACTATTGCTATTCAAGGTGAGTTTCGAAGAAATGTCCAAACATGTACCTACATGCAATTATGCCCTAAACTTGGTATTTATTTTCGTCTAAGTTGTTTGAGGTATCGCATTTAAATTAACACCACAGACAGTATATATCATTGCCATATGCAGAATACAAAATAATGTATTTATTGTTTTTTCACGTTAAGGAATAAATTAACTCATGGGAGAAGATTTCTAATATTGTTCAAGTTCAGCACGTCATTAAAAGAAAACATTTTTTTTTTCGCTTCACGTTCCTGGGACGTGTTTCTTTTAGCCTGTACACATTTTGGTAGGAGAAAGTTGTTTCGAAGTTCTGAACCTCTGAATATGCAAGAATAGAACACATCCGGCGAGTTCTTGATAGTTTTTTCTTTCTCCAGCTTTTTATCCCCGCATTTATTAATTTTTTTTTTTACCATTGGCACAGTTATTTAGGTCGTAAAGACATAGCTTTGAACTTCCGAACCACTAAGCATGTGACGAGTAGTGCCTTCTGACAACGAGTTTCTAACAATGACCATCTACGCGATCTTTCATGCAGTGAAGAGCGACAGTAGCTATACATAGGCATAAATAATTTCAGATTAAAATAAGCTCGACCACGCCCTCTTTCCCCGTATTGTTTTCTTTAACAGTCCGAAATATCTGGAAGGGGGGAAGGGGGGCTGAGGCCCCCCCCACCCCCCTCCCCTCTTCCCTCCCCCGTTTTTCCTCTTCCGACGCCACTTGTATGGTAGAACGCTCCTCGACCTCGAGTTGTGTCGGCTTCTGTGCTTTTTGCGAGGCGATTCCTCCGTCCCAGAAAATAAACCTCCAGGACAATTACAAACTTAACTTACTATATGCCAGCGTCACTCGGGCGGCGTTCGATCGGATTACTACCAGCGTGCAAGGGGTGGGGAGGTAGTTTGCCAGGTCGCTTCAAGGTTTTTCTGAGCCTCAACCTCCTGCCCGCCCCTGGCCATTTCGAACTGTATGAGTATCGTAAAACAGTGTGTTCGTGTGATCACTACTGCGTGATGCACGTTAAAGAACCCCCCCCCCCCCCCCCCCCGGGCTGGCGGTCACAATTACTGATCTATGGTCACACGTCACTCTGCACTGGCAAATATTCCAGCACATCCGGGACACTTGTCGTCTCATTTAATTGCCTGACCAACTTCGCAGAGTCTAGGTATCACACCCTAACTTTTCTAAACTTGATTTCGTGAAAACCAGTGAGTCGTGAAAACATTATTTTAAACTGAAACTGTGGAGGAACTTGAAAACTGGACTTCGAACTTTGAAAACTTGGACTTGAAAAAAATGCAAAATCTTCGAAGTTTTTTTTGTTTTTTGTTTTTTCGAATTCAGCGTTAAAAGAGAATTGAAGCTTTCGAACTTTATGCAGAAAGAAATTCGAAATCTTCGAATTGTTCGAACTTCATGTCTATAAAAATTCGAAGCGTTCGAAGTTTTCGAATTTTATTTCCAAAGAATTTCGAAATCTTCGAACTTTTCGGACTTCAGATCTTAAGAAATTCAGAATTTTTGAATATCTCGAATTTCAAGTTAGGAAAGTTAGAAATCTTCGAATTTATCGAACCTCAAGTAAAAAAATATTCGAAATATTCGAACCCGAAATTTTAGAAACCGTGAAAGCTTCGAACTTTTCGAATTCGAAACTCTACTGTGATTGAAAGTTGCGAATTTTTCGAATTCGAACCTCGGTCGGTACGAAAATATCGAAATTTTTCGAAATCAAACCTCAGCTCGCTTCGCAAATATCGAAACCTTTCGAAATCGAACCTAGGGTGGTTCGCGACATCCCTACTTCTGGCATGCCTTGGCTGCGCATGCACGCACGAGGCACACGAGATGCCCAAGCGTTATCAAAACTGGGAAGCTCACGCTGGAGACTGGACAAGTGAAGCTGCTCCCTGTCATCCTCACTCTGTCCGCGATTAGAGACTATGATTCCTCTGCACTGGTGCTGTGGTTTGTCGTCGTCGTCACTGTTACGTTCTCAAAGCACGTCGTCGGCGTCGTCCAACTAAATCTTGCACCTTGCAAATGACAGCACCAACTGCTTCTTCCGCTCTTGCTCGGCGATCGCGTCACACGTCGCAGATAGGGACCAATTGCACACTTCTGCGACGTATGTTGCAAGCCTGACCTCCAACTCTTGAAGACATCCAGACCTATTCAGACTTTGGCCCGCGGAAGCCTCTTCGTTTTCCGTCACAGTTAAGGTCCCGCGCCATTGCAGACGCCACTGGGGCGCCCCCCGCTCTGACGGGTCAAACTTGCGTCCAACGGCGCAGTTGTTGGTTGCTTTTGAATGAAGAATGGTCATAAACGAGCACCAAAAATCTAAACTGCCTGGATCACGTGTGTCAATACGGAGATACGTAGTTGGCACTCCAGCATGATCTTGACACTCAATCAAATGACATGCATGCGAAAGCAGCAGCGGGGAATGAGGCTCTTCCAGCGGCCATTCCGGAGTGGCTCTTACATCAAGTGCCGCCACTCCCGGGAGTCGGGTGCACCGTGCACCGTTCACCGCCGTACATTCGGGCTGATTTGCAAATCGCTATTACTAATACTCGTTCGTGCAAATTTAACAAAAAAAAAACTGTAAAATGAGCGCACGGAATGGCGTAATGCTACAGGTACAGCCATCTGAACTCGTAATGAGCCGAGGTGTTTTTGATATCTCGATTGTTTCATTTTTGTCGGCAATGAAATGCTTAACTTCGATTATAAGTCGACAAACCTCCACTTCAGATATTTAAAAATTGAAAAAATGGGTCGACCTACATTTGTGTAAATACGGTATATGAAAATTCAGTCTACAGGCAGTAGACAATTTAGCACCAAATGCTCTACAGCAGGGGCCGGCAACCTTTTTACTGCAGCAGGCCGAATCGCCGCAAAACAAAGATGGAGCGTGCCGGATAAAAAACTGGGGGTGGGGACGTGATCAGCTTCCAAACATGAACGACATGACACACAGTCAACTGCTATGCCCTGTGCTGCACGCTGCATCTTTCGAGGTTCTTGGTTCTTCAACATCCAAGACCCATACAAACTACTGAAAGCCGTCAGTCCAATTGCTCTTCGTAATGATGGCCTACAGGATTTATGCTAAAATTCTGACCAGTCGCTTGTGAAATGCATTTCGCAAACTAGATACACGATATATATGGCGAGAACGTGCCCATTTCATAATTTTATGCACTGTAATTAATTCCCAAGTTCAAGGGCACAACTAGGATCCGACGTTCAATTCTGCGACGCAAAGTTGTACCAATCACGGGTATTTTAGGCGACCTACCAGACTGATAACCTTTTGATTCAGGCAAAATATATATGACTGAAATAAACAAATAGATGTTGAATTGTACAAACATGGCGTTTTGTGCGTTATCCTAGCTTTTCCTTTACTATTTCGTCGAAATTAAATAACGCAATTTGTTATTTTTGGTACCTGAAAATAAATGTGGATTGAATGAGTGATAAAAAGCTATGCAGAGAGCAAGTCTTCTGCTTCTTGCGATGGAGTTGTGGTGACGTCAGAATGATGCCGAGTCCTGATTGGCTTTGATTGAAAGGACAGTGGGTAGACCTCAATGCTAAATGCTTTAAAGTCTAACCACTATTTTTTTTATTTTTTTTTATTCAGCCAATAAGAGCTTTGCATTCTGACATTATTGCAACCCCTATGCAAGAAGCAGACAAACTTGAGCTCTGCATATGGTTACTCATTTCACGGTTGAAATATTGCCTAGTGCCAAAACAACCTGAAAAATATGCTCTCAATTTAGCAGTTCAAACCGATTCATACCTCTATTTTTGCTCTCCGGAGCTGAACCGGAACTGAACCGAAAGTTGTGAACCCAAACCGAACCGATAGAAGTTTTGGTTCGACACTATGGTGCCAGGGGCCGTATCGTATGGCCGTGCGGGCCAGAGACCGCAAGCCACCGGTTGCCGACCCCTGCTCTACAGCATGAAACGAATAAGATCCAACCTATTTTCACTAAATCATAAAAATGAGTTTCGTGTGCTAGACTACATTAATTTACTGCACAGGTGCAGCCTAGCTGTTGCACTTCTTTTGCGAAAATGTCGAAGAAAAAAACTTGTCCTAGCTAAAAAAAATTTTTATTGTTGAAGGGGAAAAAAAAAAAAAAGACATGAAGAGGTTGAATTGGGATGGCGTAAATCTGATGAGGTTCAAGTTCGGCAAGGTTCGGCTTTTTCCAAAAGTTTGGGCTATGATGCACATTGTGTTATAATGCAAGCGAATTGTACTTCAGTGAAACTTTTGTCAAAATTTGTGCTGAAGGTTTGACTGAAGTTTGACTATAATGCACTCGTGCAGAAATTGATAACATACTCGCGTCACCTGGCGGAGGAGGATAACAAACTAACTAAATCCTTAAAATATTACACGTTTGCTTTTATATTGCATAAACATTGATACAGCAATTGTTTTCTAAAATGTTTAAATACACTACTCTACATACTTTTTTTGCAAATTTTATATTTTTTGAGTAGAAGTCGTACAACACGATTGAAAGTAGAACCTCGTTAAATGTTTTCAGAAGTTTGAAGGTCCAACTACAGGTTAGACAAGAGCTTATGAGTTTGAAGGTCCAACTACAAAGAGCTTATGATATCCCAAGTTTTAACCTAAAAAATATAAACCGAAACCAGAATTTTTCTAAAAATTATGTTTCTTTAATTTAGACTATATTTGTGTCAAAATTGAAAAAAAAAGAAAGAGGAAAGAAAAACAATGTGGTCAATGACCTGACCTACAAAAACATTTTAATTTTGTCCTAAACTGCAGAAATTTAACTAAGTTGTATCCACTAGGTAACGATACCCCAACAGAGCAAATCAACCTAAAGTCTTATAAAACGTATCTGGGGCACCCGTTCAATCAGAGTACGCGACAACTTATCCTCCGACGATAGGAAAAAATGGAAATGAAATTAGTTTTGTTAATGATTGGGGCTTTATTCAATGCAAGTTTTAAGTTGTACAAACTCAATATAAATGTAAAAAAAAAGCCATTGCATCAAAACACCAGACACAAAACAAAAATGCTCTCGTTTCTCTTGTTTTCAGTTATGTTTCCAACAACGCGACAGATCGAAATGGAATTCGGGAGGAGCGGCGAAAACGCCTGCCCTCCCCCTCTTAAAAAAAACAATGTGTTCCCGTGCCCGGGGCAACCAAACAAACGTTAGCGGAGGTAGATATAAATGAATAGAAGGGGGCGAGGGGTTGTCCAGACATCTGGAATATACACTATCGCATATAACTTCTGCATATAACTCTTAGCTATCTGTCTGCATTAAAAAAAAAATAAGCTTGAACAAGAAACTTTTTAAAAATAAATGAGAGGAGAAAAAAAAAAAAAACAGCTCCTCTAAAACCCAAGATCACTCCTCCAACAAAACAAAGGAGGCGAAATATTCTCTCTTCCCTTTATCCTTTTGTGCAAAAATTAAAAACGTCTCTCAACCGTTAACACTGTGACCGTTCGCTTGCTGTGCGTTCGCTTCCAAAACCGGCCGATGGGGTCGCGTGAGACACCCACGGCTAAGGCACGTCTTTCGGACACCGGTCCGCACCAACGCTGCGGACCGCCAGACGGGTAACGCTCCGTCTCCGCCGTCGACAACGGCGTTAACAGTTCAATGACACGCGCTTCTGCAAGTCATTCGTCGGAAACACCCAAGCCCATTCCAAGAGACGCCCAGTTTAAGAAGTCTGCGTCGGGGAGGGAAAGAGCTTCTACGATAAAACACGGTCTCAACTACTCCAAGAACAAGGACGGCCGACGTCGCGACGGTTTGAGCCGGCGATCCGCGGTACGGCACCTCCCAGTTTCGGATCCGCCTCGTAGCGTCCAAAGACGTCTCGCTAAAGCTGCACTACTTGAAATCATCTAAACGTGGCTAAACGCCGGTTCAACAAACGAGACGCCGACGACGTAAACCACACGAACGAGACAAGCGCCACGCACCTGCATTTCGCGTATTGCGCTCTACCAAAGACGCCGACTAAGTCGGACGTCACCAGCGACTGCTAAGTGGTCTGGCACTCTCTTCTAGGAAGGTCGCCACGGACCTAAAACTAGCCTCTATTTACAGAGATGGCTATCGAGGAAACACCGGGCGTCTGCCAAACACGGCAGACGCACGAGCTGCGTACGTTTTGGTCTCTGTCGAAAGGTGCGTCGAGAACGACGACCCCCCGAAACGACAAAACATTCGGGCCCGCGGCGTCGAAGGCAACAGCACGGGACACCGACACAACATTCTGTGGGCCTCTGTAAACACTGCATGTAGAAGATTGCACAAGAAACACACACACAAAAAAATGGAATGTGAACAAAGCTTCGGAAGCATGTGTGTCTACATCTTAAAAACAAAAAAAGAAGGGGGATTGAACACTTTTGATTTGGAATGTGCAGACTGCGGAAATAAGGAAGGAAGAAAGCACCATAGCCTTTCCTTATGCGGAACAGACACACACACACAGACGAAACACAGGACATGAAACTCTAAAAATATAACGGGTCAACACTGAAAGGACAGTCACAGAAAAAGCTTCCATGTTAAAAAAAAAAGGTTGCTGCCCTTCCATAGCAATGTCGTGGTTGCAACTGCACACAATCAAAAATCATTAAAAAAGGGGAACGCTTGTGTTGACCGCTTCAACTTCTTCGTATGGATAGGCTGCTTGTACCACGACACTTCCCTACTCCCTCCCCCTCTTGTCACAAAGCCGGGCGTTGATCAAACTTTCTACAAAACGTAACAACACAGTCTCGTAAGCCAACGCGATGCTCAAAAGTTGGTTATAGCACGCCCTACTTGGGCTGCGCCTTACAGTGGGTGTCACAACGGGACTCTGGAAAGTTGTCACAAGGAGCTATCTGATCCAGAGCGTCCCCTTCGTCAGAAAAGCAGCCCGACTCAATTTGCCAATCTGCTGTAGATCGATGAAGAAGCTCGATAGATAAAACATGCCGATTCACTTGGTGACATCTTTATCACTTGTTGAGGGTCCCAGGTAAATTACGACCGGAGAAAAACTGACCACAACCGGTAAATGACCTCAAGTTCTGTTAGACCCTGATTGAGCAGAAAAAAGATTCCAACCTCCACATTTGACATCTCGATGACTCGTGAACCTAACACCCAAACACCCACCCACATCTCAACTTGAGTCCGTCTCGAACACCCAAAGGTGACGGCGCTACAACAAGAAGCCGATCGAAGGTCGTTTCTCAAGGCGGCGTTAACGAGAGTTTCGGTGCTCCTCGAGGGGTAAAAGGGGTGGGACGAGGGCACAAACAACCGCAAAGTGTCCTCAAGATTGTTTCAAGGTCGCCAGAAGAGACGCTACTACACAGAGGAAAAAAAATGACTGAAGAGTGTTTCTTGAGGCAGCGTTAACGAGAGTTCCGGTCTTCCTCGAGGAAAAAAGGGTTGGACGAGGGTGCAAACGACCTTGAAGGGTTGTCAAGGTAGTTTCGAGGTCGCCAGGAGAGGGGGGGAGGCGTGTCCCGGCGCTTGGCTTAGAAGTAGCGGAATTCACCTTTCTTGCCCTGGCGCTCCCTGCGAACCCAGTCGGCCGGGGCGGGGGGCTGGCGGGGACCGTTGTTGCCCCCGCGGGGGCCCAGTCCCAGGGCGGACGGGCTCACCGATTCGCCCGTCATGTCGTGTCCTGGTGGTGAATCGCCTCCCTATACCGGATATAAAAAAAAAAAGAAACGAAAAGATACATAAACGGACATCCTTTTTAGACGTTGCGATCCTCGCTTCAGACTTTAAAGCAGGGGTCTCCAAATTTTTTGGCTAAGAGGCCGGATTAGCGATCTATCGCAGCCTTTGAGCGCCGGGAAAAAAGGAAGAGTAATTATAGACGAAGAAACACTAAATAAATAAAGCCAGATAAGCATTTAAGGGGGGACACTGGCTAGAGATTTAACTTCTGAACTACTCAAGTGATCGGAATGAAATTTTCCGGGGAGATTCAACGTCAGATGTAGGTGTGCTGTGCAAACTTTCAGCTCTCCACAACAACTTTACATACCTGCATAAGAAGAAGTGTCACTCTTCCTTAAGAAATCTATGATATGCAAATGAAGCTATTAAGCACCATTTTGACTGCTAAATACAAAGTGGGAAATGTGGGACTTTGGGCTATCTAGTTTTTATAACTCAAATGAAAATATTTCAGGAAGAGTGATTAGCTCAAAATATGAGATGCATATCTGTCCTATGTCAATTTTTAAAAAACAAATTTCAATGAGGACTTGTCCACAGCTGAGGCACCAGATGCCCGTGGAGCTGACCGACTTCCCGCCGTCTGAACGCACACGCAACGCAAATTTTTACTCTTTCATGTCATTAGCTGTTCTCCGCATTCAGAAAGAAAACGATGACAAGAGGATTCACTTCGGACAAATTTTGCGTCGTGAGAATGCAGTTCGGAAGAGGACAGCTTTTGTGATGCGTCTTCTCTCCCGACACAAGGTGACCACGTCCCGGTATGTTTAGTCCAGTATAGTCACAAACGCTGATGTTGTACAGTAGGCTCAAGATAATTCAAGCTCAAATATTTCATACTCCTACTTAATTCAAACAAATTTCAAGATTTCGGTTGTCCCTCAGTGTTTTTAATGCATTTATATGCCGCCTAATTCGAACGGCGTTTTCGGGTAATTCATACTTTTTGTTCTCATGACTCCGTTAAGCGTGCTACTTATTGAGGATTGGTGCACTGCGGAAAAGCAACACCCACGGAGCTCGCTTCCGCATTTGTCGTCTCTTCGCAGTGCACCGGTGATCGGTAAGAAGCGGGCCCAATGGGGCTAGTAGTCCACAATAGACAGCTTTTTTTGCTGGATGAACAAACTCAGTTTTGTTCTGAGGTGTCAGCCGCTGTCTAAACAGTCGACGATAGAGAACATTTCTGAGGGATGAATAAACCCATCTCATACATTTCCCCAACGTATCACCAATCACGTGTGGCATACGTGCTTACGATTAGTATTCCTGCATAGAGGAAATCGCGAAATATCTGCTTTCTATGCGTAACCATCCACATAACAGATCATAATTTTATTTTGCATCATAATCAGATGAATTGATAACTCAAACTTCTGATATATCAAACGAAATACGTGGCTTCCTGAAGTTTGAATTGACGAGTCCACTGTACGGACTAAGTCCTCCTAGGAACAAATGTCGCAGCTCTCAAGAGCAGGACACTGTCACAATGGGGTGCCTCAATGCCCTTTCGTTTAGGGCAAAGGTTCTCAAACTTCCTCATCTCAAGGAACACCTATCTCCCTTGCATGGCGGCCGAGAAGCCCCACATGGCCTTGGAACTGACGCAGTAAAGCACTACAGAAGCCTACTGACCTTTGCAAAGATAAATGCACACACCAGGAAAACGTTTTCCACATAGATATTCCTCAACGGACAGCTCGGATCTTCGAAAATAGTGCTTAAACTTGAAGAACACTATATCTCCAAAGATACGACACCCATTACCTAACACATTACTTCAGGTGTCACCACTCTCAGCAAAGCGCACACAAAGACACCCCATGTCGCGAGTGCTCTCCCATCAAGGCGTCGGAATCTTGTCAAACCGTCCCACGCGGCTCGGCGTGACGCGACAGGGCTATGGAAGAGAGAGCGCATCTCTAGACCGTACCTCGAGACCCATGTCTGCAAAGGCTCCTCCCGGCGGGTATGGTGACCTCACGGGGGGGCTGTAGTTGTCCTCTCCCCGGCCCCGGTCGTAGCCGCCCACCACGCTGTCGCTGCCCCCTTCGTCCTGGTAGGGCGTCACGATGGTGTGGGGCACGTGCCCCACCTGGCCCCGGATGTTGCGCGTCTTCCACCACTTGCGGCTGTCGTCCAGGATCTGTGACGGAAGCAAAGTTCGGCGACCGTCGAGACGCTTGCCTGGTCAAACGCGGCGAAATTCGGCGGGAAAATGAAGTTCAGATACGCATCTATGTCTTGTAGTCTGTCTTGTCTTACCTAAGGCAGCACTCTTCTAGCTCTGCGTCATTGCAGAACCCTCGACCATCGGGGGTTCATTGGTGAACCCTCGGCACTTAGATTGCCGTAAATCGGAAAAGGTCGAAGTCATCGATTTGACTGAATGTAAATCACGTTTACTGTCTGCGACAGCCTACAGACGAACCCAAAGGAGGCAGTCTCGCAGTGGAAAGCCGAAGTGGCAACACGTGTCCGAGTGCTTTCTCCACGAAAGGCTACATTAAAAATGCACTTGCTACTGGAAATCCGCAAGAGCACACTGAATAGTGAGGACTCTACTCTAGCTGCAGACATTCAATGCGGCGATTTCAACCCTCTTCAGTGCTTTACGGGTCCCTGGCGGAGCGATCTAAAAGCCCATGCTAAAAAAACTGGAAGTTCGCGCTAAAAAGAAATGACGTAGATGTGAAATAATAGGAACAGCTAAACACCAACAATGCTGGCAAAAAAAAAACTTTCAGCCTTTTCACTCTGGTGAAGAAGGAAGACCAGCAAAGCTGTACTATGATGGGAAGACCTCAAGCACGACTTCTTGGACGACCTCAAGGATGGCTTCTAGGACGACCTCGAGGACGACCTCAGGGACAACGTCTAGAACGACCTGAGGGATGAAGTCTAGGACGACCTCAAGGACGACTTCTAAGACGACCTTGAGGACAATGTCTGCGACGACCTCAAGGATGACTTCTAGGACGACTTCTAGGATGACCTCAAGGATGACTTCTAGGACAACCTCAAGGACAACCTCAAGGGCAACCTCAAGGACGACTTCTAGGACGACTTCTAGGACGACCTGGAGAACGACATCTAGGACAACGCCTAGAGAAGTTCAGCCTTTCTACTCTGGTGAAAACCAGAGTGGAAAGGCTGAAAGGTTACCATTATTTATGAGCAAGGTCGGCAAGCCGGTTGTCTGGTTGCTGCCGTCGCTCATAGATGGCAGTAGCTGTCCAGAGTTTTGTGTCGACATTTCTTTGCGGGGGACACGATCCTCAGGAAACTAGCCCTTAACAGCTCCGCTGTAAAAAGAAACGCTGCTTTTTGGTTGTACCATGCCCCTTTATTTGATGGTATTTGTTTGTTATAGTATGTCTGTATAAAGAAACCCCGAAACAATTTTGTTGTGGTTAAATAGTGCTCAAACTACACGCTTCCCATTCAGAAGGCACAAAACAGGCACATGTTTTTGTTTACAGACGCTAGCTTCTACAAAAAGTGAGCTTAAGAAGGCTAAATTCTTTTTCCTCGGCTACCCTTTACACCCCAAGACTAGACATCTCTTCTCCTAATAAAACAAACAAGGAGGAGATTCTCTTCAGAAGTTGAACATGAGAGTCCATAAACCTCAAAAATAACAAAAGAAGAAAAAAATATGCAGTAGCTATGTAGCAAGTAGCACAACAAAAGAGAAAAACAAAGACACTGCAGCTGCAGCTTTGCAACGTGATGCGTCTTACGATGGGCCCAATGTGCCACGGCGAGATAACCACACACAAGAAAAAAAATTGACCGCATCTCCACGTGGTGAATGATGTTGATTGGGGCAAAGCTCTGGTGGTGCATGTCTGCGTAGACGCTGAGCCGCAGCATGCCGAGCCTTTCGTTCGTTTTCATCCATGTCAGAAAGAGAATGTGTGGTATGAAACGTGGTTATATACGCATTTGAGCATTTGACCGCAGCGCCCCCTCGTCTATAAACGTTGAGCCAATGCATGCAAAGTTTAACGCGATTAGATACGCATTTCACCGCAGCGCCCTCTCCTGTATAGACGTTCAGCGGCTACTTGCAATGTTTCATCCATGACATCCCCAGCTCTTGAGTTAGTACCACCTTCCACTCGTCCCGCAGTCGTGGCCGAGTGGTTAAGGCGATGGATTATAAATCCATTAGGGTCTCCCCGCACAGGTTCAAATCCTGTCGACTGCGCAAACAAAATTTTTTTTTTTTCATCTTTTTTTTTTATATATTTTTTTTTTTTACGTGCAGCATGTGCTCGTGAGCACGTGAGCTCACGAGCAGGAGCACGAGCCCGGACGCCGGAGCTACAGACACCTACGGACATGGCTAGCCCCTAAGGAGCTTCGCTCCTAAAAGGTAATCAAATTCTCGACAGTCAGCTTCCATTCAACGCATGTGCTTCTAAACCGGGACTGCTCAAACTTTTCTATCTCGAGGAACGCACATTCCTCTCGACTGCCAAGAAACCCCTTCTAGTCGCGGCATCGATGCAATAAAGCAGCGAAAAAAGCCCATAGACCCTGTAAACAATAATGCACAAACTAGAAAGTGTTACTCAGATCTTCCGAAACAGTGCTTGAACTGGTAGAAGGCTACTAAGGGGAGGGGCAGGGGCGGCCGAAGACATCCAAACAAACGCAACTCGATTGGAACTATGCGGCTTCGCAAAGCACAAGATGCCACTTTGAGACCATCGGAGGAGGCTCTGGTGGCGTGGACTCACCTCGAGGAATTCTCCGCGCACAACGGTGAGCTCCTTGTCGTTGTTAGCGGTGCGCGGGTAGACCACCTGGACCAGCTTGGCACCCTGGTCCCGGAGGCCGTCTGCCCAGGCCCGCCACTGGCGCTGGGGGTCTGGGCGCTCCATCGAGTCCACGCTCAGCTCCGACCGCTGGTCCCTCGGGTCGTGCAGGTCCGGCTCAGACGGGGTCTGAGTGCCCGGCCTGCGGGGAGGGGCGGTTTTAAAAGCGTCTTGCATCCGCTCTAAAGACGGGGAACAGCGTTTACGTCCCTAGGACTGGAACCGCCGTTACTGCAGCTACAGAGATGTAACCGCCGTTATAAGTGCTATATGAACTTGACGGTGATTAGATCTTTGCAAATGTAACTACTGTAAAGATGTAACAGCGGTTAGATCTTTGCAAATGTGACCATTGTAAAGATTTAACAGCGGTTAAATGTTTGTAGATGTAACCCCTGTTATGATCACTGTAGAGATGTAACAACTGTTAGATCTGCAGATGTAACCACTGTAGAGATGTAACAGTGGTTAGATCTCTGAATGTGAAACTGTAATTATAACACTAGAGGAATGTAACAGAGTTTAGATACCTACACAGGCACGTATCCAGGGGGGGGGCCCATGGGGCCCGGGCCCCCCCCCCCCCCCCCGAAATCTTTGATTTTGCTGGGACCTCCTCTCCCCCCTCCCCCTCATACAGCATTTTGTCATGGGCGGGCCCCCCCCCCCCGATACAAAATCCTGGCTACGTGCTTGTACCTACAGATGTAACTGCTGTTATAACCGTTGTAGAGATGCAATGACAACTAGAATTGCTACATAGATGTAACAGCGGTTACATCTCCATGAATGCAAGTTGCTTTTATAACCACTACAGAGATGTAGCAAAGGCTACATCTTCATGGATGTATAACTGCTGCTATAACTGCTATAGAGACGTAAAAGCAGTTAAATCTTTGAAGATGTAACCACTGCTCTAACCACTATAGAGATGTAAAAGTGGCTAGATCTATACAGATTTAACCGCTGTAATATTTCGATTAGACGCTCGTTCACAACCCCAGGCATCACATGGTTTGTGAAAGAATGGTGGGTGGGGGCAATCATTCCGGTACATGATTCTTGAAAAGCTATCAAAAGAATTCAACACTGCATAAAAGTTAGTTCTCAAGGACACAGATGACATAGGTACAGAAAGCAAAGGCAAGTAAAGTGAAGCCACTAAAAATGGGCCAGCCCCTGGCTGAGAGCACAAGAGTGAAGGAAGTTCTCTTCCCCACCTCAGACAGGATCTAGAATGTTGCGAAGCTGCATGTTCCAACATCCTAGGGTCACACACCTACCCTCCTAAAGTGGTGACAGTCTACCGCAAAATAAAGGTCGTGGACGATCACCACTTTTGGAGGGTCAGAGTGTGACGTTGAGGGCAGATGTTGAATAAGGAACATTACGGCAGTGCGGCACAGCAGGGAGGGCTTACCTGTCGAGGTGGTCGCGAGGAGAGAAGCTGCGGTCGTAGGGCGACGCCTGAATGGAACCGGGCCGCTCGCCGAGGTAGTCGCTCCCGCCGTAGCGGCTATCCACCTCGTGCTGTCCCGGCACGTTGCCGCGGTGCGCGTGGTACTCCGGGACATCACGCAGCTCCACCTGGAACGATCATGTTGATCCGACATCGTGCCAATGTAACACTAACCCGATGACACCGTCCCACCAACTTTGTACCGACATAAAAACGGACATTCTGCTGATTTAAAATAATATAACCCCGAAATTATGCCAATGTCACACCGACATATCTCCAATGTCGTGTAGATTGATGGCAATGTTATGACAATGTAGCACCAATATAATGCCGGCACTGTGCCATCACTGCAGCTCCTGCAAGGTTCTCCCTCACCGTAAGCATCGGTAAGCTACTGATGCTTTCAGATTTCCCAAGTCCGAGCCCACACCATGCCGACATTGTACCGACCGTGGCGGATGAAGAGCGAGGTGCCTGAACGGCACCGGCTCGCCATGCAGCATTGCGGCAAAAGTTTGCTGGCATTTCTGACTAATGCCGTGAGATGGTGCAAGATGTCTGGGGTATTAGGAAGCAGACAAGAGCCACTCAAGGAACCGTCCTCGCGCGCAGGCGCAACACAGTCATGCCTCCGCAAGGGCCCCTAAACTAACAGTGCCCCTGCCAGGAGATGCGCGAAGCACGAGCAAAGGTTTGCTGCCTTGCTGCCACAGCCAGCAGAGCCACCAGAGCATACTGCCACTGCCGGCAGAGAGCGGTCGGCCTCACCTCCTCCTGCGACCGGCGGCGGGGGTGAGGCTGCTGCGGCATCATCTGGTCGTCCGAGCCCGTGCTGCAGTCCGGGGCCCAGCCGTCCGAAAACACGGGCTGGTAAGTCTCTGTCTCGTAGCCCTTCCAGAGGTCCCGGGGAACCACCCAGGGGTCCCCGAGGCTGTGCCACAGGTCGCTCTCCTTCGAGGTGCAGCAGTTGGCGAGAAGCTCCAGGGCGTCCCGCGTGAGCAGGGGGCTCACGACGCGCGAGGCCAAGCTCGGGCCCGTGCCGGCCCGGCCGCAGTCGCGGGCGGCGTCCACGATGACGGCCAGCGGAGTGAACAGGAAGTGCACGAGTTCCGGCGAGTTCGGCTCGTGGATGTGGTTCTTCAGCTTGGCCTGGGAGGAAAGCCAGATTTGTCGATCCACGGGTTCCTCGCGTTCTGTCGCAACCGAAATGTAATGGCAACTTTTGTTGGCGGTGGTTGTTAAAACGTACCAGGAGGTTGAATGAGAGCTTGAACTTCTGCAGGATGTCGACAAACTCCCGTTCCGGAGGGGGCTTGGCGCGCATGCTCAACATGCCGTCTGCAAAAAAAAAACGCATTGCTCCCAAGTTTCTTTCCTGCATCGGAAGATCTCGGAGAACCAAAAGCTTTCAGCAGTAAGACAGAGAGCTGCCAGAAAGACGGCCATGCAAAAGACGGGAAAACAAGGGTCACGAGGAAGAACGCTGCTTTGGTTACCTCCAAGGTCCTTCTTCTTGTTCTTGCGTGACTTGCGGCGTCGATCAAGCTCTCGGTATGCAGCCGCCGCATGCTGCAGACGCGCGATGAACCGCTCAATGTCGTCGAAGCAGTGGTTCAGGATGGCCTGCGCAAAAACAGGCCACGAAAGCCAATGAGGACAATGGCGACAGAAAGTGCGGCATTTCGCAATGGAAGACACAGGTCAATGAGACCTCAACCATCATTTTGCTGCCTTCAAAACAAAATAAATAAACAACCAGCGGGCGTGTGCTTTCTTCCACTGCAGTCGCTTTCCAGTCATTGTCTGCAATCTGTTCTTTCCTGCCCATAGAAGCGTGTTCACCAGGGTTCGCTTGAACATCTTAAGTTGTTTAAACATTCGTTTCGGGTGATGCTTGTTTGGAATCTGGTTTTGGCTCCGTGCTGATATTAAAATGAGGTCTTATCGTCGCTCCCTGCTGCCTGTTTTACCGAGTTGTGCACGGTAAACGAGCGGCACATATTTACCGTGATTTTCGAAACTGCTAAAAGTGCAATCCAATCCAAGCCTAGGAAGATCAACAAAATAAATTTGCCCCTTTCCCACAGGATGTGTAGTGTGTTCCTTTGCAGTGACATTGCACACACACATATTGTTGTGCGTAGCATCTCTGAAAGAAGACCCTGCCGAAGCTAGCACTTTGGAGGGAGTGGAACGCATAGTTCGCCTGTCATCCAGTTGCACATCACAGTTTTAACACTGCTATTAATCTGAAACATTCTTTGGCTAAATGTTCAGCATTCCGTGAAGCCCAAAATACAATTGGTTTAGAGTGGGAAGGAAAAGGCCATCGCAGTAAAAAAGTGTTTGTGCGAGGCGGGAATTGAACCCAGACCATCAAGATCAGTGGTCTTAAACTCATTTGAGTGTGAGGCCCCGATAGCCCACAACGGAAAGGTCGAGGGCCAATGTAGAGCGAGGGGGGGGATAACAAGAATTAAAATGACATAGACCCGCCAACGTGCTGGCATTTTTAATAAAGCAAAAGAGCAAGTACACTGTCTTTCCCGCTGCTCAATTTATTCAGGAATTAACCAAGCTTAACATGTCTCTAAAAAACATTTGGGGTACTTGGCAGTTCTTGGTTTTCAGACGATTTTTATTACAACACCCTGAACAGGTACTTGTCTTTTAATGGTGATATTTTTTTGAAGGTGAGAATCTCGAGCTCGTAGCCCCATCTTTCGCAGTTGCTCCTGCTGATAGAGAGTTTGCGCATCCGAAATGCATCCTTCAAAGAATACTGTAAACCCCTTTATTTTCGCGGACCCTATTTTGCGCGAATCGGCACAGAGGACATAATCGCAGCCACTAAAATTCGCGAATTCCAGACGCCTGCATTGAAACTCTTAAAGACCGAAATTTTCAATCGCCCTTAAATTTCGCTGAGTTTTTCAATTTGCGAAAATGAAGGGCTCGCGAACGTTAAGGGTTTTACAGTAGCTCGCGCTTGCAGCCTAGGAGCGGAATTTTTGTACATTACAAAAAGCTGGGAAACAAAATATGAATGACCAACTAACCCACTCGTCAACACTACTAAAAAAAATAAAGCGAAACAAAGGGCAAATGAACACAGATAAGTATAACCTATGTGAACACGTTAAAAGAGCAGAGCTACTTTTCGAGAGAAAATGAATCGAAGAGACGAGATCACTATGGCGCATGCCATTTCCAGCGCTCGAGACATGGGAACCGAGGCTCGTAGCCTGTGGGCTGCGTCCCAGCGAGTCGCGGGCCGCATGTTTGAGACCCCTGATCCAGATTATTAAGCGAGTCTCTTTCCAACATGTCGCGACGCATTACCGTGAGTTGAGGTGCTATTAACGTGAAACGTTCGGCATTTCGTGAAGCCCGGATTAAAGCGTGGTCGCTAGGCTCTACACTGATTGGTTGATGGGTGGGAGAGGAGGAGTGATGTGCTCAACGCTGATTGGTTGGTTAAAGGGGAGGTCATGTGACCAGAGGGGTAGGCAAGGAGGATCTTGACCACCTGTGCGCACTGATGGGGATGAGCTCGAGAGTATGGCAGGCTCTGGAAGATCGCCAGGTTTATCAGCCCAATTAGCGGTAGTATTGCTTCATTCTAGGAACAACTGTCAAGTGTACACATGGTGTGCGTTAGACTATCCGATGAAGAGCATTGTGAACGTAGATGTCTGGAGGCTCATATCGCTAAATGTTTGGGATGCTTGAAGGTTTCACGCATGCAACAGAATCGCCTAGCAATTTGCCATTAATTTTTCACACCACCCCGTTTCCTTCGAAGCACGTGCCTTGTTCCTTTTCCCCCCGCCTTTCGCAAACTCTCCCACCATATGTGCGAGCACACTAGTTTAACCCTTTCGGGTCATCTGTTGGGTGTCTCCAGACAAATAAATATTCCTGTTCTGGACAGGCGTCGGGGCTCCCCCGACAGGCCCATTTCTTCTTTGCGGTCAAGCGTCGGGCACCTCCCGACAATTTCAACTTGCACAATCTCTCATCGGGTATATAAACTATACATACTTAGTTTTTTGTCCCTCCAACAGGTGCCGGTAAGAGCTGTGACACACTTTTGTTTGCTAGGCGCGCGGGCGGGCATTTCACGCGCGCTTTTAGGTGTTCAAGATGGCAGCTCCGTCTGCGTTTTACGAACTGTGCAGTCTGCAGTGACATGAAAGTCAACAGGTAAAGACATAAAACTGTTTTCTACTGTAAAACCCGCACTCTACACCCTGGGTTGCACTCCGCTTTTTGCTTTGAAAACTATTATACGCTGCACAAATACCGCTAGTATAGTTCAAGAATTCAAATGAAAACATTCGGGACAATGCAGAGTTATTTCAAACTGAACGTACTGATCGTAGCAGAATAAAGAGTTGAATTTGAAGCTGCTCATTGATTTGGTCTTTTTTCGCTTAAAATAATACTGACTACTAGAGGGGCCTACAAGGGGAAGACTCACATGACCCCAAAAGGTTAACACTCCCTAAATGGCAAGACCGCAGTGCTCAAAAGAAGGACAGGAAGGACAGAGCAGTAAGACAGAGAGGTTAACCTGGGCAATTGTCCCGGTCAGCTACCCTGTGTTGGGGCAGAGGGATAGGGGGACTGATAGACAGAATTAAAGAGAGAAACGCAGACAAAAGTTTAGAAAAGCAGTTACGCGGGAACGTCCCTTCTTCGCCGTCAGGCATATTTGTTTGTACGGCATCTCCCCCTAAAAATTCTAGCAATTTTTTTTTTTTTTTTCATCGCAAAAATAAATTACACGATGTCGAACGCTCAGTCTCCACCCGAATGTAGTGCCATCAGTCCGAAACAGAAGCCGAAGTTTCAACGGCAAAGTGGGGCACGTTCCCGGCAGCCGACGCCACTCGTCTCCACAAGTTCGCGGGCTTCGTCGGCCGCCATTTTACTATCGAAAATTTCTTAAAATCGCTTACAACTTTTGTAGCGGATAGCGTCAAGCCCTCAAACTTCGCCGTCCGGTTCGGACCACCAATGCTACATTTGGGTGGAGGCAGAGCATTGGGCGACGCATAATTTACGTTTGTGGTAAAAAAAATATTTCTTAAAATGGCTGGCAGTCATTTTACAAAAAAAAATTACCAATGATAAAAAAAAAAAAAGTAGCAATCTCATTTGGCAAATTAAACGGCGTAATTTCTTTTTTTTTTTTTTAAGGACGCCTACGGGCGAGAGGTCTTGCGCCACTCACCACTTCCCGCTCGTACTTCTCGCTGGTGGTGGAGCTGGTCTCGTCGTTGGACTCCCGGGCGTAGCCGCCGGGCGGGCGCCCCGGTCCATCTTGTCGTGGGGAGCGCGGAGCAGCTGCGTGTGGGTGGGCGGGGAACCCTGGGACACGGCGTTGAAGATGCTCACCTGCTCCCGCACGTTGATGCCGTTGAGCGGGGGCTCGGGCGGGGCCACGTTCGGGGGAGGGGGCAGTGCGGAGCCCCCGCCTCCGGGCCTGGAAACAAGACCGGCCCATCTTAATCCCGCAAATGACGTCGGGAGGCGCAAAAAGCGCGGATAAAGCGCCATTCACACATATGCAACCGAGTAAGACCGATAGAGACCAGACCGGTTTTTAAGCCCCTTGCAAGGTCTTAGGACCGGATCCGCTGCAGCGGAGCTGGTCCTAAGGCGTCGTAAGAGGCTTAAAACGCTGGTCTGGTCTCTCTCGGTTTTACTTGGTTACATATCTGTGAACGACGCTTAATACTTAGCTGCACCAATGCAGACGCAAGTAACCATGACATTTCCAGTCTTCAGTTCAGTCTGATATTAACTGTCTCATTGGTGTGAGTCGTGGCTAATGAAACTTAAACAACTAGTAAATGTAAACCCCATAATGAGTATAGTACTAATCATGCTAACAGCATGCTGGGTTACCAAAAACATAATTAAATTGGTCTTCTATAAAACATTAATAAGACCTAAGCTAGAGTATGCAGCCTCCATCTGGGATCCCGGTCTCAATAGCCTCGTCACTGCTTTTTTGGAATCCATTCAAAATAGATCAGCCCGTTTCATTCTATCAAACTATCACCGCACTGCCAGTGTCTCGTCAATGAAAAACAGTTTATCTTTACCATCTCTTTCACTTCGTCATAAAATTTCACACTTATGCCTTTTCCATAATTTTTTTTTTTCATAATCTTCTATTATGTGACTATTTCATAACTCCACCCTATTACATATTGCCTCGTGTTGATCACCAGCACAAAGTTGGAGTCCCAAACTCATTAACCAATACATTTCATTCATCTTTTCTACCACGCACAGCTGAAGAATGGAACCACCTTCCCAGTTTGATTGTTGCCATAACTGACTCAACTTTTTGAAGTGCCATTACTAACCATTTTTGCGCCGACTTTTGACCTGTTTGTTTCACTTATTACGATTTGTTTACTGTATTGTTGTTTTGTTGCATCTTCCTTTCCTTTTTTTATACGCTCTCACCCTCTGTAATGCCTTTGGGCCCTGAGGGTACAATAAATAAATAAATTAATTTAACAGTTCCATGCGACGTCGTGTCATCGTGTCACGTGACACCCGGACGCAATACCGAGACGTCACGTGACCTGACAACGCATCACATTGTCATGTGGTTGGTGTCGTGCACATTTGGTGGTAATGCATTGCTTTTTGTTTTTTTTTTCAGTAAAGTAGTAACATACTCGTTACATTTGCAAAGCAGTAACGGATAATGTACTTACATTACTTATTTCAAGTAACAGGTAACATAGTTACATTAGTCGTTATATCATCTTCCCAATACTTAAAAAAATTACACATCAGTGGTTTTTTCTAGTGTTTCTGGACACCAATCATATCAATTCTTGCATTTTTCATGTTTTTACCTGATGAGTATTTAGAGAGAACTGTAAAGAAGATAAGGTAATTATACTAAGTTTTTTGCACAAACATAATGTTTCCTGAAATATGGCGCTTACGCATACCTGAAACATTAAAACATTTCAATTCATAAATAAGTAGTAACACCAAAGAAACGTGCATTACTGTTAACCGGTAACAGTAACTCATTCTTTTTATTTCCAGGTAACATGGGTCGGCAACGTGTTGCCCCTATTCGCAAGTAACGAGCAACGTATTTCGTCATTTCTCTTTTCGGTAACGCCTACAACACTGGTGCCATGTAACCACCGTCACGCTCTCCTCGGTTATCCCAGCCCCTACCCACATTCAGTGTTGGAACACGGGAGTTGAAGTCGTCCCGCCGAGGTCACTATCCCCCGAGAGAGAGCCAAGCAACTCTTATCACGTCCCTTAAATGTCTCCAGCCTGGAAGCTTTGCCATCGTGCCACGGCTGACAGCGCGACATAAAAGGGGACCGTACTTCGTTTCACTGTAGCTTGGCAACGAGAGAACGCTACGGCCCCTTCCAGCCAATCGGTCTGACGAAGGCAAAGCGTGTGACGGCCCTCATCAAAGGTACAGGGGCGAGAGCGGAACCCAAGCAGTTGGAAAAGAGGGGAAGGGTGAACTCCCCTTTTACCCAGACTCTCTACTGGGCATCCCAGACACCGCTTTTGTTGCCCTAGAAGACTAGCTCGTCACTCGAAATTTTTACAAAAGCGGCTTTCCTCTTTTTTTTTCTTTGCCTGTGGCTTTGAGAGCACTGCGTGCAACTAGAGAGACGGAGCGTGGTAAACATGTCTCCCTCCGACGCGCCGATTTGATCGCTGGGACCGTAGCCTCTGCTGTTTGCAGAGTTACGTTTGAGACAGAGTATTACTAAACCCCATCTCAAACGTAACTCGGCATCCAGACGACCTACGAGCTGACCTCGACACTACGCCATGATCGAAAGATTGCCTTTCTAAAGAAAGAGTGCAAGATGTTGCCTTGAGAAAAAATGTAAGCTCTTGAGACTTTTTTTTTTATATACCGTAAAATTCCGAGCGAACGCCCACGTTTGAAGGATCGCCCACCCCCCCCTTTTTGTCCAACATCTGTTGGGAACGGTATTCTGATACATCGCCCTTCCCCCGCCCGATTCCCGCCGGACGTCACGCGATGTCCGACGGGAATCGCGCGTCAACGGCGCGATCTGCGGTCCCGCATTTTTGTCTGCGATCTGCTCGCGTGAAATGCAAATCTGCTGCGTTTGCGATCTGCGCTATCCGTTCCCGAGTTTTTAGCGGATTCCCGTGTTTTGGCCCACGATCTGCGCGCGCGATATCGATTCCTAGCTGTAACACGCGCGAGTTGTTCCCGCGTGTATTATTGCATCGTGAAATGCGATTCTGCTGCGGCCGCGATCTGCTTGATTTGTTTCCGTGACATGCGGGTTTGCAGCGGATTCCCGCGTTTACGTCCGCGATCTGCGCACGCGATATCGGTTTCTGCAGTATCCGTTCCCGTGAGACGCGAGTTCTCGGCGGGTTTCCGCGGGTCCTTCGCGCTGTCAAACGCAAATCTGCTGCGTCTGCAACCTGCGGTATCCTTTCCCGTGACACAGGAGTTCGTAGTGAATTCCGGCGTGTTTATCGCATCGTGAAACGCGAATTCGCCGTGTCCGCGATCTGCAGTATCAGTTCCCGCGTCACGTCACGCGGTTTGTAGCGGGTGCCCCGGTTCTTGTCATTATTTCTGATAAAATTTTGCTGTGGCCTCCCCAAAGATAGCCCACCCCATGTTTTTCACCATTTATCTCTTCATTTTGGGTGGGCGTTCGCTCGGAATTTTACGGTATACAAGGATTTTTATTATATCTTCATCATATACTGCAGATTTCAAATATGCAACCAGATTTCAGACGACACATGCGTCGCCGATATTGGTACTGGCAATGCATGTGCTTTAATGTGGTATATAAAAGCAAAATGCAAAAAATACAATGAGAGACAAAGGCTTTTCGTAGAATCATGGCATATTCCGACCATGCCAGGAAACATCAATAGGTCCCTCAGCACTTGACCACCTGTTGAGACCAACAAGCTGTGTCACGAGAAAAAAAAAAAAAAAAAAGAATACAAAGAGATTATTGCGTAGCCACTTCTGAAGATGAGGCCAGTGGCGGATTCAAAAAGGGGGGGGGGGGACACCTGAATCCGCTCCTGGATGAGACCAAGTTGGTCTCAAAACCTCGGGACTCTTTTGGTATCCACCAAACCAGACAGACCTCTGTCGAATGCTCATGTTCGAGCCTAATGATGCGTAGAATAAAAAGAACTGCAGTTGCATCAGCTCACCTTCCTTTCCACTTGCCCATGATGAAGGCCTTGATGTCGTCAACCACTTCTTGAGCCTGGTTTGGGGAATAGGGTCAATTTTTCGTTAGAAGGTTGGGTAAAAGAAACAACCTTCTTTAGAATTGAGACATTAGAAATGAGACATTGCACAATTTATTAAAAAGCCAAAAAACTTTTACCACACAATTCTCTCTCAAAACACTGAGAAGACGATGATTAAAATACAGTAAAACCTCGTTAATTCAACCCCCGCTAATTCGGAAATTCGGATAATTTGAACTGCCGATCCGGTCCCGTCAAACGTATGTATTAGTCAATGGCAGCAAACGCTCATTAATTCGGAGGGAACCCGGCGCGCTATGGTTAATTCGGACGAATTCGGCAGGTGGCGCTAGCTACCACACGTTCCAAAGAGTATGACCGCTATCCATCCGAGGCGCACACGTGGATTTTCCGGTTTTCCCATGGTTCTCCGCTCTTCCGGTCCTCCGTGTTTCGCACCAGTTTTGCTTTGGACTGCCGTGCTTCAGCGCGCTACCCACTACTATCCTAGCATGGAAGCGGCAGAAGCATAGCTGCAACGGAAAAATGGTAGCACAGGTGACTGACGATCGGAATGGCGAAATCGCGACACGCGGGGCTATTGTTCCCGAGCGCGCCGATAACAAGAGTGACAGTCACGTTTCATGCCTCAACGCGGGGATCCTAAAGCCCGCTATTTTAACCGGCCACCCCCGCGTTGTAAAATGCAACGTGACTGGCACTCTCACTGTCCGCGCGCTCGGAAAAAATAGTGCCGGGTGTCGCGATTTTGCCTTTCCGATTATTGGTCAGTTGCGCTACTCGTTTTCCGTTGCAGCTGTACGAGGCTAAGAATTTAGCGACGAAAGTGGAAATACTAAGGACCTTGAAGGACGGCGTCTCTCAACAAGTGATTGAAAGTTACGACGTCAAGAGAAGCAGTTTGGCCACGTACGTGAAAATTGAGGCCGATATCCTACGGGCTTTCGAGAGCGAGAAGTTCAACGCGAAAATGAAGCGGCCGTGGAAGTTGGTGCACCCGAAACTAGAAGAGGCCTTGCTGTGCTAAATCGTCAGCGCACGGGATGCGTAGCTCCGACAGTGCGAGTGCGGTGGAGCACTCGACCGCGCTAACGAAAGTTGCCGTCTCCGCCCAAGTGTCGTCCAGAAAGCAGGCGGTAATAACAGATTTCTTCTCAGAATAAAGGTATGTCACAGGGAAACATTTTCGCGCAGTTTTCTTTGTCCTTTCGATATTTCGACTTTCGGATAATTCGGATTTTTTTGCCGGTCCCATGAGATCCGAATTAACGAGGTTTTACTGTATTTGCACAATTATGTTACGGTGACTTTTTTTAGCCAGGACAACCGACTTTTGCATGCTTCTAGAAAATGCAATGCACGTTTAAATTTAAAAAAAGTGATATCCCGCATAGTTTTAGAGTTAGGCCATGCCAGCTAATGCCATTATTGAATGCATAATCAATGAACAAGCTAGAAAAAAGTCCTATAGGTTTTCCATGTGCAGCCGTCCAAATACAACAAAGCTATGTCATAAAGATATCAATATAGATGTAAACAAAATATACTACTGTAGTAATATGCCATTAAAATCAAATGGGGCAGCTTCTGATAATCAATGAACACAGTTTCAATAACCAATCACGCAGTCTGTCGTATCGTTTTTCATTTCAACTTGAAGATTTCTCTGAAGGATGTACTACAATGAATGCTGTTCCCAAGTGAAGATAGGACTTTTAGATTTTTAGTAAAAGAGAATTTTACATGGCACCCCAAAATGTTCTATTGACACAGAGCAAAAATCTTCTTGAAAAAAATTTAAAACTGCCCTCTACTGTTTTATTTTTGGAACTACCACTGCATATACGTGCTGCATATATAGTACAAGCATATAGGTGCCTGTAAGTCATATAGAAGCCACACAACTTCAATTGAAACCCCACAATGAAAAGGACCCACAGCATGAGAATACCAATTAGGTACTCAGTTGTGTAGCTGCTTTTTATATGCCAAGTACAAATCTCGACAAAAGCCTGAAGCTCGAAAATGGAGCCAACTTTGTCATGTGTCAGGCATGTGGAGAAATCGTGGAAACAAATGCCAACCACTAGACAGATGGCACCTGTTGCCAGGTAGACGTCAGACGAGCAATGTCTAACAGCATCCGACATCAGACATCCACCAGAGAGAAGTCTGTCAGACAAACACCCGAGAAATTTTCATCCTACCGACTTTTTGGACGTCTGTCTAAATGCCTAAACGTTTGTTAGAACATTCGACACACATTTAAAAAGATTTTTTTTTTTTTCGAAAAAAGTCAAATTTATGTGAAGCGAAACTGAGATAAACAGGAATGTGTGCTTATCAGACTAGCTTTGAGCCCTGTACATCGGCCAGCTTTACATTGGTTTTTCTCGCATAATATGGCCAATTTTAGATTAAAACCTTTTGGAAACGGTATACCTCCAGATATACTCAGCAAATTGGGTTAGTTTCGGTTTCTGGATTTGGCTATTTCGAAGAAAAAAAAACCAAAAAGAACTTCTCATTTGTTTTTCAGACATTTGTTAGGCATTCATCAGACGAAAAACGTATGATGACGTTAGTGCGACGTTAGTGCCAGCCTGACGACACAAGACAAATGCTCGCTGCAAATGACAGAAGCTCAGAGAGAACCATAAACTTAGCACAGATGTGCACAGTACACTAAGGAACGGCGAGAACGAACACCAGATGCCAGACGTGCATAGATGCTCGTCCGATACTGGTGCTGCCACGACAACGCAACAAATGCTCGCCACAAATGACAGACGCTCGCAAAGTGCCATAAACGATACACAAACGTGTCCAGCACACGAAGTGATGACAGAAACGGAGGACACGGGTAGAAAAAAAAAAAAAATAAGCTCTCACCGAGATGCGGACGCACTGGAAGATGTGCATCTCCGCGTGGACTTGCTGTCCCGAGGTGTGGTCGTCCTGGACCACGAAGACCAGGATGTTGTTGTACAGCTCCCGGGGGTCGTCCGACGTGAAGGCCGTTGGGTCGCTGATCAGGCTCATCGGAAACCGCTCCACTATGTCCTGTACGGAAAGAGACGAGCCGATCGGGAGCGGCCAAACTGAGGCTCTTCACGACTGTTTTTTCGACGCATTACGACCAGCGTGTAAAATAAAAATTGAGATGACATGATTTGTGATTTAAATCGTGATTTAAATTTCGAGCGAATCGGAACGTTGGGCTTTCTTTCTACAATGCCCTCTGTTCGTCTGTCATGTAACCCCCTACTGCAAGTAATTGAGAAAGCAAAAGAAAGAAACTAACACTAGAAAAATTATGTCCCAAAGCAAGAAAATCTGAACACAAGAAAGCAAATAAAGCTTTTTCACTAACCAAAAGATATTAAAGCTGTTTTCGTTCTACTATGGCGGGGTTTAAAAAAAAAAAAAAAAAGGTTTTTCATTAAATCATATTTTAATTCTTTCTTATGCATTGTTTTAATGATCGGAGGGATTGATCAGTCGATTTGCCATGTTTAAAAATACATCTCGTGGTTAAGAAGTACTATTTTATAGCAACAGTGATTTGAATCCAATTAATCTGATTTAAATAAAATAAATTTTGATTTACTTGATTTTTTTCAAAAACATTCATGATTTTTATTTTGATTACGGCAATCCGATGCACAGCGCTTGAAGGAGTACCCATACATCGAAGGTGCGGTTCGTGCTTGTGCAACATTTTGGGATTTCGGAACGCAAAGAAAGCACCACGACGGCAAAACAGGGTATGTATCGGCTTTGTGATGTGTTTGCTCCGTTTTCTTTGTGTTCCGAACTCGCAGTGGTAAGAGAGTGGGAACTGCACCGCTTGCAAGACATACGGAGCATACGTCAGAACAGTCCCACAATTTCCCGCGCCGCACGCGGTGATGTGTAGGATCGATGAGGAGCCTCGTGTGATTTTCCGGAAAGGTCGGTCGCGGCTCGCGGGTTCCCTGAGAGTGCGTCTGCCCCTCCCCGCGCGAGATTTGAAGGCGAGGAATAGAAAATAAAAGACGGTGTGTGTTTTGGACAGCCTCGTTCTACCGTACGTACGTGGAACTAGCCTAATAAAAGGCATTGGGGGTCAATGACATTGTGTGCCATCTATGAGCAAACACCACTGTGGCCACCAACAAAGTTAAAAAAAAGATGTCTAGTAGCATCGACGAATGGGCTAGTTGGTAGTTCATTTTAACGAGTGACTAACAGCGCAGGGACACAGACAGAATAGAAGACGGACAGAGAAGAAGACAGTGCCGGGTTTGTCTTCCGTCTTCTACTCTGTCTGTGTTCTTGTGCTGCTTGTTCCGTGTTTGTCTTCTGTCTTCTACTCTGTCGCTGTCCCTGCACTGTTTGTTAATCGTTAAAAAAAAATGCCATGCCTTCTTATTACTGCAGCCCCCCCCCCGAGGATCTGTCGCTTCTGAGACGAAAAACAAGCAAGATTGATAGCGGAACGGAAATAAAATACTTTGTCTAAATAAATTAGGGATCGACTTAATGTACAATTTTCTTAAAAGTCGACACTGTCATCATGGTTTTATCTCACAATAAATTTATCCCCGTCAATTTCCACATTTCTAGCGCTACGAACACCAAACTTTGGGCGGTAGCCTTACAAATAAAAATAAGAATTTTTTTTATTTAAAGCTTTTGCGAGTTAACGTTTTTTTCATAATGCACGACAGGTGCAAGGACTCACCCCGTTCTCGCAGTCGATGATGATGACCCATTTCCGGTCAAGCTTCATCTTCATCTTCTGCGTCCAGATCCCCTTGGACTTCTCCATCTGGAAGAGCTTGCGAAGTCCATCCTTCGGACTCTCCAGGGCTGCGCAGAAACGCACAAAAGATTGGGCCAAGAGTAAAAAAACAAAGAAAAACAGCCCCCGTGACAACTCTTAAGGCACCCCAAAATTACGGCCCTCGTTTTGCGTAACACGAAAAACAGTGACAACATTATTAAAGGTACTAATTGAAGCAAACAATGTTGTGATATAAAGACTGAAGAATGTGACTTTTCACAACTCAGTCAGGTGAGCGAAATGTGTGAGGTAAATCGGGCCACACCTCAAACTCCCAGAAAAACTGCTAAAACTGTGCGCGGCCCACGCTGCTTCAGTTAGCTTCAATATCTTGATTTTAGAGCCATCTTCTCGTGCCCAACAAACTCCCGGCGTAACGTCATGAAATGAACGGCAAAAAGGCGATTTCTTTCAGACCCATTATTACAGCATTGCTACATTTATTTATTTATTTGAATACCCACATTGCCCAGTTCTAGGCATTATTGTAGAGGGGGTAAGGCAATACAAAACAATAGCAAGCGATAAATATAGAGATACAGGACATTTCGTGATGCAGAAATAATGAATATGGCATTTCATCACAAAAATACAACACTTTGTGCAATGATAAAAACAAAGTAGAGTGACGGGCACTATTAGAAGAACAAAGTGAAATATTATTCCAACAGCAAGTTGGAACATCAACAGCACGCTTGTACCCCTTGAACAAAACAAGTAATCTTGTGTTAAAACAAATTTCAACCACGAAAATCGTGGTTGTAATTAAAAGTTTTGGTCACGTGACACCACATTTCCCATTAAGTTTGGTGGGTAAACTAAATTGGTGTATAGGTCATGTGAAATCTATTTTTGCAATAAATTTAGCAGGGGAACTAAATTGGTGTATAGGTCTCATTACGTCAGGTCCTGTGACATCTATTTCCCCGCCAAATTTAGAGAGGAAACTGAACTGGTGTATAGGTCACGGGACATCACGCTTCTTGCTAAATTTAGTGGGGAAACTGAATTGTGTGACGGCGCGTGGGCGTGGGTGATGCCGTACGTTATTGGTTTGATTTGTTTGTTCTCTCCCCTTCCTCCTTTCTGTGTTTCTTTCTCTTTTCGCAGAGCAATAAACTCTCAGTTGTAAGTCGGCGCCCTGTCTGTGTGTTTCTTCAACCTCGTCCTACGTCTTCTTTGCGCTGTTCCCACCAAACAGTATGTACCACCAACTAGCCCAACTACATGCCTTGCTGTGCATAGTAGGTCATGTGACATCAATTTCCCCACCGACTTAGGCGGGAAACTTAACCGGTGTATGGGTCACGTGACATCGGGTCTCGTGAGATCAACTCGCGTCACGTGACCCAAATACCAATTCAGTTTCCCCGCTAAATTTAGCGAGGCACAAACGGACAGGCAAAATATTTGGATTGAGGGGGTTTTGTTAAGAAACATTTCATGCTCTAAAAAGCAAAACATACACTAAAAGGTATGACCGTTTGAGACCTTTCAGTGTATGTGTCATTTTTTACCTGCAGTTTCAGTGCTTATGTCATGTTCAATTTACAACAGCTCGTTTGCACACTTACAATCGTTTGAAGATTACTCAATCATATTTTTGAGAAAACTTTGTGCAAAATGCTTTGACAGCAGCTGGTAATCAGGTGTAACCAGAACAGCTCCTTCTAGGACGTTGCTCAGACGTCTTAATGGCACTGCGAATCTGTCGTCTTCGGCGTGTCGGATCTCTGTCAGTCGACGGAAAAGGGGCACTCACCGTACTGTTGCCCAACCGAAAATGTGGCGAGGTGCTCGAGCAAATACGAAGGTCCATCTTCACCTCCGAAGTCACTGTGCTGATCTGTTAGGAATCAAGCATCAAACAAAACATCAGAAGTAGAAACCCAACGTGACAACTCGAAACAGAAAATGACGTAACTAATATTACCCCAATAAATTCACAACTTCGACATGTATCTAGCATCTGTCTAGACCGTCATCAGCGGCCATTTTACCATCAGGGTAGCTGTCATTGCCGTCTTCGGATGCAGCAACCACAGCTTCCCTCAATTGCCGTCTACGGTCTGCTACGGTTGTCTTTGAAGAGCCAATCTTTCCTCCCGGGTGTCAGCAATTTCGCACAAACGGCGTAGCAGTCACGCCTCAGTTTTACACTGTTGCGTCAGTCGTGTCACCGCCACAGCCACTCAATCCCTCCCGCTCCCGCGGCGAGTCACAGGAAGCTCGCCAGAAGACTCGAGCTAACGAACAGAGTGAAAGAGCACGGCGGAAGCCGCGCATCGGCCTCACGAAACCTGTCCAGTCCAAACCACGATTCAACTCATTTACTTTTGGAGCAACGTGCGCCGAACATCCGTAATATACAACATGAGCGGAACGACAACACGTGCAAAAGGTGATTGGGCCTCACCCGAGCTGTATCCGTTGGAGTAAGCAGATCTTGAGCTGCGCATGTCGAGGTCAGAACGATGCGGCGGGACGTCCTTGTGCACAGAGTAAGGGTCGAAGTCGCTGCAAGCACGGAAAAACGAAGACGCATCACACGTCACGATTCCTGAAATGGGCTTGTGCGAGACAAACCGAACACCTGGGAACCCGACTAAACTGAGATCTGCACCCTACCGCATATGTGTTTTTACGTGAACAAGTCGACAGGTGTTACGAGGAAAATAAGACGTTGCAAAAAAGACACGGGTACAAGTAAATAGAATACACAGACGCAACACCGTGTATTCCTTCTACAAGTCCCCGTGTCATTTTTGCGCCATTTTATTTTCCATGTACTAAAGACTCTAAGAAATGCAGTGCCATCCAATGTTCTAAATAACAGTCTAAATGCTTGCATGATAACGGCAGTAAAGATCTAGCACCTGTTCGGCCACCGTGACTTGCGCACGCCGACGGCAGACGTACAAATGTGACGGTGTTCTTTGCTGTACAGTTCTTTTTCTATTCGTTTCGGTTCCTATGGTGTGGAGAGAATAGCAGTTTTACCCTATTTATATGCGCACCCTTAACCACAGCTCAGTGTGACTGAGGTCAGACATAGCCGCAAGTGCCCGACAGGCATCCTAAACCGCAGTTACCATCAAGTATGGTTAGCAGTTACTGCCAACTATTCCCTAGTTACCCAGGCCCCTTTAACTGCAGTTCAGTCTGACCTTGGTCACGCTTAAAGGGGCACTGACAGGGTATTTATGCTTGCCAAAGTTTGTATTTGTACATGACATATGAGAGCCCAAATACCCAGAACACAATGAGAGGCTCAAAATTTGTTTTCTTTCCGCCCGAAAACCGCCGATCGAGAACTGGCCGGTTTGAGTCGTGCTCACTCTCTTCTCTGCGGTCACGTGCTGTTTTCTATGGTTTAGACACAACCACCAAATATAATCAAAGTCGTGGGTCATCGAAGGCACACACTCAATATTAAAAATAGAAAAGAAATATGATACCCAGTTTTTGTGGCTTCTAAAAAGCAACAAATATGTTGATTGAAGAAAAAAAAAAAAGTTGCCCAGTCACGTGACTTTTGCTAACTCTCTCCTCTATATTCCTTCTTCCTCCCCCGCCCTGTTTCGGTTTCCAGCATTAGCATGTTTTGACTTTATTAAAAATATATGTGATGCTGTAGTAAAATATTGATTGGGTAGTCTTCTGACACCATAATGAATCGCTTAGCAAGAAATAAAACAAAACCTTTAGGGGGTGTCAGTGTCCCTTTAACTGTGGTTAAGAGTGCCCTGCCCATGCAACTAAACTAGAGTATCATACACAACTAGTCAAGCAGAGATCAATGCAACATTTCAGCCTGAAAAAACTTCCTCAAACAAAGACGCAAACAGCAGACGAACAATAAATGCAGAAATTGCTAACAACGAACTACAACTGCAATACTTTAGTTCCGCACCCAACCCAAGCAAACGCCACCATGAGGAACATTTTTATCTCATCTGCCAAGTTTGATTCCAGTTTCTCTGCAGGTTTCTCATATTTGAAGCGGCTTATGCACAGAGCGTGACGATACAGTCAATACAAAGGAGGGATCTGCAGTTTTTCTTTTTCCTACCTTCCTATCCCAACCCGAGCGCCACCATCGAAGTCACGAGCATACACGGTCAAACGTGCTCATTCATCCTGGTTACTAATCTAGGCACTAAAGTTTTGTGTTCTGCAATACCCTACCACAGCAAAAGGTAAGAAAGTGCCAATGTTTTGCTCACGTTAACAGAGTCACGCCGTGTAAACTGTTTGCACTGTTAGTGCAAACATGCCTGTTCCAGTTTTTGCTGTTTTTATCTTAAAACTAAACAACTGTCGTTAAAATTACTACTGCGGCAGAACGCTCTCATTCAGGACCGTAACCGGTGATTTCCCTACACATCCCCCCTTGCTTTTCTGAAGGCACCCCCCCCCCCCCCCCCCCACTTAATTCGCAATGACTCATTCTATTCTCAATGTCCCCCCCCCTAAAAATTCAGACACACCCCCTAATTTCAATTCCTGGGGAAACCCCTGGCCGTAACATAGGCGGTAAAGCTTGGTGTCAATCGATAGTTTGTCCAAAAAAAAGTGCAGAAAATGCCGACGTCGTTTCCGTGCCATTTTTGTGCAGAGTACGCTGTGCAGAGTACGCTGTGGTCTTGGAACTATGAGGGTATCTTGAACCAGGGGAAGATATATAGAGAAATTGAGACAGGAGAGAAAAGACAGCTGAGACGTTGTTGTCGCCAAGTCTCTGACCTGAGGATCTTGCTTACATGGGCTCCGTCGCAGGGACATGCTATGCGAGTAAGCAAGATCCTCAGGTCAGAGACTTGGCGACAACAACGTCTCAGCTGTCTTTTCTCTCCTGTCTCAATTTCTCTATATATCTTCCCCTGGTTCAAGCTGTCAAATATACAAGTATGTACCAACACGCTCAACTATCAACCGTTACTCAGTTTCTTTCTAGTTATTTGAGCCCCTCCTTCCTACGCATTCAATCAATGGCCCCGCAGACTCTAAGCCATCTTATTGCCACCACCACGTGCCAAGGTAGGCTACTAGCACGTAGCATTAACAAAAATATCATCCTAGATGATGTAAGGCAAGTCTTCGGCCTTATAGCTCCGTCGCAGGGACATGCTATGCGAGTAAGCAAGATCCTCAGGTCAGAGACTTGGCGACAACAACGTCTCAGCTGTCTTTTCTCTCCTGTCTCAATTTCTCTATATATCTTCCCCTGGTT
Organism: Ixodes persulcatus; assembly: GCA_013358835.2. Taxonomy (NCBI): domain Eukaryota; kingdom Metazoa; phylum Arthropoda; class Arachnida; order Ixodida; family Ixodidae; genus Ixodes; species Ixodes persulcatus. The sequence goes on from JABSTQ010010036.1 coordinate 705,533, forward strand.
CAAGCTGTCAAATATACAAGTATGTACCAACACGCTCAACTATCAACCGTTACTCAGTTTCTTTCTAGTTATTTGAGCCCCTCCTTCCTACGCATTCAATCAATGGCCCCGCAGACTCTAAGCCATCTTATTGCCACCACCACGTGCCAAGGTAGGCTACTAGCACGTAGCATTAACAAAAATATCATCCTAGATGATGTAAGGCAAGTCTTCGGCCTTATAGCTCCGTCGCAGGGACATGCTATGCGAGTAAGCAAGATCCTCAGGTCAGAGACTTGGCGACAACAACGTCTCAGCTGTCTTTTCTCTCCTGTCTCAATTTCTCTATATATCTTCCCCTGGTTCAAGCTGTCAAATATACAAGTATGTACCAACACGCTCAACTATCAACCGTTACTCAGTTTCTTTCTAGTTATTTGAGCCCCTCCTTCCTACGCATTCAATCAATGGCCCCGCAGACTCTAAGCCATCTTATTGCCACCACCACGTGCCAAGGTAGGCTACTAGCACGTAGCATTAACAAAAATATCATCCTAGATGATGTAAGGCAAGTCTTCGGCCTTATAGCTCCGTCGCAGGGACATGCTATGCGAGTAAGCAAGATCCTCAGGTCAGAGACTTGGCGACAACAACGTCTCAGCTGTCTTTTCTCTCCTGTCTCAATTTCTCTATATATCTTCCCCTGGTTCAAGCTGTCAAATATACAAGTATGTACCAACACGCTCAACTATCAACCGTTATGAGGGTAGGCTGGCCAGGTCGGTGCCTCTCACAATCCAGCTACTCAACCACCATTCTTGGCAACGCTATGCTACTACAATGACAGTCAAATGTGTCAGGTGGAGCTCTCTAAATACAGTATTTTCCAATGTATAAGTCCCATATCTTGTTTTTTTTTTTTTGGCGCATTTTATGCAATGGTGTCACTTGTATGCTATTTTTTTTTGTATAGAATACTCCCGTTCTATTCATTGACGAGAATATTGAAACTTGCTCTCGCCTGAGCAGATATTGCGATCATAATACACATATGAGAGCTTTTCAATGCAGTTTTCGACGGTAGAAATATACAGGAGCGACTTCTACACCAACTTTTTTTTCTGAAAACAGCCTTTAAAGGAGCTGTGCAACGATTTTAACGTTGAAAGAATTGGCCTCATCTACTTTTGAGATTGTTCACCTTGTCACAAAGGACCGAAAACACACCTCCTTCCTTCAAAATGTTGCGATTCCGCCGCGTAATCGCGAGGCTAAAATTAGAATATTCCCCGACCTGAAGCCGCGAGCGGCGGCCATGAGAAACACGCGGCGTGACGTCAATGGGGGGTCTTGTAGAAAGATAGCAAGTTGTGCGAATACCTGCTCGATAAAAGGTAACTTTTCTATAAATCTTGTCGTTCCAACGTAAATATAAATGCGTCAAAAACCTGGTATCATCGACAAAACTTTTATTATACATAGTTTTAGTGGCGCCACCTATCCTAGGTCCACAAAACTGTCAGCTCTATCTGCTACCGCGAACAGCCGCCAGAAGCCGAAGGGGGAGGGGGACAGAGCCGGACTGGTATGGCCGGACCCGGATGAGACTTTCCTCCTTTCACCATATTGTTCGCGCTGCGCCCGCCAGCACGTGATCCCACGGTCGCGAGCGGATGAGTTCTCGCTGCTCACTGATGACTCTAGAAAGATAGCTTCACCGGAACCCCGCGCAAACCCCATTGACGTCACAGTGCACGTGACTCGGAAAATGGTGAAGGAGTTGAGAGGTGCCGAAAACCTCAATCTTTGTCCATTTTTAAAATAAAAACTAGGGCATGCAGGCAAAAAAGCGGTTTTTTGTTCTTTACTTCAGAAAGGTTGAGACACTAACTCCCAAATTATTTAAGCAAAGCACTGAAACTGTTGCACAGCTCCTTTAATAGGGAACATCACAGGGAACGTCCTTTTATAGGAACTTATACAACAGTGCAACTTATAGACAGAAAAATACGGTACTCTAAACACTCTACATTCGGTCAGCTGAGTGCACGTTGTTGTAAGGTGTGCAGTAAAGTGCACAATCAGACTAAATAATAAATTAAATGGCGCAAAAAGGGGACACAAGGACAAGTAGAAGACTTGTGTCCCTTTTTGAGCCGTTTCATTTATTCTGAGTGCACATCGTTCAAAGCGGTGCTGAAACACTAACAGTGCGGTCAAGAATGGCAAGGTTCAATAGCGGCTGCCGATGACCGCTAATCTCGCAACTGGCCGATGCCCGGTGTGAGTGGCTTCTCTCGTCCCCGATATGACACGTGCACTCAGTCAGAGGTCACACATTCCTGCGACATCACCGGCTTTGTCCGACACTGTACCCTCAAAGACTGATTCACGCATTTGCGTGAGAGTGTCGTCGACTGCGTTGCAAACGCTTGTAACCGCTTGTGTGTGATCAAGACTATTATCTATTATCTATTAAGTAGCCTTGGAACCCGTCTGAACTGCGTTTCACTAGACAAAAGGTCTTGCAGTATTTGCAAGAAGAAATCTATGCATTACCTACAAGAAACAGTTGCTTAATAAAGTCATTTACAGTACCTCTCAGTAATTTCATTCTAAACACGGCCATCTAAAACAGATAAGAGAACACTAAGAGACAATCACAGCTTCAATGCTAAAACTGCGTCTCAGAATCTCAGAAGGCCAGGCAGAGTGTTTCCGCTCATACCTCGGCACACCTGGGGCTGGGCCTAGGTCTCGAGATACTGCGCACGCAAGAATATTGCGAGATATACCACGCAAGCGAGATTACGGTGGCACAAGGAAGTGGGGAAGGATGCGAGGGCGTACCTGTTCATGGAATATCCGTCCTCCCAGCTGTCCAGTTTCATCACCCCCGGCATGGCTGCCATTCAACAAGCATCTGCGTCGAAGAAGAGACGGGAGTCGCGTTGGAGAAGCATCAGTCGCTTGCTTTTTGCCGCAACTCCTACGACCAACCGCCGGAATCGCGACGTCCGACGGCACGACGTTCCGGCTTCCGTGACGTCGTTCGTTGCTACTTCGGGACTTTTTTCAAAGCACAAGTGTGATAGGAGATTAAACACGCCGGTCGGAGAAGCACTCCGGGTGCCGTAGTCGCCCAAGAAATGAGTCGCCAAGGCCACGTTTCGTCACGAGCAGTCAATGTAAGATGAGTGTTGCCCGCACACCTAGAGCAATATCCTAAGAGGTAACCCGGCTCCTATTTTTGGCACGATTTGCTATTTCTTTTCAGAAACACCGAAAGATAGCCCACTTCTAGTAGTTGCAGGGCCCTGGCCAATGGTGACCTCGGCATAAATGGCCTTACTAGCCGTGACAGGAGATGAGCGAACATTGCTGACCGGGAAGGGGAGTCGTCTCTGGTTCGTCGCCCTCCCTGCAATCGCAAGTTTCGCGGGTCACAAAATCTAAAACTAGCATTTCTTCAACCTTTTTTTTTTTCTTGTACACCGAAAGTTAACCCACCCCCTATTTTCACCCGATTTGCATTCATTTTTGGGTGGGCTATCTTTCAGGATATTATGGTATAGTCGAGGATGGGTTGAGAATTCGGTAGATGGTCCGCCTCCAGTGCAGGCTTTTAATGACACTTCATCACACAGAAAACCAAAGTCCAGCAGAAGGCAACGAGCACGCGCTAGAGGCAAGGCTTCTACTGCATTCTTGGCCTGTTGTAAACTACAAAAGGCTCTCGGTAAAAGCTGTGTCTTATGTTTGTCAAGAGCCTATCAGCAATGGGATGCCTCGCACGTTTGCCCAAGTCCCCTTTTCCAACGTGATTATGACAGTCATCATTACGTGCACACATACTCCCAACGTGTACCCCAATGTGGTCACAGAAAACGCAACATTGCGGAACAAAGTCGAGAGTGTGTTTGGTCTCGCGTCGTCGTTCTGGCGGCTTTCTCCTTGATCTCGGGTTCTCTAACCGTGCACGACACACTCTGGCTTTCCTTTACACCCACCATCCTTCTGAACTTTTGAGTTTGACGAGGTCCCACTGAAGATAAGAAATCTGTGCTTGACACAAAGCAACTCAAACTAGATTTTTGTCAGTGCTCATGAGCTGTAAAGGAAGCACCCAAGTGAGCAAAAACCTACGTAAGAGGAAACGCTCCGTCTCCTTCAAAAACAAACCGACATAAAGTTTGACCGGCGCACGACCTCGGGCCGTAAACACTTTCAGAACTCGATTTGTCTAAGCAAACGAGGTCACGCAGCTACGTGCAACTAGCCCACAGCCCTTGTCTCGTATGCTAAAAGCTCATAACTTTATGTTAACATTCCACAGAGAGAGAAACTTCTTCTGAAGGCAGAAGCCTAGACAGGGAAAGGACGCCGTAAATTTCGAACCCAGGATGCAAACACGACGCAGCTCATCAGAAGCCACGCACACATCTGGGTTAAGTTGTGGAAACAAGCTTCCACTTTGCCGTTTGAGGAAGCACCCACACACGCTGACATGCTTTTCCTGTCCCTAGTGTTTAACGACAAAACGATGAACCGTCGGTGTACGATCTTGACTGCTCCGTCAATACCATGAGAGGAACCGCAGTCCTCCGTGGAGACAAACAGGTTTGGGAACGAAGACAGCACACATTTCTTCGCCAAGGGCTAGAGTAGAGCGCTTAGTGACGGATTCCGAGTCGTTACGTTGACACTGGGCGGAGAGCACGTTGACACAACTCAACAGACGCAAAAGCAGGGCTTCGGGACCCCTTAGTGTTCAAATGACCGCGAGCACCATCCCAGGTTACCTTCGCATAGATATGCCAGCTCAATGGGTCGGGCGCTATAAAAACTCTTCGTTGCTTATCACAGCTCCCAAGAGGGTACCGGCTGCTTCGCAATCAAAACAAGCCGGAAGGCGATGGGTCGTTATCGAATGCTATCCCTCTTCAACCGCAATCTTTAGGGGAATGCGACCTGTATCGACCAGCCTAATCACAAGTCTCCGCTCGACTTTGCGATAAGAATTACACTGCTGGCAGGAGTGATGTGCACGCAAGGGTGAGACACATAACGGAATTCGCCGAAGAGCGGCGATAAGGATGGTCTCCTCCTACATGTGCAGTTATCCGAGGAGCAGTCATGTAGAAGTCATAAGTCGTATCGAACCTTATCTCTCGCACCCCGTGTAAAAATAAATGCGAGGATGGGTATCCTTGGAGGCTGTGATAAGACTCCCACACAATCTTTCTGGGAGACCTTTTTGGCGATCCCTCTCGGCAATTTTGTTATCAGCGAGGGATAAGAAGTTTCCCCTACCTATACCAACACGAAACTCTTATGTGCCAAGTTCCGTCGGCCATCGAGAGAGTTACCCAGACCGCATTCCTACACAGACCCTCTTATTTTCTTCATAAAAAGGCACGGCAACGCAACCCGCAACCTCCCCCCCCCCCCCCCCCTTTCCCCCTTCTCCATCCTCGTCAAAAAGAGCTACCTATCGTCCGCTAAACGTATGTCACGAGACGACATAACGGATATCCGCTGGGGCCTCCCTACCTGCCCCACATATCACTCTCCGAAAAAATATTAATAAAAAACCGGCAGTCACCCCGAACCAAGTACGAAAGAAACACGCGCAAAAAGCATCAACGGAAACGATTTGACCGGTTCGTTAGATCGAAAGTTAGTTTGCGGCTGCCGTTTTTTTTTTTGTTTTGTTTTTTTAGAAGACAAACAAGAAAACTTAAACGCACCCAACGTTCGCTGAGAAGACCTCCCGTGCCCGTGCAAACAAGCACACCAAACGGTAATACCTCTTTTTGTGCTGTTTGTGTTGTCTTTAGAGCGCCGTTGCGACGACGAACGCACGAAAAAGTTGAGGGGGGAAGACTGTGTTGTGTGGGCAAGCTTCGAGAAAGATCGCGACCACCCCCACCCGCTACGGAGGAAGAAATAAAAGGAACAAAAATAAAAACGTAACGAGCCACCCTCGCAAAGGCGATCCCACCAAACAAGGCTGGCTTGTGTGGGTGCATGGCTTGCGCTGGATGATCCCGTTTTTGTTTTTGTGTTCTTTTCTGCGACGAGCCAACGAAGTCCACTTTCACCTTTCCTGCGTCGATTACGAAGCTCGAAAAACGGTTCGTGTGCCGACGATCCGAAGGTTCGAACCGGACTCGAGCGAGACGCAGTACCGAGGGAGGTCACGGAGGTCCGAAGTTCCCCCGACCGAAACCCGAACGTTACACCGAAAACATTCGTAGTTTCAGAAACCAAGTAAGCTCTCCCGTGTCTCTCTCGTTACAGCTGGGCATAGTAACGCCTACAGAGCGAGGTTAATGAGGGGGGTACGTAGAAATAAAAAAAGGGGCACACATACCTGTGGCATGCGAATTCCTTCTCACGATGATAACACACAATGCAGGTTTCTGCCGCCGTTCGAGGATACGCCGATCATCGGAACAGTTCTTGGAGGCGAAACGACACGACGTGTTGCGACAGCTCGAAGAGTGACAGTCTTGCCAACGTCGATATCGAAGGACGCGAAAATATGCGAGCCAAAAACTCGAGGAAGGATGGGTGGGTAGGCGCTAGCGGTGGCGAACGAGGCGACCCAGCGAAGATCTAGGAGAAAACACCTGTAGGGGGGAGTTCGGTGACGTGCCTTTACAAGATGTCGACGACGCAGAGGAATCCCTTGCGATGTGTCCACACCAATTCGGCGATCCGCTAACGCGACCAATGTCGGCGGTGATTACGCATTTGCCGTACGCATTTCGACGGACATCGTCGCTGCGAAAACATCGGTATGCAGGTACAGGTGAACAGACGCACGCACGCACGGAACACAAAAAACAGGACACAAAAAAACGGCTAGAGGTCTCCTGACGGAAGTTACGGAACGGCCATCACGTTCCCAATGTTGCCAGACTGGCTCGGGGCGCCCGCGCGTCCCCGCCGAAAGCGGCCGCCAAGCGCGCTCGCTGACCTCAATACTCTTCCAAATCTGGAACTGCGGCTGTAAGGAGCAGAAAAGAAAGGAAAAGATCGGTGCCGGATTCATTATTTATCGTCGGCTCGTTTTGTTTGTGTGTGTTCACCGTGTGTAATTACATACACGTAACGCCTGCCTGGGTACAAACGAACCAAGTCCAAGCGCGGCTTTCCAAGAAATCTAACTACGGTCGAGGAAGGATAGATTTGTATATTCAATGATATCGCACGCTGCTTGACTAATATGCTTCGCATAAAAGATGAACGCCATGCCAGCCTTCAGCCGAATCGCCGCTTAGTGTAGCGCACTTCGCTTACTGTCAAAGAAACAAACGTGCCACGGATGCTAGCTGCTAATGATGAAACTCCGAACGTCCCCCATTGTCTCATCATCGTAGTCAAGGCCGACTTTCTTCACAGACATACATGCGGAACCTGTCAGAAGGCTATATTGTTGCCGGCATCTAAAAACGTTATTGTTTCGCACGCACATCGTGCCAGCTCGTTTGTTTTGTTGTAGAAGGGTTTCGATGGAGGCTTGGAAAGCGTCAAGGTTCATGGTGAACCAAAAAGCGCTCTTTTGATGGGATAATTTTTTTTTAGACATCGAATCAGACATGAACATTATTGTAATATAAATGTCATTTTGTTTTGCACTGGCAGCGCACCAAGAAATGTCGTCTGCTAGAACGATAGCGGAGCGCAAGTTTGTATTTTTCTTGCGCAGGGGTTGCGATGATGTCAGAAAGCCGAGCTCTCATTGGCTGATTGAAAAAAAAAAAAAAAATAGTGGGCAGGCCTTGAGGCATCTAGCATTGAGATCTACCCACTATCCTTTCAACCAAAGCCAATCGGAATTCGGCATCTTTCTGACGTCACCGCAACTCTTGCGCAAGAAGCAGACGACTTGCTCTCCAGGTGCTATCGCCGTCGTAGCATTATCAACCACTCAGCAAAAGGGCAATGATATCTCAGCGTGCTAAAAAAAATAACCTTTTTAACATTTTTTTTTTTTTTTTTTTTTTTTTAGGAGCTTTGAAGTTTGGGCGAACATTTGTGATGTCAAAAGAAGCCGCGGCATGTCAATTCGCTCCGTCGCTGAGGCAGTTCTGCCGGCGTTAGGGCGGGAACGGCCTTTTTTGTTGTGCTAGCAAAAAAAAAAAAAAAAAAGAGGAAGGGCGTTAGTTACTTAGCAAAGGAATGAACCCTGACCGCCATGACAGTTTCAGCGAGCAGAGGGTGTTGCTCAGAATTCAGAACGCCACGCCAAAGTTTCCTGACAGGTTAACGCACTGGGGTAACCGCGGATTGCATTGTTGGTTTGTAATCCGTGATGTCTCGTGTCACCAAATGAGGGAGACTCATGCATGCCGGGTGATTTCCCTTTTAAAAATTTCAGTTACAGAACTTAAAAAAAAAAAGCGCAAAGGTTTTTGCTACAACCCTGACTTCCGTTTAGCCGTTGCACCATTCTCTTAGAACGTGTGCCGAGCCTGGATAAGTAGGCTGGCCCGTGGATCGGTGAATGTGGCACAAAAGTGTCTGCCACGGCAAGAATGTCGTCGGCTGCTGCTGCAAAAATGCCGTCTGCCACTCAGGATAAATCAGTATGTTGCTTTATTTCTCTTTTGCTTTCTTTATTTCTCGCTTTCGCTGTCTTTCTTTGTGTGTGTGTACGTAAGCGCGCGTGCGAGAAAGAAAAAAACAACAATAAAAGTAGCTGTGTGCTACATACCCTTAATATTATTCTCGCCAGAAAAAGAAATACAAAATGATTTTGACGTAAGATTAAATTAAACTAATTGAGAGTGTTTTTCCAAGGTCGAAAAGCTCTTTTCGATAGGTTACCGATCGCAAGAAAAACTAAACTGTTTCTCAGCCTCTCCTTTTTTTTTTAATGACCCGTTGGGGAAACGTGACGTCACAAAATAAAAACGTCTAAAAAATAACTAAAGGCGCATTGAAATAAAAATAAAATGGACACGACGGAGACGCTGTTGGCACGAAAAAAGAAGCCCTCCAAAAAACCTCACTGGCGAAAAAAAAAAAATAAATAAATGGACCTTCTCTAACAAAAGGAAAGGCGCCAAATGCCCGAAAGCAAGATCTCAGAGAGACGATAAACGTGGCGTACGAAGCGAGCGTGAGCACAATCAACAAGCAGAAGACAAGAAAAACCATAGCAGGAACGACGAACAGAGCGGTCTGTTTATCGGCAATACATCCATTGATTTGTGCCACTTTAAAACGCCACGGTCGTTGCAGGAACCCTGCCCACCAACCACCACAAGGCACGGTGCCTGTGAAACGAACACTAAAGTGTTTCGTTCTCTACGGTTCAAAACAATGGGCAGTTTGAGACCTTCGGCGTAATGACTTCGGCGTGGTCTAATTCCCCTCACTCAATAAGGGGCAATTTTTATGAGCGCGGAAGGTTTTCTGCCTGCGAGACAAGACGCGCGCCCTTTGAAAACGAAACCAACAAATAAAAAAAATAAAAAAACTCACGACTATGCGTAAGCAAAAAGAACCGGAAACCTAAGGCCCTATCTCAACCCGACACGTTTCCTAACGTTCGTCGTGGGAATCGGTAGATGTCATCATCTTCCCTTGAAACATCACGTCCTAAACAGCCGAACCCCAACTTTTCAGTTACCAATTTATCAAGCTGACTGCTGTTTGCAACCTAAGCGCGCCCGCGCTCTGCGATGACACACGCCACTTCCTCGTGGAGTTCCTCTATAACCTCCTTGAGGAGTTCAGTCAGTACGATTTCGTTCCAAAACAACTTTCGAACGTCGCCTGCTACGCTTCATCTGCTACGCGTCGTCGTCATATCTCCTGGTGTACGTGCGGGCGTCTGCTACGCATCGCTTGCTACGGGTCGTCTGCTACGGGTCGTCTGCAACGCGACGGCCGCGTCGCCGCTAGGGCCACCTTGTTTTCTCGCGGAATAAACTGACGAAAAAAACAACCAACAAAAATAAAAAGAAATAAAACCGAAGATAAGGTGCTTTTGGGGAGAATTCACGAAGGAGAATCTTCCCCGTTTGGTATCTACGGCTAAACCGATCACGCATAGTAAATTTCGTATAACCCTACTTTTTTTTTTCTTTTTTTTTTCGGCGTGTTTGGTTTGGCTGGGTTCAGCAAGCTCACAAAAACGACGAGCGCCATGATGATGGACCTTTACTGACTTTTTTATGACCTAAGAGGGGGCGGGGGTGGGGGTTGTATGGTCACGGTGTGGTCAAAGGTGTGGTTATTCAAACTTGACACAACACTATTCAAGTGAGTAAATATCCACATAGAAAATGTCTATTATAACAGCACTCGAAAAGAGAACAGTAACTAGGAAAAAAATTCGATGACAATGCACGCGTTACTGAGATTTTACCTTCCGAATAAACAAAACATGGCGCTGCTCGATTACTCGTTTTCTGGCCGAGCATCTCGAATGCTCAATAAAACAGGCGGCTTCTTGGACTCTCTCGTCTACCTTTCCCATGACGGAAGATCTTCCATTCAGGGCACGCAACCGGCGCCCCTGACCGCGAGGCTATGACACCCCTCTTTGAGCGTGGAGGCACGCTTCGTGGCCGAGGGGCCTCCCATTTCGCCTCGGGCTGACCCCCTTTTTTTCTCTTTTTTTCGCTACTTAGCTCTGCTTCGCCATTGTTGTGGCTTGTTCTTGTTAAACGTGTAGCTGCACGCACGTAGACAGGTGCACGAAACAGCCACGCCGGCGCACGAGCGCGTGTACGGGAGAACTAATGAATGCCCCCCTTCGTCACAAACAGAATATAATAAACGAATACTTTACTACACTTATTCATCTCAAGAACAATAGCTTTAAAAAGTCCGGTTCCTCGCGGAGCATTACTAATTATCACTTTTCTTTTTTTCTTTTTTTTTTTGTGAAGAAGTAAGATACGTATACAGATATATGTAATAAAATTTTAGATTAGCTACATGTTATTTTATCAAAACTTGAAAGCGTACACGTTTCAAACACCAAAAACCATCGTTTCTTCCACCGACAACAAAATCCTGTAGGAACTACTTCGCGCATCGTATGTTAATTTATACCCTTGTTACACGGGCACACGTAACTGCAGTCACAGTTAGCTCACAATACTTGCCGACAACTTTCTGCGGCTATGCAGTCAAAGGTATGGGTGAACGTGCGCTCGAGCATCTTGAGCACGTATCAAAGCAGTGCACGCGCTCTCTTCACTTCTTATGAAATAGCTGTCGTGCCGCGTAACAGCGTGGACACACCAAGTCCGAGAGAACGCATGCGCATCGCACTATGCCGAGGGAGAGGGCTACCGCGGACCAGAGCCGTGTGCGGACACAACGAGATACCGGAATGGACCTTTTGGCGAATATGTGCTGCCACCTATGAGGCAATGGGCGAACCTAAGGTGCACTGGGTTGGAGAGTATTTGTAGAGAAAACAACGTGCACGTTAGGCTTCTTGTGTGCTACCGGTTCGTTTTCTTTTTGGTTCTTTGAGGGGTCGGACTTGTCAACTCACCTGACTGCACGAATCCAGGCTGCCCGCTTAACGGGATGAAGCTTACCACACGGAAAGCGAAAAAAGCTAGTTCCACAACCCGGGCGATAATAGTTCCGACAGCCGAAGGCTACACAGTTCACCGGCATGATTGCGGTGCACGTCGTAATCTAGAACGGGCGTCGTCAGGACGATGACTCGTGTTCACCTTGTTCACAACATCAAAACTTGAGTCTCGACTCTCGATGGTCTTATTTTCTTCTTCTTCCGAGGTGCCCAAAGGCGAGAATTGCAAGATGGCGGATTGTTTGGAACTTGATACTCTCGAACCCAGGCGCATCAAATACTCCGCGCATGCGCACCGCGTATTTCTACAAAAGGTCCATTGTCGAGACAGCAGAGACGGCTGTCTTCGCTGTATCGATGGATCACTGCAGCCTGTCTTCATTGCGTCGAGCTCAATGTGCCGTGCCCAATTTCGTTATGGTTATCAAGGAAAGATTCATTATGCGGCACTTCACGATTGTGATCAACGATGAAGACATTTTCTTCTTCTTTAGTGTTCACAGTGCGGAGGAGTGCGGTTTGTGGCGCTGCTGCGGGCATATCGATGCTAAAGGCCCCTACGCGCATTAATTAACGTTTGAGAGCGTTTGAATGCGTTTGACTGCGTTGCGGCTGTGAGAAACCAGGACATCCCTGCTTCTTATGTCGCGTGCCAAGCTATTCCTCTATTTGGATTCTACGCTTCATATGAAGCACAGAAGTGCCGATGACTCGCTTTCGTTTCGCGACGCAACGCAGTCAAACGCACTCAAACGCTGTCAAACGCGAATGTGCGTAGGGGCCTTTAATGCTGCGTGCTAAATAGCCTTGCCATTTTCCCCCGCTGAACAAAGCGAGCGATTGTCACGCCTCCCCTCCTAGCCCACCATGGTAGGTATTCACTGGACGCCACATTTGCGTTCACTGTTCACTGCGCTTGCTCAGAATGAGCTCGCACTCATGGGCTGCAAAGGCCGGCAGTCTTGACGGTGTGGAAAGCTCGCCTTGTGGAAGCTCACTGTCAGCTTGCGCTCAAGAACCACGGACTCAGTTATGACCGCCAGCGAATAGCCCCTATAGGGAGTATTCACTGGCCGCCATATTTGAGGTCACTGTCTAGAGCGCATGCTCAGAACGAGCTCGCATTAATAGGCTGCCAAGACCAGCACTCTTGATGGTGCGGAGTGCACGTTGCAAAATAACTGTGGAAGCTCGCCATCAGCACGTGCTCAGCATTAGCGCACACGGATATGGCCGCCAGTGAATACACCCTATATGGAGTGTTCACTGGCGGCCATAGTTGTGTGCGCGACTGCTGAGCGCGTGCTGGAGGCGAGCTTCCGCAGTTATTCTGCAACGTACATTCCACACCACCAAGATCGAAGGTCTTGGCAGCCTATTAATGTGAGCTCGTTCTGAGCATGCGCTCTAAGCAGAGCACTCAAATAGGGCGTCCAGTGAGTAGCCCCGCTGATCTCTATGACCATTGCTGAATCGCGCTTCCCCGCCTTCCCTGCTGCGCAAATGCAGCCACCGTCGGCCATCTTACGAGATTCACAGCGCTGTCAAGCCTAGACAGTTACCACGGTTACCATCTGTAGGTCACGTGACAACAGAGGCCAAGGTCACGTGACCACCGCCTTGACAACGCTTCGGCGGATGTCGTAAGATGGCCGACCAGTGCCCTCAATGGCCGCAATCTCGCAATGGGCTCGAGCCTCGAAGTGGGGAAGCGCGATCCAGCAATTGTCGCGGCCATCTTGAATCACGGAACTTTCAGTTCGCGCGGGAAATCATCGTTTTGCTCTCGCCACGCCCTTGGGCTGGGAGAGGCTCAAGGTCCATACGCACATTCGCGTTTGAACGCGTTTGAGTGCGTTGCGGAGTCCTTGCGGCCAGGCGCGGTCGCTTGCGGTACGGCGTGCGCCTTCCCGCAAGGCTCGGCAGCGCGACGCAAGCGAGTAGAGACTCGCTCAACTTTCCGAAGCGTTGCGGTGCGTTCGACCAATCAGAAGCCGAGAGAGGAGAGGAGGGTGACGTGTTCTCTCGTGCCACTCAGCCGACTCGGCGAGACGTATCCGGTTCCGTTCGCAGTGCTTGCTTTTTCGTTTTGGGGAGTGGTGGGGACTGGTTTTCCCAAGGCTGCGATGTTCAAGTTCGACAAAATGACGGGGCGACAAAATGTCGGGGAAGCCAGCGGGATTGCCCCAAGATCGAACACTTCGGCGCTGTCGCTGGGCGCCGCCATGTTACCGTGGATTTCGCTTACTATTGGTGAGCCGCTAAGCTATCCGCAACGAAGGGGCCGCTACTGCGCCTGCGCGCCGCTAGCCTTGACTGAAGAAACCCGGATCTCGTAGCGGGTTGCGGAGAGCGTTGCGGGACGGCGGAAACGATCTACGAAAACTACCTAGTGTTTTAGTAGATCGTTCAGTCACTCCCGCTGCGCTATCCGCTAGCCGCTACGGCCTCCGCTATATGTAGCGTAGCGTAAACACCATTTTAAGTTTTAGTAGAACGTTCACCACCCGCTATGGATTACAGCGTTACGAGAGCTAACGCAACGCCGCTAGCGGCTCTTTCGGACACTAAGGCTTGAGTAAAACAGATTTGTAAAGCAATTCTTCGCAAATGTTTTATTAACATCGTTATCTTAATAGAATATTTTGTTCTGTATTGAATAACGTGCTAATCGTTGGTCCTTTTGTAAGGAAATGTATATTATGTTTGTAAATGAATACAACTGACGGCCAAGTTGTCCAAGCCAATCCGTTATGAGTCAAGCGCCAAAGCCACCGAGAAAAATCTTAAAAAATAGATGACAACAGCTGTAGCTCTTCTGTTCTGTCGTTGGTCACTGAAAATGAAACGCCACGGAAATCCCTCATATCCGCCTGCTCGCTCACTTCCTTGGTCGGTTTTGTCCTCACGACAAAACGGCCGAGCAGGAGGCCGCACCCTTCGCTCACAGCACCACAGACTGCGAAGCTTTTTTTTTTCTTTTTTTTTTTTCCGTGGTCGTATTTAGCATGTCCGCCATAAATCGCTACCTGTTGCAGTCGTGGAACGGCTTTGTCGAGGAATCTCCTTGCAGCAGCAAGATATAATCCACCCCTCAGAACCACGATCGCGAAGTGCACAGACCATACAGGTAGGGTGTACTAGAGTATTCTAGTACACCATAATACAGGTATGGTGTACTAATACAGGCGCGGCGTGGTGTGGAGGCCATCTTGAATTGAGTCCCTCGCTGGCACTCCCTTATCTCGCCAAGACTCGTTCTCGCGAGACCCACGCTAGCACGCCGCGCTACGCGCCTCGCTATTTTGGTCTGATAGCGCGCCTCCGCTAGCCTCCGCTTCCGCTAGCAGCGCGCATGCGCAGTAGCGTCGTCGCTGCGGCGGCGCTGCGATCGCGCCGGAGCCCGGGGGGTGTGGGCAAAAGCGCGCACGTTTCGCATGGGCGTCATAGCATTTTAGCATGCCGCGAAACTGTGTGGCCGTTAATTTCACCGAAAGGTACAGAAAAAGTAGCGGAGTGAGTTTCCACAAGTTCCCGGCAGACTATGGAAAACGCAAAAGGTGGATAGTATCTGTGGATTGAAAAGAATGGTCGCCTCGGGCGAACGACCGTTTGTGCGGCAAGCACTTTCTTGAAGGCAAGTGCCGCTTCCATTTCAATCTCCGTCCCGAGGCTTGCTTATGTGCAGGGAAACAGTCGTCTGATCGAGACCACCGGGATTTTATTCCCACAGTGTTCGCGCACAAAGCACCAGCCAAGCGCTCGTCGGAGGCTCGCGCCCGTGCTACCAAGCAGAAGGGGATCGGCGACAGAACGGCAGTGTTTTAGGCGTTACCGGAAAAGAGTAACGAAATACATTACTCGTTAATTGCAAATAAAAGGTCGCGTTACCGACCTACGCTACCTCGAAATAGAAGGACCGCGTTACCGTTACCGATAAAAAGTAACCCACGTTACTTCTGCGTTACCTTTTAAATTATGACTTAACACGTTTTACTGTTTTGACACATTATTTTCATGCAGAAACTGAACATATTTACTTTATCTCTTTTTACGGTTTCACCTAAATACTCACAAGAAAAAATGCAAAGAAAAATTCAGAAATTCACAAGGCTTGACGCCAAAACACACGGAAAAATTGAAATGTAATTTCTTTAAGGCTTGGGAAATAGTAACGAGTAACGTAACTACGCTACTTGAAATAGTAACGTAAGTACGTTGCCCGTTACTGTGTCGAATAAGTAACGAGTACGTTACTACTTTACTGAAAAACGTAAGGCGTACCTGGTAACGCCGTTACTTGTAACGTGTTACCGCCAAGACTGCAGAACGGACAAAGCGTTACTGCTTGTCATGCCTTGTGGTCATGAGGGTAGAAAAAATATCATACCTCGACTGGAAGACGCTGTGTGTATTTAATCAATTAATAATACACTTCCGCAGACCCACAGTCTGCTGATCCCGCCGACAGTGCGGAAACCGACTGGAAGTAATCGTAGACCTCGAGAGACTTGTACGCCCACACCGTGTCGGCCGTGAACTGACTTGGCGAAAGAACTAAATAAACGACGACGTGAGCCGTCGACTTCGGTGGCAGGAACTTCACGTCGGAAGTCCAGCAGGCCTTGTTTGCGGCGTACAGATCTTCGAAGGCAACGCCGTCCACGCGCAGTTTGTTTCGGTACCGCTGCCGTTCAGGCCCGGGTAGCGAGCTCAAATAGTCGGGCATAGCATACGACATACGTTGTCAGGAAATACGACGCACAAATAAAGCTAGAAGCGTCCCTACAACGTCAACAAGCGCACGCCACACAACGCAATGGCGAAAACACGGTGAGCCGGGCCGCTTTTGCCCACATAGCTTCCGCGCATGCGCGGCCTTCCGGCCGTGTTGGTAAACAGAGCCGCTCCGCGTGTCGGTCCGTGAGAGCCAAAACGATCTACTAAAACTCTCTATTGGCTCTTGACTGCGGTTGACTGCGTGTCAGCGCAAATGTGTGTACAAGCTTGGCGCAAGCACTCTTCGCAACGCAACGCGTCCGCTTGCCGCTACGGAACGCATCGCGCTCAAACGCTGATGTGCGTATGGCCCTTCACGTTTTAATCGCAACTGTTTACCATTCTTGTTTTGGCTTTTCTATATTATTTTACTTGTTCCATGTTGCAATGCATCGCTTTCATTTTTCTCTCGCCATTTTGCCTCGCGGATTTGTCAACAACGTGGCTGGCGACGAGGGCAAACGAAAAAAAGGAGGGGTGGGTGTGGCTTATAAATTATAATGCTCACGAGTCTCGCTTCCCGATTCGTTCTTAGGCGCTGTTATCGGCTAATGCCTAATCTTATTGGCCGCGGATCGATAATAGGGAATTGTAGTAGACCGTTTTTCTCCTCCGCTACGGTATCCCTGAAGAAAACGCCGCAGCTGCGCATGCGCGCCGCCAGCCTTATCTGCATAGTTCAAGGTCTTGTGGTGGATTACGGAGCGCTATCCGGGTGCTTAGTGGGCTACGGAAACGGTATACTACAATTCCCCAATATAAGCTATCTGGGACTCGCCCCGCCCGGCGATTCATAAGCTGTCGGCGACTCTAGGCCTTTCTTTTTCGTATAACCTCAAACCAGCCAGTAACTGACGCACCCTCGACCTGGTGCATTTTTAGATTGCCCGCTGACACAGGGTATGCAACCGCCAAGGGTATGGGCGAAAAGGCTTAAAGGAGTCATGAAACGCTTTTCCAACGTTTTACTGTTTACCTTTCCTCCTCAACTCGTAAATCGCGCATTCTACCGAACAGTTCCTGAAGACGGGAAGGGGGAGTCCCCTCTTGCTCGGACTCTCGTTTGTCTAATCCGGACACATCCATTGTCCCCCTAGAAGATTAGCCCGTCGCTCAAAATTCAGACAGTTGCTTTCCCCTCCCTGTTCACCCCGAAGCTGACAGTGCTATGGAAGCTACGTTTCAACCGGACAAGCTCCAGCCAAGTTATTACAGCCCAGTGCCCACCATAGCCAAGTCTAGCCAAGTTCCCCCCATACCCACACCGTTGCCTACCCAGATAGCTGTGCTGCCAGAACTAGCCGGTATTTGTTTTGCTAAACCGCTAAAAGGCGTCGTCGGCACCGCAATTCTCAAGATGGCGGCGCCGTTAAAGAAAAGGTCTATAGACGCGTTGCTCTGGGGCAGGGGGCGCAAGCGCGTCCGGAAGGCAAGACGCGACCAGGTTATGCTGGCTGCATCATCCGTGTGGCGCTCTAACGTTCGATTTTGCACGTGCCACGTTCGAATACAAGCAGCTGTCAGCATCTGTAGATGTGCGGTAACAAAACAACTAAAAGAAGTAAAAAAAAGAACAGAATTATGCAGGTTGCGGCCGCAGCGTCCCATTAAACATTCATTTCATCTTTGCTTTCTTTCATAGCTTCCGCGAGCACGTGTATTTCACTTTGCGTGACAGCGAAGCCAAAGCTACTCGCAAAAGTGCGTGCTCCTGAACGGTGCTCGCACTGCACGAGCCCGCGTGCTTGGCAGGGACGCTGAAAGCTCGCAGCTCGCTCTTGTAGCCTCTGCTACGCTGGCACTTAGAATGGAACGGAGTAGAAAAAACTCTAGTGGGGAAGCGTATTGATGCATGTTCGAAACGCGAGCCAAATATTCTATTTTGCTCGCCTGGAGCGCTGCTCAAAACTTGAGAGCTACGGGCCTATGGCCAGGGCGAAAAATGCCGAGTCACTGGGCCATGGGCGCGTGCGCGGCGTCTCACATTTCGTGGAAGAAAGGTACTGCGCACGCCCAGGACGTCTTCCACAGCCCAGTAGGCAAATATGGTAGCGCACAAAAGGCGATGACTGGAAAGGTCACAAACGCACTTGCACAATGGCGGAAACAGGAGACACCACCAAAGTTGGAACACTGTGTATTCTATTTCACAGCTCAGACAAAGCCGCAGGCGCGTGGGCCTCATAGAAGAATGCATTGTTTGCACGAGGCACGCGCTCGCTCCCGTGCCTTTGCCAGCGCTGCACTGCAGATGTTTGTGAGATGGAGTACAGAAATGTTACCAATTCTACTTCGTCATCATTTAATACTTCAACGAAATTTTGACGCTTATTTCTTGGTCCATTCGTGTTCAAGAGAGCATTATCACATCAGACACATCAATCTCTCGTTGAAAAAGACACGAAAAGGAATTTTAAAACGAATTAAACGATTAGCAAAGAGCACCTGGTGGATGTCGCTAACGCCTCGTTTGTAATGCCTGTCACGACGAGAAAAGAGCTGAAGGAGGAACTTACCTCTCCCCCGAGACTCTCTTTTGTGTGTCCCAGAAGTCGCTATTGTCCCTCTACAAGATTATAGAAGATTAACCCGTCACTCAAAATTCGTACAAAGGCAGCTTTGGGGTTACTCGCGGTGGCCCGATCGCTGGTGTGCTTCCGCTGCTTTCAGCGGATGCTACGAGCCATCGGGACCTATCCAAGGCCGTGTGAATGTCACGTGACCTTGGAGAGGGAGCACAGCGACGCGCGGAACGCCTATCACGGGTTACGTCCACAGAGTGGGATTGGCTGGGACAGCTCGCGCGTCCGCTGCGTCCGGACGTAAGGTCAAGAAGGTCCCGAGACAAACTACGTCACGATTGCGGCGGATGTTACGTGCTCTCCGCTGGCTACTCTCTGAGCGCTTGCCAGAGTGGGCCGTTTGTGACGAAAAATACAGCCATCAGGCTCAAAAATACAAACGTGCGATTGTCATTTACGGATATTGTGGATCATATTCAGCCTGTTTCTGAACACGACGGGTATATTTCAAATTTCGTTGAAGTAATGTACTCCTAGACTCGCACGTTCCGCGGTGTCGGTTATTCCGCCATTGTGCAGTGTGTTGAGAAAAGTTTATAACCATCGGCACTTGGCTTGCTTTGGCGCCGTTGGATCCACCGTAAACGTTAGGATCTGCTGGACATGGTATCCCATCAGATACGCTATACTCGGGGACAACTTTTCTCGGCGATGATGCCAAAGCTATGGGCAACCGTTCGCTCGCGCACACTGAACGCCGATTACAACTGTGCTCACGCGATCTTCACTTCGGAAATGCCAGAAAAAGTTGTTTCTGAGTAGTTGGATCGTTGTACCGCTGAACGTGCTGCCCCGTAGAGGGCAGCATGTTTTGCCGTTTTGCCGAAGACTCGCTTATCCTTGCTTGACTTGCAGTCATTAGGGAGTTTCGTAGACCGCGTTTACCCCTCCGCTAAGCCCTCCGCAACGAAGAAGCCCCTACTGCGCCTGCGCGCCAATGGCCTTGACTGTGGAGGTTCGGGTATCGCCGGTATCGCAGCGGGTTGCGGAGAGCGTTGCGGGACGGTGAAAACGATCTACGAAAACTCCATATCTATCACGCACCTTCAAAACGGTCTACAGCCCTGGTCAACCGCTCTTCCGTGTTACGCGTCGTAGT
Organism: Ixodes persulcatus; assembly: GCA_013358835.2. Classification (NCBI taxonomy): domain Eukaryota; kingdom Metazoa; phylum Arthropoda; class Arachnida; order Ixodida; family Ixodidae; genus Ixodes; species Ixodes persulcatus. The sequence goes on from JABSTQ010010036.1 coordinate 725,547, forward strand.
CCCGTAATCCGGCCCGACGACACGTCCCAGCCACAGCGGCGGACGTCAACGGAACCGGAAGTCCGTTTAATTACACTCGGGACACACGGCTGGAGTTTGATACGCTCAATCTCAATCTGTCCGGGCAACCCTAATTCACGCTCCGTCAAGGTAAAAACACAGCGGCGGCGCATGCGTGATCATCGGCCGGACTCCGAGCAGACGTTACCCGGAAAAGAAAAGCGCAGGAGCGGCCGCGTTGGACGAGGCGACGAGGCTATCGACAAGGACGATGGCGCGCCGCGAAGAAAGGGCACTCTCATGGAGGTCAGAAGACGCGAGGAATGCATACTGCCGCCATGTTGCGTTCTTGCCAAGTTCGCTTTCCTTCGTTTTCTTCTCCCGGCTGACTGAAGAACCGTCCGTGATCTCGTCTGCTCGTAGTCGCGACGGGCAGTCCTGTGATTGGTTGGTTTTGCTGACGCAGTAAAAACGTAATTTCCGCTTTCCCTTTAGGGATGGATTCTCGACGAATAATGAAGGGTCTATATATAGATCTTGAAAAAAATGGATGGCACTTCTACCTTTTGTGCAAGCACAGATGGCGCAGCGTTTATGACAGTGTTGGGAAGTACTTTAAGTACGTGCAATGGAAACGAAATGGTTGCTCTTATTTCTTTGTTTAGATATGGACTATGTTGTGGCGCCAGTCCAGAAACACTAGTCTAGATTATTGTTTCTGGGCTGCCAACAGAAAGGTCAAGAAAACTACGACGAAAATAATCCCTGGAGAAGGGGAACAAGAGGGACGAAGGACAAACACAAATCTCCAAACACAGCTAGGTGACTGGTGCGCGACCGAAAAAATCCGCCTGGTCCGGGTATCGAACCCGGGACCTCTCCATTACAGGTGGAGCGCTCTACCAACTGAGCTAACCAGGGGTTACGTCAGTAGAGCAAACTGGTTTTATCAGCTGCCACCCGTCGAACACTAACAAGGGTGAAGCTTGTAATTTAAGGTTATGATTATAATGCAATTAAATGCAAAGGTGCAAGCGAGCTGGACAAGAAGAACGAAAATAATCCCTGGAGAAGGGGAACAAGAGGGACAAAGGACAAACACAAATCTCCAAACACAGCTAGGTGACTGGTGCGCGACCGAAAAAGTCCCGGTCCCGGGTTCCGGGTTCGATACCCGGACCAGGCGGGAGCTGTGTTTGAGACTTTATGTTGTGTTTTCCCTTCTTCCCCCCCAGTCTCGGGGTTTTGTCCAAAATGTTAAACCTTCACCAGCTTGTTTGCGCCCTAACCTTTTGTTCGTTAATATTTCTACTGCTGGTTCCCTCGAGCTACTACTTCTGCGGTGTGAAACTAACACGGTGAACCGAACGCTCGTGGCACATAAAATACCGGCATGGCCGCGAATGACGTTACGGGCAAGCTGTGTATAGGCCACAGGGCGTACAGTCCTCAGATATTACTACTAGGCGAGATTGTTACGCGTTGACGCCACCAAGCGGCAACGCTCGCAACCACAGTACCCCTGGTCGTGCAGGAGCCATTGGGAGTTTTCGTAGATCGCTTTTGCCGTCCCGCAAAGCTCTCCGCAACACGCTACGCTACCCGGAACTCTACAGTCAAGGCCATCGGCGCGCATGCGCATTAGCGGCTTCTTCGTTGCGGAGGGCTTAGGGAAACGCGGTCTACGAAAACTCCCTATTGACGTCACGAGCACAATACGCATTGAGCTTCTCGGTAGCAGATTTTGAAAGCGAGAGGTAGAGAGCTTGCACCCGCTTCGCTTCCGTAACCCTTTAAAGTACTTCTTCAAGTAGCATTAGAAAAGTTGTACTTTACTTGAAGTACATTCTCTGAGTATATGTAGTACTTGTACCATACTTAAAGTATTTTTTTGTTTTCTGGCACTTTCCGAGGAAAGTACAACTCCCGACTTCAGAGTACAACCCCAAATTTAGTTCGGAGAAATTAAGCTCTTTCAAAGACCACGCGCTCGCGTCCTTGACTTTCCCGGTAGTGTACACAACCTCTGACGTCAAGTGTAAGAGTTCACCAACCACTAAAAAAAAGTGGCGTATCATCATGCGAAAACCAGATCACGTCTTTCAAGACGTCATCTGGTCATTTCCCTGAGTGTAGAATGGCGGCTATAAGACCGATGCAAATAAGTGCCTTATGAGTTCAGTAGTTTGTCAGCGAGAGCAAAACAAATACTCTGTGGCCACTTGACTTTATATTCGCCGCCATTTCTGAAAATAGCGGATGCATTCTCCGATTATCCCATAAACAATGCATCCAAATTACAAAAGAAAAAAAAAAGAAAAGCAACGACGCTGTGTAGGCGAATGAAAGATTTTGTTAAAAATTGCTTTGAAAGTACGTTGTATATATAGTACTTTTCTCAAGTTCATTGCGCCCGGTGTACTTACTTATTATACTTTACTTGAAGTACATAACTTATAATTTACTTTGTACTTTACTTCAAGTACTTTTTAGCTGTATGCCCATAAGGTAGCATCTGAGCAGAGTTCCGCAACTGCCCAAGTGCACTGACCAGACAGGCTGTGTGCCTCAATGTATAGACCGCAGAGAATGACGTCAGTGCGAGCGTTACCTTATGTAGTCACTGCATACGTCACCGTACAAGAATGACGTCGCCGTCAGTGTTTCCCAATGTAGTCACTGCCCATATGCCACTGCACAAGAATGACGTCGTAGACTCGTATCAGCTGCCCGAAATGTTCCAGACATCGTTCCTCCGCAACGCAGACGAACAACTGCTACTTTGAGCGCCAGCAGAGGCCGAGAAAATACTCCACTGAACACGTAAACAAATCTCCCAAAAAAACAAGCTAAAACAAAAAAGAAATAGAAAAAAATGAGGGTACCGTTTGTGAGGGTCGTTCGCGCAAGGGAGTCTCTCCTTGAAGATCGTGACGCGCTTAGATAGGTAGGTCCGTTTCACCAGTGGAAAGGAACAAAAAAAAAAAAAATGGCGCTCGTAAATAAAAAAAATAAAAAAAGAAGCGCGGGGAAGACAAAAACACGAGCAGACTGAACTGTTTTAGAGAGAGGAGTGTGGGAGAAGGAACAAGGAGGCTGTCTGCCTTCTTTTTACGCAACAACTTGTCTGCCTGCTTGCCTCTGCGTCTCGCCTGCCGGAAAGCGTGGACGGTATGCCTTGCTCCAGAACCTCACAACGCCTCGTCTCGGAGGCGCAGAAGACCGTTGAAAATCGCCCTGAAAGCCGAGATCCGCCGCCGCAGCCCACTCTGTCTCCTCTTGAGATGGACCGCAGGGGAAGCTGCCAGACATCCCAGCCAATGTTTGTTTATTTAGTTTTTAGGCTAGGTGGCGCAGGCTACCGCCCGTTATCAAGGGCACACCCGTTAACGTCCTCGTCGGCCAATCCGGCGCTCCGAGTGGTACCACGTGACAGACCGGAAGGTCACGTAACACAGCCTTAGGACTGGATTGGCTGGGACGGCTTGCAGCCTCCGCTGTGGTTCGCTTTAGAGTGAATCTGATTTCAGCTAGCTCCCGCTGTTTGGGAATGGCGTGAAAGCGGTCAGCCCACCGGATTCCCGTCCTACGGCGAGTTCCCCGTGGGAGGGACAGAGACAGCAGGCAGGTCTGCAACTTCGGTTCGCCGCCATTTGATTTTTCTTCTTACAACTTTTGGGAGTTGAGGGGTTTGAATATCTTAGAAGACGCCGAGTAGAATATACATCACGCACGCAGACAAGCATGAACGTATAGACGCAAAAGAACGAATGTGAGAGTCAAAGTCTCCGATTTCCTCTTGCACTTGCCGGAACGGAGGAGTGTCGTCTGCTTCCGGCTGCCTTTATATTTGCATATGGATGACGCGGTGGTGTTGCCGATACCAACATACCGATACGCCCCTCTCTTCGGTTGGTTTTCATAATTTTTATGTTTGAAATGTTGTCTACAGATCGCAAGGTTTCGTTAGTGTAGGGTAATGCTCGGACGGTAGTAGCGTTGTTTTTGCAGCGTCGCGGGAAAATACGCGTACCGCGCGGTCATCCGCTTTCAGTTTCGGATTCGCGCATAAAAAGAAACGTGTATATATATATATATATATATATATATAACAAAACGAAGTGAAAAACTCACTGGGAACAACAACAAACAGCGGAAGTTTAATCAACAGTTTCGCCGAGAGACTCGGCTTCGTCAGGAAATGACCTACAAGTGAGGGCATATCGCTGCGGCAAAGTTGTTCAAAACTAGAAAAAAACAAAAAAAAAAAAGAGTAGGCAACATACGCGTACGTTGCCTACACCTTTTTTTTTAGTTTTGAACTTCTTTACCGCAGCGATATGTCCTCACTTGTGTGTATGTATATATATATATTTATATATATGTATATATAAATTAAAAAAAAACAAAAAAACAGTAAAGTCAATAGTACTGTGCAGGGAGACATTCACCACGTCACGTGGTGATACTGGGCGTCTCGCCCAGTGACGAGACAAAAATCTTCGATATTTAATTAACGAAGCCTTGTGGTCTCGTTTAGAATTCCTCGGGGAGACGTTATGCCCTGTTTCAGTGTAGGTGTTAAAACACCATCAAGCGCCCTCCTGGACGAACTCCGGCCGTGGCAACACCCCCCCCCCCCCCCCCCCCCCCCCCCTTTCCTTTTTATACGCCCATATCTACTAGGCACGACATCACGTTGTTAGCAAACATGCGAGTAGCGGCCCAACATGAGCGTTTTGTCAGCCAAGAACCGCACTACGAAAACGAACGGCTATCGAGCATATAGCGTCATGCTGTACTCAAATAAATAAAGAAAGCTCAAACAAATTTGATGGCGCCCTGTGCGATCGCCCAGGTCGCGGACGCGGACCCCTAAGGATGGTACTGTCATGTTCCGTCGAGACCATGACCGGAAGTATTTGGTTGATTTTCTTTGTGAACACCCTCAGAAAAAAAAAAAAAGGATATATTCTTACACCCCTTGTCCCATATACGACACCCCAAAACTTCAGTTCGACGTATCAAAGTACGTATCAAAAACTACAAAAAAAACAACAAAAAAACACCGAGGTTTTGCAGTAGCCAAGAAAACCCCGATTACTTTTTTTTTGCAGTCAGTAACACGTAGATCAGCTATTTTAATAAGTTGTACCACTCGGCTTTCAAGCTGCCTGTGAAAGTTGGGAACGTCGGTTCGACGCCAGCAGGCTGTAAGTTGAACTGAACGTTTGGGGTGTACATATATGAAACAAGAGGTGTAAGGGTATACCCATTTTTTCCGAGAGTGAAGTCTGGTGTACAAAGGAGAAAATCTGGAGACACGCAGCTCCCTTTCTAGCATGCATGTCCCACCTAAAATAAATAAAGCGTGCTTCGAAAAAAAAAAAAAAAAATGTATTCTTTTTTGTAAAAAAAAAAAAAAAAAAAAAAAAACCGTTTTCTCATGTCAGGAGGTCACCAACTCGTACTTTTTTTTTATTATTTTTTAAACACGCCGAAAAAAAAGAAGAAAAGACACCGGATTCACAAGGAAATGGCGGTAGCCGAGGTCGCTGGACCAGCCAAAACGGCACACGAAGCTCTTGCAGCGTCCCACAGCCCCGCTTCACTTGCTGTTGACCCAGGAAAAAAAAAAAAAAAAAAATAGTTGGACAGGTTAGGCTCAAGTGGATAGGCCTAACGGACTAGGGAGATAGGCCTAAGGAGATAAGCCTACCAAGCCTAACGAGACGCGCTAAACGTTGCACGGCGAATTTGGCGACAGGATTTGAAGTTTCGGAAACATTTGAGCCTTTCCGTTGGCCCCCGTCATGAGTGCAGGTCTTCGAACTCCTCGGGCGTCTAGAAACGTTAGCCGTTTGGACGGGGTCGAAAAACGGCCGGAAGCGGCTGAAACGTCATATCCGGGTGCCCAATTCACCGTTTCAACGTTCAGCGTTCGGCGCTGTCTTTGTGGACTGGTGTGGAGGGCTCTTACGCCCGGGTCTCACTAGAGCGACAAGCTAAAACAACCGACACCGACAGGCCTCAAACAGGTGCAGCATGCACGCGAAGGTACCATTGGTAGGCTTGCAGTCACTTGGTGCTCGTGAAGTAAACGCGGATGATCCCGAACCTGCCAAGGGTGCCTTCAGGTGCACGCTGCACGTGCTTGAGACTCGTCGGTGCTGGTTGTTTTGTTTGTCGCTATGGGACCGGGGTATCAGGGAAACGGGTCCATGGTAGCGCACAGGCTCGTTCGTTCGTTGTCTCGGCGTCGACGTGCTTAAAAGCCGAAGGCGGAGCTGGCAGGCTTGCTACGGAAGATTGTGAGGAAGGCTCCGAGGAGCACGAGGCTCGAACCCGTGCCCAGGGAGACGTAGAAGAACGGCGTGGCCTGGACGAACACGCTGAACAGCCAGCCGAACGCCAGGATGGAGAAGCCAGCCACCAGGGTGATCCAGATGCAGACGACTACCATGGCCGCGTAAGATCTGCGCAATTATCGCAGGCGTTATCCTGGGGCTCTATAAGCTGGACACTCGGCGAGAAAGTTTCTGACCGCTGCGATTGGCTGAGCGCCGCGTTTGACCGTGGCGCTGGCTAGTCGCGACGGTCGGAATAAATCTCACCGAGTGTCCAGCTTAGAGCCCCTGCATGAATCACGTTTCAGCTCAAGGGTTCCTTGTTAGTAATGAAGGGAATGAGATTTTTTGCCCCCGATTCGGTTAATCGTTTTGCTCGTTATAACTTTCTAGTTTTGAAGTGTAGACTTTGTTGTACGAATACACAGACCAGCGTCTCACAACGATGACGGCATGCGCAGGCGTTGTCTTTTGAATTTTGGGCTGGGATATATCAATTTATATTGGGATTTTACTAATAGCACATCGTTCAGTGGGCCAAAAGAAAAAAAGGTAGAAAGTCAAAAGCCTGACTTTTGGTACGAAAATTTGAAAACACAGCGGACTATTTCGTACCTCCTCCCCTTCGAACGCTCTCTGCCTTTTCACTGTGATGCATCCGCGGTCCCCAGAGCGCGTCACCGGGTCCAAACGCACGTCACACGACACCGGACCTCACTTATTCCTTTCACCTCTAAGCTGACATTTTGGTGGAAGCTACGCGCTTGCCGGACCAATCAGTCGCCCCCCTTTCATCACCTGACCTCATTCTCTGCGCGTGGGTATGCGCGAGAGAGCGTGATCACGTGGCAAAAGTGTGGCTGGCACAACGAGCACGTAGCTTCCACAGCACTGTCAGCTTCGGCGTGAACGGGGTGGGAAAGCAAATTTTGTCTGAATTTTGAGCGACGGGCTAATCTTCTATGGGGAGAATGGCTGTGTCCGGTTTTTTTTTTTAATATTTTTATTTCAAAAAGTTCTGCCATCTCGTGGCAGGACCTTTTGTTTAGAGGGAAATGGGTCTGATACGCTATACGTATCAGACCCATTTATCACTAAACAAAATACGAGTTAAAAAAAAAAAAAAAGTTGGGAGACCAAACACATTTTTTGGACTTACGGTGGTCCTGCGGCACTGAAAGCGCGGTAACGGGCGTATTCCTGCTGCTTCTTCAGGAGTTGCTTCTGCTTCATCATCATGGCGTCGCGGTTCTGGTCGATCTGGTGCTTCAGTGTGGTCTTGTCCGGTATGGCGGACGCGCCGTCTCCCACAGCTGCTGCCCTGGCTGCGCCCTTACTGCCAGTCTGGCGAACAAAAGGGCTCGTCTTAATACAAAAACCATCTACTGACGGCGTTTCTTCTGAGTATTTATGCTCAAGACTCAAGAGTCAATGAAATCTAACCCCAAGAATGGCTTGTTTCAACGAACTTCTTGGCGTTTTTCTGTTAGGCATAGGCAACGTTGGGCTTAGGTGACCTTAACCCTAACCTAAACCACATACGGCTGCCGGAAGTATATTTGACCACCTCCTTTTTTTGTGCTTGCGAAGTTGGTACGTTGCTCACGTAGAAAGAAACTAAGAAACACAAAACGTATGTGGCCCTTGAATAAGTCTTGGAACTTGAATACTAACAGACGACTTTCGGAATGTTTTGCAGAGATACAATGTCCACAATGATGTCGCCTTGAGTAGCCGATGACATAGAGAACGCAACGCATACAAGATTGCGCTAGGGGAACAACAAAAACGTTAGCTTGTTTTAGGACCTGTAGCAACATGTCCTTGTATTTCGCGCTTTTTATTTTCGTAATGTTTTAGGACCGCCTGGATTCGTCCATATTAGGGTGAATTATAGTAGACCCTAGAGTCACATATACCGTATACATATAGGCTTATAGTGTAGGCATGCACACCAGGTGCTTGAGAAGTTAGAACTGACTGGCAGGCGTCTAAGTAGAACTATATAGCTACAAAAAGAGGACTATTGATTGTAAGGCATCAGTCGGCATAGTAAACTATAGTAAGTCCAAAGAACCAATATTTCACCACACTAAGTTATTTTTTTAATAATCCCACTTTTTTTTTAAAGGTATTCGCTGCGCAGCCGGCAAACTGCAAGCAGGCGTATAAGAGATGAACGACCACCTCTTCTATTTTATTATGCAATTTTCAATAACAACGACTCATTAAAAAAAAAAAAAAAGAATCTGATTACAGTTGAAACGTTGGGATGATCTCACACAAAGAAATCCTCTTCCGCTTTCACGAATTGCCAAGCGTCACACTGCAGTGAAGGCTGCCAATGAAAAACCAAGGAAAGCAAAATGGCGACGGAAGAAGCCGTTTAATGTTCTGTAACGACTTTTTTTTTCTTCTCAAATGTATGTTACTTCGGTCGTTCTCTTCAGTTCTCCTCTGCCCTTATCGACCTGTCCCATTCATCAACGGCTTTTTCGTTATTCGTGCCAGGCAATAACAATTGGCACGCAATGGCCGATCGTTTCCGCCTGAGGAGGCCATGCATGCACCGCTCGCTTTCGCAGAACGTCGCCGTCGTCGTTTAATCGAAAGGAAAATGCGAAACCCAGTTATTGTATTTTTTTTATCTTAGTATATTTGTATACGTCTTCCTGTGTACTACACGCACACTCCCGATGAAAAAAAAAAAAAAAAAAAAGACGAGGGTTAAAAAGATTACTACGCAAAACTGGTGCGTGCGGCTGGACGTTGCGGCCTGTGCATGTTGCCAACTTGCCGTCTGCCATTTTGTAATGGATTGCGCGCTCCGCTTCTGATCGTAGTTATGCTTTTCCTCACTCTAGGATGGAGCAAAGCGAGCAAAGGGCCACGAAGTGCTATCTGACATCGCAGGAGGCGCTTTTCTGTACCCCAGCAACGCTTTTAGACAGTACGCAACCAACAGAGAAAGAACGATATCGCATGAACTTCCCGACTCCGTGTTTAGAACTCGGGAAGTTGCATTTTTTAATTGTAACGATCGCCCATTGCGCTAACCCCCCAGACTGAGTCCAATTAAAACCCCGGGATTTTTAGATGCATAGCATTTATACAGGTAGAGTTCCGTGTTTTCAAAGTTTATATATTATTTTCAAATTTAGGACTGTTTTTGTTTTTTCGGGGGGGGGGGGGGGGTAATATTTTACAGATGCCGTGTTTTTTGTGTAAATTGGTTAAGTTATATAACCAATTTACACAAAGCAACACCGAATCTGTGGGGGAAAAAACACCCCGAATCCGACAGAAAAAATAAACACAGAAAACATATGGAACCCTATTTCTAAGGCCAGCTCTTAGCGTTCTCTTGTCCGTGCTCGTATGTAGTAGCCACGATGGTGACGTGACCGTCACAGTGTTCACAACAGTTGTTGTCTGACCGTGGTGCTGGAACAGCTCACGAGCCCCAAGAGAGAAAACACTCGGATCATCGCTTTCTTTTTCACGTTACATCACGTGACATTATGGCGTCGCAGTGTCATGTGCCGTCGTGGTGTAGCGCGTGACGCTACAGTGTCACGGGACACTGTGACGCCAAGTGATGTGACCCGGTGTCACCTCAGAGTTTCACTTGTCATCGTGACGTCAGGTAGCATCATGACGACAGGAGACGCTGTTCACAATAACCCCCAGAGCAATATATTGGCAGAGTCTGGCCAGGGAATGTGGCGACGAAGGCGCTGGAGAGGAGAAAGGTGAAGGAAAGGGACGAGAGCGCCGAAGGAGCGAGAGAGGACGAAGGGAGCAAAGAGGAGACGAGCGCCATTTTGACGCAACACGCTATCGGCGCAGAGCACTGTTGAGGCTACGCGTCGTCTGCTACGGGCCGACTTCTTTTTCGCCTGAATAAAAGTTTGCGTTCAAACCTGAAGAAACTTCATTCGTTAACGTTTTTAACCACAGAGGAATTCAACACTATATCATTTCCTTGCCAGAGCCTGCCAAATAAAAAGTAAAGAACCGAAATTTGGATGTCGATCCCATGCATACCGACGGGCGAAATAATGAAAATGGCGGCCCTCCCCGCTCAGCTGGGAGCAGCCGGGAGTTCACGCGCATGCGCTCACGCCTCTCGCTACGCGTTTTTAGAGCGTCTTTAGGCTTACCAAAAGACAGGCGTTATTTTTTATTATTTTTTTTTGTATCTAAAGAAGATCCTTACCGAGCCTTGCTTGCTGCTCTTGCGATGCTTCTTGTGCGTCTTGGACGAGCGCGAGCCCTTGGCTTCGACCCTGTGGGCGGACGAGGTCGGCTGGGCATCCCTCCGGGCCTCCTCCTGGCTGCTGTAGTACGGGTGGCGGGCCCAGGCCTCACGGGCGGCCTCCGAGTCGACAGTCCTCACGGAGCCGTAACTGCTCTCGTGGCCCGAGTCCATCGAGTAGTGGGACCGCACCAGGGGCGCCCTCCCCTGCTGCTCCTCCAGCGACATCCCTCAAGCCGGTGTCACACTGCTCGCACGTCATATACAAAAGACACGGCGTTCGCTGTGGACATGATGACAGACACCACGAAGGCAGAGGAGGAGGACATACATTATATCTACTCGAGAAGCGCGCGACTTCCTCTTACCGAGTTCTGATTGGAATGATTTGAGGGCAGACGGCAAAGGCCAGCTGCCCCCTGTCTCTGCTCGATGTTCAAACGCTTTTGAATAGTGAGTGCAGACAAAGACAGTTAGACATTGCGTGCGACTGCTCACTAATTTAGCTGTCTTTGCCGCTACTCACTCTTGAAACGCCAAGCGCCGGCAGCTTTCGGCGTTTGAACGGGGGCTTGACCCGCAACAAGAGTAGGCAATTTTTTTTTTTTTTTTAGCCAGTATAGAAGACAAGAAAAAAAAAATTATAATCAACAAGGCGTACGAGATTATTTTTACGCCGAGTTGCACACGGTACGATTGAATGTAACGAGCTGTTGGTATTGGTGCGATTTCGAGTCCTAACTGGAAAAAGCCTGCAAATGTCTGCACACCCGCTTTGCAGCAGCTGTATAGGGTGTCAAAAAAAAAAAAAAATACACATTCTTTTTTACCGTAAAAATAAACTAGGCATCGCCGAACGCTCATTCTCCGCCCAAAGGTAGCGCTAGAGGTCACAACCAGATGCCAAAGTTTCAGCCCGATCCGATACCTTGTTCAAAAGTTATAAGTAGGGTTCGGAGTTTTCGGTTTAAACCGATAAAAACCGATAAAAGTACGCCGAATCCATTTTCGGAAATTCGGTTTTAACCGAAAAAAATCAGTTTTCTTTTTGGTTCGGCATTTTTATTTAAACCGATAAAAACCGATAAAAGTACGTCGAATTCAATTTCTAAAATTCAGTTTTAACAGGAAAAGGTCACTTTGACCTTCCAGTCGTACCGCAGAGCCGTGGCAAAAAGTGGAACGACAGTGTCTATCAAAACGGGTACGAATGTATGGGATACACGGATGCCATCACGACGTTTTGGTTTAATGTGCGCATCATCAATCGGACCGTGAAGTCCGAAATGCCCCATAACTTCGCCATGTACGAGCGTGTTTTCAAACTCGTTGTACGGAAGACTGACTTGATGCAAGCTCTGCATGTTGTGTTGAGCTTCAAAAGTCGCACCGTCTTTCGGCTCAGGCAGCGCTTCATCTCCTCAGCCTGCCAGTGTCCAGTGTTAGCGCTGAGAGGGCATTCTCGAAGCTCAGGGCCATATTAACAGGAAAGAGAGAGTGCGGATCAACGAGGAGAATTTGCGAACGTACATGTGTGTGTACTATAATAAGATAACGTAATCCTGGTGTAGAGAAGGTGAAGTTCCATGTTTTTTGGGCATAGCTAAAATTTGCTTCCTATCTGACTTGTTTGTGCTTCTCAGTTTTTTCTTGTTTCTTTTACAGTTGCGCACATTTGCCAAATGATGTGTCCATTTCTTTTTCAATGTATCTGTGCCGTCATTCTTTGAATGATAACAAATATCAGAGCTACAAGGATCATCTGATCCGGTGTCCGTTTGTGTTTATTTTATATTCACAAAAAAAAAAAACGATAAACTTTTGTGGGCATAAATATACGCCGAAAAATACCGAAAATTGGATTCTAAAATAAACACCGAAAAAAGTACGTCGAATTTTGAAAGAATAGAAACCGAAAACGCAGAACCCTAGTTATAAGTGATTTTCTGAATATTTCAATGGGAAAATGGCGACCGACGGAGTTTTCGAATACATGGGGCTCTATGGCACAAGAAACCGAAAACGGGCGAAAAGGGGCTCCATTTTCCCATTGAAATTTTCAGAAAACTTTTGAATAAGGTATCGGATCGGGCTGAAACTTTGGCATCTGGTTATGACCTCTAGCGCTACCTTTGGGCGGAGAATGAGCGTTCGGCGATGCCTAGTTTATTTTTGCGGTAAAAAAGAATGTGTATTTCTTTTTTTTTTTTGTGACAGCCTACATGAGCGCAACCATAACCGACCTCCAATTTTGGTCTCGTCTTATTAGGTCTACTTCGCTACGACAACAGTAGGGCAGGTTATTGCCAGTTTAGATTCTAGTGTGTCCTTCTTCCCAGCATTGGCCTTTGTGGAGGCTCGTCAACGCCCGCTTCACCATGGCTCGGCATCTGGGTAAGGCAGACAAGAGAAGGTCAGCAATGGCGGCTGGAATCTGGCCCGTGTGCAAAGCGTCTATTCGTTCCAGGTGTCCAATTAATGATACGGTTGCAACAAACATACAATCCGATGTTGTTTTTTTTTGGTTTTTTCTTGCGGGATGACACATTTTGTTGATTACTTTATTCACTCGGATACGTCAATTGTGACATTTACTGTGCCTTTTTTTAGGCAACGATGCTGTTTTATCGCGTAAGTATTCTGTATACGACAACGTGTACTGTCCTGCTGGCCTCTTGACTGTTGACATGCAGTGAAATAAACTACATATCGATCCATACGACGTTACGATATGAGACAAATCATGAAACGAGGGCATGTGGTCTCTAACGTTGTAAACTTCACTCGTTTTCCTTTCTGCTTCACAGAAAGAGAGAGATAGAGAGAAAAAGGGGGTGGGGCGCAAAGACACAACCATAAATTTGTTTCTTAATTTTTGTTTATGACTAATTTTACGTCTGCTATTTCTTGTTAGCGTGCCTCTTTCGCGAGAGATTGCCCCTAGGCCATTGGTTTTATGGCAGAGATGGTTGAGGCCCTACTGCCCGAGTCCCACTGAAACGACAAGCACACATCATGCCCGCGAATGTATCTTTGGCAGACTTTCAAACACTCGTATTTACTTCACGAGCACCTAGAAACTCCAAACCCAAGGTACTATCGCGTACATGCTCTACGTTTGAAGGAGGCTCGTCGGTTGTCGGTTTTTCTGTTTGTCGCTTTAGTTTGGCTCGGCATACAGTATATCCTCCCCGGTTAAAAAGGAACATGAAAAAAAAAAAAAAGTGCCACAGAGACGGCTGACACTGACACCCCCTCGAATCGCATAATGTAATCACCAAGTTGGACGCCCAGCCCCAAAACAAGTTTTCTCTGCGAGCGCATACCCACACCACGCCTACGTCAGTCAAGAGCATCGAGGAGGGCGCGCGTCATTTGGCGACGTCATTTTCTCTTCGCGCCGATGTCCCCCAGGAGTTCGTCTTGGGAGAGGTCATCGACTTCGCGAGATGGCCTAAGGTCTCTTGGGCGTTCGCCGATGTTTATCTACAGCGGGATCTGGAAGTGTCGAGCCCTGGCCTCGGGCTGTAGGGTCCACTGACCAGGGCGGCTTAGTAAGGATTAAGGGATAGTGTCGTCGTACGTATCGTGCACTTTCGGGGCTAGCTTCCGGTTTCTGGTATCGAGAGAAGAGGCGCGGACCGGTTCTCGGTTTGCCAAGATCGCCGCGGTACTGCGAAGTCCCTCTAATAAATACGAGTTATTAAGAAACTCTTCTCGATAAAGCAACCAGACAAGGGTGGCCAGTTCTCTCGCTAGAAATGGTCGAGAATAAGAGTAATAAAAAGGCAAAAAATAACGAACAGAATGTAACAGCGACGCGCAGGTCGTTATTTCAAGAGTCGTGTGCTTCTTGAACCAGTCCGAGCTCATGGAATTCCGCAGGGAAGACATGTTTTTATACGTGATGCACCCGTTAGAATTTCTTTTTATATCCTTGTACAGGCGCGATCATGTGGGTCACGGCGCAGGAGCTTGCAGAACCAGTAACAAGAGCAAGAGCAGACGATAATAAAAAAGGAGACAAAGAAGAAAAAAGAAATCTTGTTTTCTCTTTTTTTTTTTTTATCCGGATTGGATTGGCCTGGATAGTGTTATGAGTCAAAGGCAGATTTCGGATATCCACGCCATGGCGATGGGCGGGCGCTGAGGCAGTTTCGTTTTCGGAGTGGTAGCAGACGACGCCAGGTTTGTAGCAGACGACACGAACGAAACAATCTAGACATGATAGCCGCATTTATTTTTCCAGGTCGGTGTCAAGCGAAGTTGTTCCACCTTAACGCGAGGTACCCTTTGCACGCACGCATTCTTTTTAAGTATTTAAGTTTATTCTGAAACGTCTCGAAACTGCGTAAAGACTCTCCAAAGTGTTACAGCCTATCTTTGTCCGAACTAAATTATAAATTTCAACGTTATAACGTACACGAGCAACTCTCTAACACAACTGCGAGACATTAGAAGTTGATTGAAAACAATTAATGCTTTTTGCAGTTATACCACCTACAGTCTCAACAGTTGTTATTAGCGGTGTAGTTGGAAAAGGATGTAGAGGCAATCGTGGCGCAGGCTCATGGGCTCGTGTGTCACTGCCTCAAGTCTGAACAGAACAAGCCCCTGCCACAAAGCTCTCAGTTCGCCACAATTGTCAGTTTCCTCCTCTCCAGAATTTGCTCTGCTAAAGTGGAAAGAGCGAAGGGCTTCGTGTGAGACTGAGCTTGTCTGGTGGTTTTTAACCTGCGACTCTCTTTATATATATATATATATATATATATATATATATATATATATATTATTATTATTATCATTATTTTTTGCTTTAGATCCCGCCAGTGTTCCCAGGAAAAACAAGAACTGCGCTTCTTAGAAGAGGCAAGCAAAAAGTTACAAGCGTGACTACAGGTTTCAGGATGAGCATGGCGGCGTAGCAGCAGGATTAACTGAAAAATGCCAGGTTATTTTTTCCTAAGTTTGCTTTGTCATGCGTAATTGGTCGTGCCCCCTTGAAAAATGATGGTAACAAGAGACTCTAGACGATCTCTGCCTCAATGCGCTTTAGCGCATCTGCTGATTGTCGCGACACTAGTGTGGTTCTCAAAACTTCCGCAATTTCCAGTCGAGGAGGCCAAGGCAACAAGGCGAGGAACTGCAGATACAGACGGCTGCTCGGTTTGCTTAGCAGACGATGAGTGGACAGAAACTTGCGCAGTCCGCGATGCCATACCTTCATGCATAGGGTGACCATATTCCTCAAGGTACAAAACGGGACATCCCAGCGGGAAAGGAGGGGGGGGGGGGGGGGGGGGGGAGAGAAAACATTTTACTGAAATGATTGCTCTTATTTCGAAATGTTACCATATTACACTAAGCCCTAGGCCCAGTCACATTCACAGTTCAGTTGCATGCACTCATTTGGAAGAGCCTGCTTTGGGCCCTTCGTTGGTGTGGGCGTATTTTGCCGACGATTGAAGTTTCCCGCAAGACTCGGTTGTCAAAGCCTGCGCACTCATATGGGGGAAAAACATCATGTCTCAAAAACGGGACATGTTTCTTTATTGAAACAAAAAGACGGGACGGTAGAAGCGGACCTCAAAAACGGGACTGTCCCGGCCAAAACGGGACGTCTGGTCACCCTATTCATGCAGCTAAGCACGATGCAAACCTAATCATGGTGAAAAATTGAGTACAATCTATGCTACAGCTTATCAGCGCGTCTGCTCGATGTACGCGGCTCCGCCGAAATAAGTTATTCACTGGTCTGCCGGGTGCCATATCTTGCACTTGACCATAGTCTCACGCGCCACGTCGGTACTGAGTAATCATGACGGTCGACCTACGGCAGGCATCGGAGATTGGGGGAGTGGCCGACAGTTTACTGGACGCCGTTTCAGAGTCTTTGATATTCTTTGGGCTCCTTCGGCGCCCCCTTGGAGCGCTTGGCCGCAACAAGGTCTTCCAGCGAAAACCTGCCTCGGCTCCAGCTGTGCCCGTGGGAAAGTGTTCCCCTCGACCCCGACGTAGCGCTGACCTTCGCCACCCGCGCTGACCCCCCGGGCGGCGCAGAGGGGTTCGCAGACGATTAGAGCACTTACCGGGATCGGATGCTTTCGAATGTAAATCAACAGCGGCGGCAGCCGACATCGATCTCGAGCATGCTCAAAGACCCCGCGCGTGCCTCGGGCGGCGAGATTCCTCGTGAGGTGTGTGACGTTATCAACTGTCACGAGTCCTCCATTGCACTCGTACCACAGTTTAGGATTATAGAGGAGGAGGAAGGGGGGGGGGGGGGGGGGGGACTGAACTTAATCTGCCTCAACGGGCGACTTGTCTTTCAGCTGTAGACGAGAAATTTAACCAGTGCAGTACAACCGCTTGCCTGGGGTCATCACGCAGTAGTGGTACACGACCGCACGCCGGTACTATGCTCATCCACATCGAAACGGGCAGGGACGGGGATTGGATCAATTGATTGGAAGCGCGAGCTTTCGCGTGCTACGAGCTGGTGTGCGCTAGCTAGCCCACTCGACCAGTGAGAATGGCATTTTTTGTTGGACTGAGCGCCGCAAGGTTGAGGTGCCGGCCAACATGTAAATAAACTTTGGGCGGCGAAATGGCATGGAAACACGCACTGGCCCTCGCGCAAAAAGCTCCCCAAAATGTGTAAATAAGAAAGGGGGAAAAAAAAGGGGGGGGGGGAGGGGAGAGGGGGTATCAGGGTTCCACTGGTTTCACCGTAGTCTTACGAAAAAAATTCATGGGTAACCACTAACCAGACAGTGCAGGCCAATGCAATATGGTGGGTACCGGTGTGGTTTCGGTTTCCTTCAAAGATGGACGTCTTTCCCGCCAAAATTACTCGATCGTTATGGCGTCACGGTGGTGGTCAACTGTCCTGAACATCGCAGCGTTTTCTTTCGTAGGTTCACGTCACCCTTTGCAGTTTCCGATTCATCGCGGGATTACAGAAGAAAAGAGGTGATAAAAAAAGCACAGGCCAATGCAGAGCTCGAGCAATTGGCTCGAGGCGGGAAACTCATTCACGTGACACATAAAAAGAAATGCATTGAAAAAAAAAAAATAATAAAGAAGTTTACAATTGTTTGTAATGACGAACTGGAGCGCAGCTCTTGAGGGGAGGGCATGCCCCTGCTCCCCCTCCCATCCTCTTTTCCTGCTCCCATCCCATTTAGCTGATAATTTTCGCTAAATTTAGCGGGGAAATTTTTTCACTAAATTGACGTGTGACGTCACACGTCAACTTCACGTGCGACGTCAAGTGACATGAAAATTCACGTGACGTCATTATGGAAAACGTCCCGCTAAATTTACCAGAAAAATTTCCCACCAGATTTAGCGAACAATTTTCCCGCCAAATTTAAGGGGGAAACTTTACCCTCGTGACGTTAATTGGGAAAGTCCCATAATGCAATGCGTGGTTACGCGGACCAATCCGGTAACAAACGCCTAAAAACTGCGCTCTAAAAAAAAAAAAAAAGGAAAAAAAAAAGAGAAAACAGGGTTACAAGACATTTTAGAGATATCTCTGGGCGCCACTGATGAGCCCCTTGCATGGTGTACCTCTATGCATGGGGCCCCAAGGCCCCAACGAAGCACGTGGCTCAGTCGCACTATGGTGCCCGGAGCGCGTATCTCCGGCTGGCGTGTTTAGAGTCCTATGCCGCTCATACATCAAAAGTGGTCCCAAAATGGCAACGAATGACGTCACAGAAGCCGGAGTGTTATGCTGTTGCATGTCGCGTTCTTGGCGGTTCGTCGAAGAAATGCTTGCAAAAAGTACGAACAAATGCAAGTGTCGCTGTCGTCACGGCGTCCCAACTACTGGCTGTTGAAGCCTCCGTGAACCGTCACATTGGAGATCGTCCTGCAGCAAAACAGGCGTCCGCCACATGCATCACTACTGCCGACACACCGCCAGGATCGCGACCGGCGACGGCGTGACTATGAAGTCACCAGGCGGAAATTGAGGGACTACTTTTTAGGACGCGGTAAACATACCAGTAGTCAAAGACGCGTTCCAGGCACCCACCATAGTTGCATGGACGCGCGAGCGAATGATTTTTACACCGAATCACGTGCACCGAATCGAAGTTGTTGCCAACCGAGATTTCGCAGCTGCTCGCGTTAGCAGCCGCAACAGTGTTGTACATCATTACAGGAAGCACAAACGAAAAAAAAAAAAAAAAAAAAAAAGATGTTGCTTGGGGCGAAGCTCTGGTGGTGCTTGTCTGCGTAGACGCCGAGCCGCAGCATGCCGAGCCTTTTCATTCATGTCAGTAGGAGAATGTAGTTTTCTTCTTTTTCTTTTTTTAAGCAGACAGATGGGATGGCATCTCAGAACCCCCTACTCTTTTTTTTCTCTTCTTTTTCTTTGAGCCTTTTCATTCATGTCAGTAGGAGAATGTGTGGTTTTCTTCTTTTTCTTTTTTTAAGCAGACAGATGGGATGGCATCTCGGAACCCCCTACTCTTTTTTTTCTTTTTTCATAATATTTTCATCTTTTTTTCCAATTTTTTTTTTTTGCCCTACACGAGCACGTGAGCATGTGCTCACGTGCTCGTGAGCACGTGATCTCACGAGCAGAAGCACGAGCACCCGACGCCGGCCTACGGCGGACGGACATGGCTAGCCCCTAAGGAGCTTCGCCCCTAAAAGTCAGATCTATTATACATTGTCTTTTTTAAATGCGAGGTTGCACTTAGCAATAGTGGTACACTCATCAAAATGTACCATGGCCTGCTCTATACTTTTCTATGAAGAACAGGTTAACACAACGGTCAAAGCGATCAAGACAGCAAAAAGCAAAGATGCCGGTACACTTTATTTTGTTCCCAATCCTAACACCATTAACCGACATTATTTCCCCTAAGCTCATTCATTGTGCAGGTAAGCTGCAGATTTAAAAAGGAAAGAAACGAAGAGTAGAAACAGTGCAGAATGAAACCCATCTGTGAACTTTGTCTCACGGTTGCTTGCACTTCTGGAATTCGCTGCGGAATGGGACCTCAAGTGAAAGAGGTCCTATAAAAAAGACAAAATAACCCAATAAAAAAAAAAAGCTGCACCAGTTAGTTCTCATTTGCGATATATTTTCACACCTACCACAAGTCTCTCCACACCTTACACACTTCCCTCCACTTTCATGTAGTGCTCATTCAACTATCTGCACGCAACTGTAAACCTCAAATGTCCCAATCAACTATTTGTTCTGTCTGTATCTTCACCTTACAACGACCATAGAGGATGCTGCGAGCCAAAGCAGTCAACCCAACATCCTGCAATTATCCCCATAAAAACAACAAAAAGCAACAACAACAAATGCATCTTATTTTTCTTGCGATAGTCTGTGAACATACATTCACACAAGCTCTACTTGAACCCAAACAGCCAACATAGTAATCCCCCTCTCCCCATACCATGCACGCCAGGAAGCAATGCAGCGCGGCTCATCCATTCATTCTGCAAGTATACAAATATACCAGATCACCTAAAGTTGTGGCAGATGTGGAGCCACCACGACAAAGCCAACCTTTCATCTGGATGATGAATCTGTGAGAGTCGCAACGAAATCAAAAACTCCAGTTTCATAGTCTAAAGACTTGTGGGACGTCCAGCCACGCTCCAGATGGGACAGAGGGCCCACCTGACCAGGATGCGTCTTCCAACCTACAGGGTGGACCAAACGGATCCTAAAAACGAACCGCAAAAATCAGCTTCGATTGCTACCACACTGTGATCTACCACGAAGATGCAGCCAGGTGGGAGAATTTGGATCCTGAAAATGGCAAAGAAAAAACATGCCTCAAATTAAACTTACACATAAAATTTAAAATTTGACCATGGGTCAATATAGAGTTGAGCCTTTTTTTTTCGTCAGAATTATTTTCTTCCCTCGGCCTACCCGATTACATTAAATCAACTAAGCCCACGAAACTTCAGATCAAAATAAACAAGGCTTATAACTCCATATCAGTCTACGAAAATCGTGGTTTCTGTTAATAACTTGACTCATAAAAGATCTTTTCTTTTGGTACGTTCACGGAGCAAATGCTCCTCCTAGCCACACCTGCGCGGTAAACGACAGTGGTCTAGCGTAAGAAATCGATTCCCATGATCTATTATTTAAGGTTCAGGTTACCCACTCTATGTACACAAAGAGAGCTAGAAACAAAATGCAAAACATAAACCATTGTTTTAGAACCTCCTGTCCTTCCCTTCATCCCAGAGCAGGGGATCCGAGAAACAAGTAGTCCAGCGCGTGGCTGACGTCCGTTCGCTTGGCTGGGTGCGCGGGTCAACGCGCCGCGACTTGGTGGGTTCTACTTCGGGTGCACCAATGTGGCTGCCGACGTCTACTTTAGATGCACCAACATGACCGCCGGTGTCTCGAGGTACGTCTTCCAGAGGTTGGAGAAGCGCGACATGGTGGCGCCGTCTATGACCCTGTGGTCGGCCGACCAGCTGACTTGCATTATGTGCGCCTTGATGAGATTTTCTTCCTTGTCGAAGCGTGGGAGCAGCTGCAACGAAAGGTGTGTCGTCAAAAACGAGCGAAAAATGACTGACTACACTTCGCTTCACACCAAGTACGACCGCAGTAATGTTACGCCTCAACAGAGTCAATCAGGCGGCGCCAAAGGTGCATCATCATGTTGCCCGTCGTCTTTGTGCGTCTGCCATCTTCCACTAAACCAATCGTGCACAGAAAAAAAGAGGGATCGCGGCGCATTCGCTGCACGCAATCTGTCGCACTGGAGGCGGGACAACTGAAATACCTCCCCCCCCCATTCTTGTCCTGTCAGTCATTAGAGTGCTCCTGCACTCTGTGGGTTGTGTGCAGTTAGCGCTGTCGGAGACAAGAGCACGACGGCACTTGCGTAAGGAAAGCACTTTCTTCTCCGAAGCGACGCAGACGTGACTGTGCTCCTTGTGACTACGGTTCTAGGAGCATGTCCATGACTGATGCGTACGGCGTCCAACGCCCCTTATGGATTCACGCGGGTGTGTTGGTGGTTGGTGGTTGCTCATGAATTCAGGAGCAACCCAATATTGCTGTACCCTTTAAAAAAAAAAAAATTGTATAAAATAAATTGTGGATGAAATGTTTCTCGCATTTAAAGGCCGACTCAGGCTGCAACAGCCAGGCGAGACATAAGAGCAAACTTAGCCTCAAAGACGAGGACAGAAACAATTTCTTCACAATAAAATTGTGAAAGAAACAACGGCAAGCCGTTGGCCGAACCTTGATCTGGCCGACGGCACCGATGCAAACCATGGGCTGCACGATGATTGGCTTGGCGTACGTCCCACCCACCTGGAAAGATTGTCGCCACAATTTCGCCTTTTCATTCATGGCTCGGAAGACAACAAAACGGCAATAAAGACGGTAAAGACGGTTACTGAAGGTGGGGTTATAATCAAATTGTCCTTTGGCATTTGTTTACGCACACAAAGAGCTACACCAAATACCTTGGTGACCAATACTGGAAACTCCCGCGCTACATTGTATTCGGTATAACTGTCATAAAGTCGCGGACAAATTCCCACCTATTGTGAGTTGACAAAATCAGCAGGAAATTAACAGTCAACAAGCCATCACCAGGTGCTCAGAAGGCAGCCTGTAGGCAATAATTAGGCAAACAATAGACAGTCAATGCGCAGTCAGCAGGCAGTAAAGAAGCTGTTAACAGGCAGCCAACATGTGAACAACATGCAAATGATTTGTGAGACCTGCAACAGACCTTTCACTAAGTTATTTATCAGCAAGAGGCATGCCGCAAATGTAGTTTCAGACGCTGGATGTGCCGGCGCGTGCGGCAGTCAACCGTTCAGAAGCGAAAACCTAAGTGGTTCTAAATAGGCATCCGAGTTCATCAATGCCTTATTTTAATTATTTACTTACAACATATAATACTACTGATGAGGCGAGCGCGCGAAGCACATGTACCTACAATCCGAGCATTTTCCAAAGTGCTTCGGTAATTTGGCGAAACGTCGACCCGCAGGAAACCTCGGTTCTTTGCCGTCGCGAATGCAACGAGTGTCTCTGCAAGAAAGCGCCAACTCACCGTGCCAATGTTGGAGAGGGTGAAGGTGGTTCCTGTGAGGTCGGCGCTGGACAGCTGCCCCGCCATGCCTAGCTCCTGGAGCCGGTTGAGGTCTGCGGCCACCTCCAGGAATGCTCTTGGACTCCACATTCTTCACGTTGGGCACCACCAGGCCGCTGGGCGTGTCCATGGCTATGCCGATGTGGTGGGCGCCCTGGATCGAATTGAATCGCAGCGGCTTAGCACTTTGCGTCAGGCGATCAATTTGAAAAAGAAACTTCATCTATGCTTAGTTTCAATTCAAGAACCGTAGTAAAAAAAAAGTCCAGCTCCTCGCAAAGAATTACTAATTTTCCCCTTTGTGTGGACGATTAAGATACGAGGAGAGACTTGAAAGGATCCGGAATTTATTTTTACTGAATCGTGTATATATTTTTACACATTAAAATTTTAGTCACCTTCACAGTGCTCTCCACCTGATGCAATACTTTTCTTGCACCACTCAAAATAGTATTTAAACTCGTCGATTTTGATGCTTTTTGGTACTTCTGCTGCTTTTCGTTTCACCTCTTCTATAACTGCAAACTGTTGCACTTTGAGAACTTTCTTCATCTGGGGAAACCGAAAAGTCACACGGGCGGGGTTGGGTAAGTAGGTAGGGTGGATGAATGCCATTTTTAGTCAAAAACTGCCGAACACTCAGTGCGGTGCAGGCAGAATGACAACCCGAGTTCTTTTTAGACTGGTTCATTCACCACGACAACGCGCCCGCCCACACCGTGCGAAGTGTTCAGCAGTTTGTTAACAAAATCGGGATGATTCCCCTGCCCCACCCTCCCTATACACCCGACCTTGCCCCGTGTGACTTTTTTGTTTTTTTCCCCAGATAAAAAAAAGTTTTAAAAGAAAAATGGTTTGTTGATGTGAAAAAGGTGAAACAAAAAGTGGCAGAAGCACTGAAAGGCATCAAAATCGACGAGTTTAAAAGGATGTTAAAGAAACATCTTGACAAGTGCATTGCATCAGTCGAAGAGTACTCTGAAGCTGCCTCAAATTTGAGCATGTAAACATAAATACACGACTTTGTAAAAATAAAGTCGGCTTCATTGTGGGTCCCCCCTCGTATATGTAGGAGCATTTTAGATTAGGTACACGTGATCTTATCAAGACATACACGTTTCAAATGCAAAAAGCATCACCTCTCCCAACAACCGAATCTTGTAAGAACTACGTTGCCGCGCGACGTATGAGCAATGTGCAAAACTTGCTTTTTTTTCTTGAGGTGACGAGTTTAGTGAGAAAAGAAAAGGAAGGTAAGAAAAAAAAGATAAGCACGATTGCCTAGGCACCTGGGTCGGACTGGAACGCAGTGGCTTAGCCCATAGGTTCTCTGAGCACCTAAATTTTCTCAACTGTTCCTGTCCTTAAGTAGGCTGTCCTTCTAGTTTAGACATTATTTTAGCGGAACTGAGCCACCCACTAAAGCGTAACTAGTATGCGTCCCCCCAAAAAAAATTTACGTCTTTTTTTTTTTAGTGCAAAAACAAACTATGTGTTGCCAAACTCATATTCTCTGGCCAAATATAGCGCCATCTAATCCTATAAATAATAATAAAAAAAATTGACCGCATCTCCACGTGGTGAATGATGTTGATTGGGGCGAAGCTCGGGTGGTGCTGATGATACTGATTTTGGTCATAGGTATTGCTGCTTGCCGCCGCTCCCCGAGCTCTCAACTTCGGGTCCGCTTGGCGTTTTTGACGCTGTGCAGCAGCTTCTCGCGCCCTGGTCTCCGGGGCAGCTTGCTGTCTACGTAGACGCTGAGGCGCTGCATGCCGAGCTTTTCGATTTTTTTCATTCATGGCAGTAGGAGAATGTGTGGTTTTCTTCTTTTTCTTTTTTTAAGCAGACAGATGGGATGGCATCTCAGAACCCCTTACTCTTTTTTTTCTTCTTTTTCTTTTTCCATAATTTTTTTTCATATTTTTTTTGCCCTACACGAGCACGTGAGCATGTGCTCACGTGCTCGTGAGCACGTGATATCACAAGCAGAAGCACGAGCACCCGACGCCGGCCTACGGCGGACGGACATACGGACATGGCTAGCCCCTAAGGAGCTTCGCCCCTAAAAAAAAAAACCACACAAAGAAAACACACACACAACTTCTGAATAAGACAAGTTAGTTCTGAGACTGTGGCATCTGGTACGGACCACTAGCGGTGTATTTCGGCAGGAAATGAGCACCCGGCGATGCATAGGGTAGTTTTTTTGCGGCCAAGAAAAACCATACAATTTTGGGGGGGGGGGGGGGGACACCCTGCATGTGTCAAACACTCTCAAGAGTGTGCACTATGCCTTACAAGGTCTGTAAGCATCTGCACTGCTATTGCATTAATGCAGAGACTGGAAGGGGCTCCTCGGCCATCATACAAGATTGAAGAGAGATAAGCGTTCCTCGGTACAGAAAACTATGAGAGCTTCTGGCTTAGCTTTTCGCGTCGGAAAATCACAATCTAACACAAATTAAACAAAAAAAAAACAAACAAAAAAAAAACAACTGCAGAATTGCTTTGGCATTTGGATCAGATTGAATTATGGTGACTTGAAAAACTGGATGCACATAGTAAACCCTGGTTCGAGAGGAAGCCCTTTATTCCTTTTGCAAAAATACCTCTACGCCGAACGCAGAGTCCTGTACGCTGCTTCTTGGCCCCACGTGACGCAAGAGAGCGCGAGAGGGTAGCCCAGTTGCTTGCCTGCCTTCGCCCAATCGACATCTGCTCCAAGGTCTCCTCTGTCGTCTGCTAAATTTCTGTTTTTTATTTTTATATATTTTATATACTTTTAATATTACGGGCACTTTTCAGCATCGCACGTGATCTCTAAGTGGAAATATAATCGAAAACATCCAGACGAATGAACCCTACTTGATCGAATTAAAAGACGGAATATTAATTTGCCTCTTGTACGTGCACCCTTTACTAAGGCCGACCAGCTGTTAGTGGGCACAATAAAACGCACGATTATGTGGATCGACAACCGGTTATACCTTAAGCTCCCGGCATTCCTCGTGGCACTGTGGACTATGTTGCCCACTTTGCAAAATGTCTATTGAAAAAATTTCTGCATGATCCACTAACAGTTTTGAGAGGTCCCTGGGGTCTATCTAGACCTTTTCCAGGAGAGCATGTGACCCTTGGCTTAAAATTAATGAAATTTACAGAGTAGGCTGGTGGTCATGCTAGAGGGTGCATAACAAAATTTCAGGTCTGTCAGTTAAGTGGGAAGGAAATTAGGGAAGCTTATATCAGCAACACGCCTACATTGTTGAGTTAATCTATTGTTGGAAAACTATCACAATATTCATAATTTTTATTCGCTAGATATCTATCAGAATGCCTAGGAGGTGCGGCTATGGAAAGTTTTTTGTAAAAGGTCATTTATTTCTATCAATTTTCTCTTCTGCAAAAATGGTCAACTTTTTGGTCTTCTGTGTCTTCGACAAAATGTCAACATTTTTTATAAAAGACATCCGTAAAGTGATAAAAACATTCCATGGCCACATTACTTATTAAATTTCAGTCAGGAAAAGTGAAGAACGAGCCTTCCCCGTATTGCCATTATCAAACGATAGGTTGACTAAAATGAAATTTATACCAAAAAGTGGAACGGAGAAAAATGCATTCAAAGTTCTCTAAACCCTACCATTTCTTTAGCTTCAATGGACAGAAAATAATTTATAAAAATTTAACTATGCAGTGTAAAGTAGTGAAAATTTCTGGGAATGCTCTCTAGATGTTGGTGGATGTAAATATGTAATTTTTCAAAATCAGTGTTTTTTGCAGAATTTTTTTTTTTCTGGGTAGTGTCCCCCCTTAAGAAAAATTGCAAGGGGTCTGTGGGAGAGATCACATGACCCTTCAGGATCTATGGACCAGGGAAGGGCGGCCGCGCTGAACGGTCGCTCGGTGTAAGCTTCTCCACCCCGCGTGGGAGCGATCCCATACGACAATTCCAGCAGCCAAGTGGGCGGAAACGAGAGAGGGTCTCTCGGGACCCCCTTTCTCATGCCTCTTGGTTCGTTCGGCCTCACAAGCACGTCCAGCAAGAAAGAAAAGATGCTGGGGACGCCACCGCCTAGTTTTAATGGAAGTACCGTGCATTTCAATCTACCCAGTGGCATTCAGGGGCAGATCTATGGGTCATGCTCGGGGAGGGTGGGTTCTGCAGGGATGTGATATCATTGGTGAAGCATTTTCCAGATCTCTTTTGTTGACCTCATTGGCACTTCACCAAAAGACAAACATTAAAAAAAAAAAAAAAAACTTGTGTATGTCATTTTTTTCATTCAAGGTTGAGCTTGGGAGGCATAGGGGAGTCTCCCTTTCCCTTTAAAAAATATAGAAAATAATTTTTTTTTTTTTTAGTTTGGATGGAAGGAAGATGTCATAAAACAGATTAGAAATTTTTTTTTTTTTTTTTTAGCATTTACGGTGCAAAACGAATCTGTAGTTGGCGCTTGCGGGAGCCCGCGAAAAAGTGGCAACTAGCAGTCACGTGACCGGTTACTAGTCACGTGGTGCTTGCACTCTTTGGGGAGCTTCCTATGGGCTCTAAAAGTTATACTTATTAATCTTAATTTTCATGCGAAGGCACTGTCCCCTGGACTGAAGCCGGCGTTGTCTGTAGAGGCAAAAAATGGCACCTAAATTCTCACTGGCTGAGCTAAGCGGTACCTAAATTCCCATTGGTTGTGATGCGTCATGTGGCTCCATAGCAACGGCATCATTGTTGCTAAACAGCCAGCCGAACTGTTGGCGGTGCAGCGGGAGGGGGGACGCGGGTATGCGCTGGCCTGACGGTAGGCCTAATGTTTGGCTTATTGTTGCGCTTTGAGGTCCAACGTCGTCAACCAGAACACGCAACTGTTTGACGTGAAGGGGGGGACACGGGTATGCGCTGGCCTGTTGTTAGGCCTAACATTACGCTTTGAGGTCTAACATTGTCAACCGGTACCCGCAGCTAGGGCAATTATGATGATGAAAGGACACGTGCAAGATTTACTCGAATCTAACGCGCCCTCGATTGTAACGCGCACTCATTTTTCGAGGTCCGAAAAAAAAAACAAAAAAAAAATGCGATGATCTCGATTGTTACGTGCACCAGATTTTGTAGGTTGGATACAGAAATGAAACTTTTTTTTCACTTGGAACAACGAAGGTTTATTCCAAATGCTTCAATCTTGCGATGAAATGAACGGCGCTGTCTCTCGCCGGCAAGGTCGTCATCACGACGCCGGTCCGGGGCAGCGCCCGTGGGGCGGTATGCACCACTCGTCATTGCTGTGAGACAACTCTTTATCGCTGTCAACGGCCCAAAGCATTTCATCTTCGGTGCCATCCATAGCGTTAGAAATCCCGCACTTCTTGAAGGCCTTGATAACCATGGCAGACGGGATCGTGCACCACGCATCTTTTACCCATCCGGCGAAGTCCTGCAGCGAGGCACGCTTCATCCTATTGCTGGGCGTGAATTCGTGGCAGCCATCAACAAGCCACTCAGTGTAGAGCGCCCGAATCCGGTCTTTCACCGGCTTGTTAAGAGAAACATCCAGCGGCTGCAACTGCGATGTCCATGCCGCCGGGTATCACGACAAGGTCGGTGTGGCACGCGGTGAGCTTGTTCTTGATGCGCTTGTCGAGGTGGCACCTGAATGTGTCTAGAACAAACATCGCCTGCAGGCCTAAGCTTGCTCCGGGTCTCCTCCGCCACACGTGGTCAATCGAATCTGCAACCAAGTTCGTGGTCATCCACCCCTTCTCATTCGCCCGCACGATCACTCCGCTGGGAAACACGACTCCTTTTGGAAGCGTCTTGCGTTTGAAGATAAGATAGGGGGGCAGTTTGTGCCCGTCCGCAGTGCAGCAAAGCATTGCAGTGACTCTAGTCTTTTCGTGGCCGGAAGATAACACGCAAACTTGCTTCGCTCCCTTCTTTTCCATGGTTGTGGTGGCAGGCATATCAAAGTACTATAGTGGCGTTTGGTCGGCATTTCCGATTTGCCCGAGCTGGTAGTTGTTCTCGCGGCGCGAACTCAAAACGTATTGCTGAAAAGCTTCCAGCTTTTCTTCAAACTCTGCAGGCGGTTGCTGGCATATGCCTGTCCATCGTCGAAGTAAAAAGAATTTTCTTTTCATGAATTTCGTCACCCAGCACCTGCTGGCTTTGAACTCTCTCCACGTGAGCCTTTGTTGTAACACTAACTGCATCGCCCGAATTTTGAGCAGCTCTGTCGCCACCGGTCTCCTTGCCGCTCGCTGTTGTCGTACATATTCTGCAAGCGGGTCTTCTATTTCGGGGAATCGGCCTTAGTCCCTTCCGCAGTTGACTTGCTGGCCAAAATCCTTTCTTTCTGCTTGCGTTGGGTGTCAGTTTCAACGACCGGCCACCCCATGGCGCCGAGTGTCCATCAGCGCTAGAGTTCCTGTATATAGCTACCTACGGTAGCAGAGTTGCGCATTCAGCCTCGGCGGGCGGCCGTAGCGCCGGCTTTCCTGCACACCCTGGATGCTTTGCTCCTCACGTAACTAAATTTGGCGAATAGCGGCGCCGCGCGCGCTGCCGCGCATGGAAAACGGGAGAGGAGGAGAAGGAGGGCGATAGCAGGGAACATACGCCGGGGCGCGAGCAGCGTCGGCGGAGCGACCGTAAAGGTGGCTTTCTTGCACGGCGCCGGATGCTTTGCTCCTCACGTGATGGATCTCGGCGAATAGCGGCGTGGCGGCGCGGGGAAAACGAATGCGCAACTCTGCTCCCCCTTTGGGGGAGCATATAGAGGAACTCTAATCAGCGCGCCAACACAATACGTCCAAGGTTGGAGCGGCGCTCTCTCCTCGCCGCCAGAGCGAAGCGGAAGAATAATGTACATGCTTTCGCATTCACAACTCATAAGAAGTGCTTAGATGTACCTCGAGCCTTTTTTTCGCGGGCTCAATATTTCGTGATTTAGGTCAAAGCTGAAGTTCTGGAATAATTCGCGGGTTCTAATTGTCGTGACGTGGTGGGATCCTCTATATAAATTCCAATGTGTATACACTTTACCGGAATTGTTCGCAAGACCTGTTTTTCGCGAATCTTAGGTGATTTGCGAAATTCGCAAAAATTAGTTTGTTGCGAAAATCAAGTCATTCACAGTAAATAAAAAGGAGATGAGAGGCTGCCACCGAAACATCTTGGCGCTAACGTTTTCCGCAGCACCGCCAATCGTACCTGCCTCGTTTCGGTACGACAAGGAAGGTCAAGGTGCGGTGGGCGGGAAGTCGGCGAGTAGACGACGCAATCTGCTCACCTTTATGGTGAGGTTCTCCGCCTTGTCGTCAAAGTGGGCGTTGAGGTCGGGGTAATCGTGCAGGGCAATTGACAGGGCCTGAAACGGAACAACCAACGTCAGACCATAAGGTGCCCGCTCGGAACACTTCCGTGCCTATAAATGTCTTCAAGCACCATTCAATAAAAAAAAAAAAAAAAAAAAAAAAGAAAAGAGCATAAGTAAGTTGATGAACACAGTGCAATAAAAATTTTCACAAAGGTGCCTTTAGGTGGTGCATTGATCATACTTAAATTTCGTGAGTTTACATTTCTGGAAGCAAATGCAGGAAACGAAAACATCTCATTCCTATGCGCAGAAATGAAAAAAAAAACAAAAAAAACAAAAAACAAATCTGGCTGATGTTGCTATTGATAGAAGGCACAAGAGGAAACAAAAACATGAGAGCTTCTTTGAGATGAACACCCGAAAGCGGATCCAGCAGATCCGACTGGGTACGGTACCATCTGGGAGTTTTCAATTCAATTTAATTCCTTTATTTCCAACATGGTGTTGGGGGACCCACAAAAAAAAAAAAGCTGTCAAAGACAGCTTGAGGGAGTCCGGAACATCCGACCGGACGATTTGTTTCCATCTTTCTCTTTGCGCACACGAATGACACATTTCTCTTTTCTCTCATCTTTCTCCAAAATCCCACATTCACGAAAATTGGGTGTGACGAATGAACTTCCTAGAGACACCTCCGCAAAAAGTTCCAGTGTACTTCGTCTATTGGCTTATTTCTACATATGTTTTTTACGACCAAAGAGCACATGAGAACATTCTGTGCCTAGCATTGGTGACAAAGTGATAAGGCAAACAAGCTGGAGTACATCTCTGAGGGAAACTCAAGACTAAGGAAAACTGAATTAACAGAATGGACAGACACAGAAACCTCGGTGAGATTTCTCTGCTGTGTTTCTGGATCACCAAGTACGCCTCGTTGAGTGTTTACGCCGAGACAGAGTCGCCCTGAAGTCGGCGAGCATGCCTCACTGACTTTGACGAGAACAATTTCACTGGGAAGCCCACGTCATCGAGGCGGACTTCGGTACAGTCAGTCTCGTTGTGACTTCCATTTTACCGAGCGGACGAATCACGTGTTAACATTCTAATAGAACTTTAGAAACAATCCCTGTGGAAATAATTTATGCGGCTCTTTAGTTACAAACAGCGGAAAGAAAACACCGCAGCATGCACGCCGTGATGCCGTGGGTCACGGGCACTTGCTGTGCCCCAAACCGATAGGGCAATGAAGTTTGGTTTTACAGGTGATGCCATGTTACGCGGAATTTTCGCAACTCTGAGAGGGCTCGCGGCCGCGATCGTTGGATTCAGTCTTGAACTAGAACGTCCGAGCGACCTGCCGCGCTGCGACTCGACGTTCGTGTCCAATCGTTCGGTGGCGTGGCCTGCCCGTAGTTGCCCTTTTAGGCCACCGGACGCACCGACAAGCAGCCGGCCGGTGCGCTTCCTCTTCACTGCCCAGAGGCTAAAAATCGCAACAAGAGCACAAAAAAAAAAAAAATTTGTGTTCGCTCGATTATGTTGATGAAGACCAGAGGGCACAGAATGCGTTTCGTGTGCCGCACAGGTGCGCGGGACACTAGCACAAATTGCACTTTGCGTGTGGTCTGTGCTAGTTCTTTTCAACCACAGATGTCAGCCAGGGCGAGACCAAACGAATGGGCGCGCCACATGGGCGCTACATTATGCGAGTCTTGCGCGATGAGTGGCGTCAACGAGGGGAGTGAAAATTTAAAGTGGTTTTACAAGTGGCCCCACTTTACCTCCAACTGGTCCCACTTTATCTCAAACTGGTCCCGCTTTGGTTTAGATGTCCCACTTGCAATTTCCCACTTTAAGTCAAGTAGTCCCACTTGCAATTTCAAGTGGCTACACTTTTTTTTTCTTTCTTTTCATTGAACAGGTGTAGTTTGCACTACATATTAAAATAGGCTTGCAAAACGTGTGATTACTTTAAATTGGGTAATGTTTTGATTAAAGTCGTCTGGAGAAAACATTGTACATATTTTGTTTTGAGCAGCTCCCAGTTCAAAATACCCATTGGGTCTAATTAAAATATCAATTGGTACAAATCATAATATTTTCATAGCTAGTATTTAATAATCCCAACATCAATTGAAATAAATAAGTTCTAAGTGGTAAATAATTTTATTGGGATTCAACTCAATCATGGGGCGTTTCAATTAAGAGCACTTGCACATAATTTTTTTAAATCTTGAAATGAGGAAAACTTGTGCATGTAAATTGAATATGTCAGGATTTCTTTTTTTTTTTTTGCTCAATATTGCGTGTGCATTTTTTTTTTAAAGTTTTGCTAGAATTGGCGGGAAGCGTCTGTATACACTGGGCAAAGATGGCGTCCGCGAACGAGCGCGCGCACATGGTACCAGTCGCACCGATGGCACTTACGGAATCTGCATGCTGCGAGTGCTGAATAGTCCGGTGATCATTACTTCATGGGGCCTGGCACTCCGTTGGAGCGCGAAGGATGGATAACAAATGGTTATGGGAGCAAGGTAAGGAAACTTCTTTGTTTCTTTTTTTCGTGCTTGCTGCATTGCAAATCGGCGATTTCGGATTAATAAATATGCCGAGACACCTTTAGATTTATGGTCAGTACAGGGTAAGAGCCTGACCGGAGGAAACCTTACAGAAGAGAATTTTCTGAGCTGTCAGTTTGAAAGTCTACCCAGTGTAATCGAGTGCCAGTGCAAAAAAAAAAAAAAATTGTTTTAAGCATCTCCAAAATGTACTATAGATTCCTGAAAGCACTGACTTGCCACAGTTTTAGCGTTGTCTGATTGAGCAGTTATGAAGCGATTGTAGAGAAATTTTTAATGAGGAAATGGTTTAGTGTCTCCGAAATTCGCTGTTAATTCTTTATAATAACACTAGTAGGTCCTGAAACTTT
This sequence comes from Ixodes persulcatus, assembly GCA_013358835.2. Lineage (NCBI taxonomy): Eukaryota > Metazoa > Arthropoda > Arachnida > Ixodida > Ixodidae > Ixodes > Ixodes persulcatus. The sequence goes on from JABSTQ010010036.1 coordinate 758,519, forward strand.
GGGGTCTATATCACACGAACGAATGACGTTTTAGCGAAGAGACGCTACCGGGATGCAACAGGTTAGTCATTGAAATTTTCAGAAAATTGATTCTACATTTCAAAACTTTGGCATGATGCACCAACTGCTTGGGTTACGTTCTGGCGAAGTTTGAGCTCGCCACAATCTGAAGTTTATTTTTGCGGTCAGAAAAACACTATTCTCTTTTCTCGAAAAGACGCAGTACATTGGAAACTTCTTTTTGTAAAACTGAATGTCGCTTTAGAGCTTTTGCTGGAGAACTTTATTAAAATAGAGGACACACCAGAGATTTGTCTCTCAAACCACTGTAACTATGCAGTATGTGTAACTTGTTGTAAATGCTGTAACTATGCAGCATGTGTATAGTTGCAGCATATTAACTGTCCTAGCCCCTTGCAGCAGAAAGTGCCTCAGTGGCTCATAGGAAACAGCTAATCGTTGAATATCTGAAGTATGGAATCTGACATAGTCAACATGGTCACAGTTCTTTTTCTTTGCAATGTAAAAAATACATGCTCCTAATTATCTTCTACCAGAATTTGCTCATCGATTGTGGATGTACCACAATCGATGGGCACATATTGCCGACTGCTCTCCTTCGAGCAAAATAGAATTTTAGTGGATCCATATTTCTGACCAGTCCAAAATGCCGCCTGCAAAGCCTTGTTGGGCAGCTGTGGCCGCCTTCTGCTGCCGCCTCAAATTCTCGATTTCTAAATAAATAAATGTTTTATGAAGGAAAAAAGTTATTTTTTCTTATCTCAAGCTGCATATGAACACTTATATCCCGTGAAGTAATTTAACCCATATTGGTGTTCTTAGGAAAGCTACAGAGAAAACATTGGATCAGGAGGAAACCACTGAACCAGAGGGCAATGCCTGAACAGGAAGACGCTCGAGCAAGAGGAGGCAGAATCAGTGAACGTCTTAACTTCAATAAAAATGACAAAAATCATCTACTGGTGTTTCATTGTCCATTTATCACAAACCATGAGCAGTTTTCCCACGTGGTGGTGCTCAGTGGGTTCAAATTGGCCAGACTCAATTGGGTTTCGACAATTGGAACCAATTGGGATTTTTTCAATGAGGAGTCTGAAATCACAAACGGGTTTCCCCATTGGTTCCAATTGTCGGACAACAATTGGACCAAATGGTTATTTTTACCTGGGAAGGGCCTCAATAACAGAGCCCACAAGTAAGAGCACCTACATCTGAAGTGGTCCCGGCTCCAAAGTGGTCCCACTTCCAAAGTGGTCCCACTTCCAAAGTGGTCCCACTTGCAAAGTGGTCCCACCTGCAAAGTGGTCCCACTTGCAAAGTGGTCCCACTTTGAATTTTCACCTGGGAGTGTAACGCTCCCAGTGCGTCGTTCGTTCATGATGCTCGTCCACGTCCATAGTTCACAAAACATGTCTCACAGAAAGGGACCCATGAAACGTGTTCTGCGTTAAAAGGTGGCGGACTGAGGAAACGAAGCAAACTGCGACAGCCGGTCGGCACACGTCTTCCTCACCTTGACGAGGAAGGGCATGTAGGACAACCGGACCCCTCTGCTCTCGGCGAAGGGCTTGAGTAGGGGCCTGAGCTGGACCAGCCGCGTCACGTCAATCTCGTCGCAGTAGCCGAAGTGCGGGATGGCCAGGGATTGGGTCGTCGTCCTGGCCATGGCCTTGCGAATCCCCTTGATCGGCTCCACCCGATCTTGCGTCGACCGGATCACCGTGACAGGTAGTGGCTTCGCTGCCGCTGCAACCGGGGGCTTGGCGGCCGGCTGCGGCTTGGCTGTGGTCGGCTTGGGCGTTGCGGCGACCGGCTCCTCTAAATTGGGGCATACGGGCTCCGTCAGGGCGAGCGACAACTCGAGGCGGCACTACGGACCGGCAACGATTGGGCCTCAGCCCTTTAGAGGGACACTGACACTTCTTAAAAAGAACCTTTTTCAAGCAGTACAGGGCCGTGGAGATAAATCCGGACTTTTTCCATATTTTGTCTCGCAAACAATACAGTGAAGCTAAGCGGCTGTATCGCGCTTCTGCGGCCCCATTCTTCAAAAGCGAACCATCGCATAACAAACGATTTGCGACTTACTCAAAAATTAGCAGGGAATATGATTGGAGGGTAACAATACTCGAGTCGCTTTGCGTCAGAAAATCGCCTGAACAAATCATTGCATGGTTTGTCTACAAGAAGACACAAGTTTACAGCACTGCCAAGATGTTCAGAGAATCTGTCAGCCAGAAAAACGTTATGGCAGACAGAGCAAAGCACAAAAAACGGTCAAATCACAAAAGAAATAAAGAATATGTCTGCGAATTGAAGCAAAAAAAATCTAGAAGGATCCAGGGCACAGCATAAACGACCTCGCCGATGAAATGTGAGTGGCAAGGTCAACAATAAATTTGGAAATGCACAAAGACTTAGATTTTTTCTCTGCCTTTATGTGTTTTCCTGAATATGGTGAATTTTCCGGATTTATCTCGACGACCCTGTACATTGGGGTACACCAAGCAGGCCACAAAGTTTGGTTTGACAGGTGGTGCCACCTTATGCGGAATTTTTCGCAACTGCAAGACGGTCCGCGGTTGCATTAATTCAACCAGATTTCGAGCTCGAACCTCCGAGTGCCCTCCCAAACCTGGACAAAGTCCTCGTGCCCATCATTTGGTGGCATGGCCTGCCCATTCGGTGGCATGGCCTGCCCTTCTGAGCCACCAGCAGCACTGACTAACAGCCGACAGAGGCACCTCCTGTTCACTACCCTGGGGCTATAGTGTCAAGAAGCCACCCAAATATTCGTTCGCTGTAGTATCACACACTATTTGCTGAGAAAAAGGAACAAAGTCAAACGGAAACCAAGGGACCAGCGCTCGCCGTGACTGCAAGCTTAAAGTTTCTCTAGATCGAAGTGTTTTCGGTGCTTTAGTGGTAATAAAATTATGTGTCATGGGTTCCATTACTTTCATGATTATCACGTGCCTCAGATGGCCTAGAAATGGTGTGCACTGTGTCATCACAAAAATAGAACGAAGATGGCGTGTGAATGCTTGATTCTCAACCAACGAATGTCGCGCAAAAAAAAAAAGCAACTTCAAACCATAATTTTTTTTTCTTGGTACGTTTGGGATTTTGGAGATTGTTTCAGAAAACATTTTGGCAAGTGTGCGTACTATCGTAAACAAATGAGAGAGGGAAGGCCGGAGTGCGTGGCCTTCGATGAATGCTGCGCTAGCTTGAGGCCGGTAAAACTGTGGAGTGGAGAGAAGGCTGCGAGAGTGTGCGCTTACTCCGATGTGCACCGTAACACCCCCCCCCCCCCCCCCCCCCCACCTCTACAGTACGCTCTTTCATCAGCCTTGAGGTAGCGCAGTTTGTGTCGCAGGCCACGCGCTCCGGCATTCCCGCTCATACTGCTCACGACAGTACCTTGTTGGTGTTCCTTTAAGTATGAGGTGAGACATTCAGTCAGGGATGGATGGATTTATTCGCCGACCTTCCACACATGACGCAATAGTTAATGACAACGGATCACCGATATTTGAAGTCTTTATAAAAGTTCATTAGAGAGCTAGTTTGAGGCCCATACTGGCAGCTGCTGCGTGCAGCTTCTTCGGCTTCGCGAGCCCCGAACTGACAAAATATTCCCAAAAATTTACAACTAAAAAAAGCAAAAAGGGACAGAGAGGTACTACATTTGGCACCAGCCTTTTTTGTGCTAGATTGTCAAAGCAAACATAGTTACCGCAGCGCTGTCAGAGCTACTTGCGTGAGTCCACCCAAACGAGACGCGGGACGAAGCCAAATGCTCAAGCAACGGTGTGGGTCTGCACCACTGTGGAATCTATGCAAGCCCTAACGATAAAGCACGAAAAAGTTGATGCCAAGTATATATAACGACGCGGGAAAAGCTGTGCAACTCACTCGGTGCTTGGAGAAGTTCGATGTACCTGATGACGTCCTCCTTCATGATCCTTCCGTCTTTACCGCTGCCCTGAACGTCCGAAAGTCTGATCTGCGAACAGAAATGCGGCATCAGCGACTGGTGCTATTCTAAGTGGTACATGACGAAACTTCCGGAAATATGCAATGCCTCCTCGTCTCTTTGACGCGCCACAGCAATTTGACGTACGGTATGTGAGGGAGCACACGCAAAGAAAGCCAGACGACGACAAAATAGGATAGGCGTCGGCTTTGCGATGCGTTCGCTCCGCTCTGCTTTTGTTCCGAACTCGCAGAGGTGAAACGAGAAGGAAATGCGCCGCTTTCAGGATGTACAGACCGTACGAGCCGGCCCGAGCGTACGTGGAAACGACCCCGTAATGGACCTTTTCCACATACCGACGGCACCAGGCGGTGGCTGCACGAACTAAAAATCGAGGAAGTGACCTACCTGCGCTACCAATCGATAATGGGAGCTACGCTACCAGTTTCTTCGCTCTCTGAGCAGCGGCGCGTGCCCAACGCAACTTTAAAGAGGGGCATCCGTGGCGTCCATCCAGACGTCGTGTTTTGCTTTCCGTCCACTTTCTTTTTTTGTGTAACGCAATTATATGTATGCTGAAATTACGCGTTCTACTTGTTGATTCACAGCGTCCTTCCGAATTTCCTCGATTTCTGGTACCGACTTCCGCCGCTTGGCATCGGGCGCTCGCGCGTGCGCAGAACGCTTCTCGGAAAAGGTCCATTCCCCGCGCCGCGCAGCGCGAGTGGGGTCGACGGGAGGCCTCGCGAGATTTTCCAGAAACGTCTGCTGGGTTACATAGCAGGGGCCCCCTTCACGCAACAAACTATTGCGAGGGAAATCCAACCAACCTCCGTTCCCCCAGACTTTTACAAAGTCAGCAGCCAATGTCCAATTGTGGGGCTACAACAACAGATGTCTCAAGCCTAAATGGGGAAACTAAGGTACCGTCTGTACACGGTTGCAAGCATGACACCCCAACTGGTGCCCTGTACATGCAAGCGTGTTCAGCACCCACACAAACGTGGCTTTGACAGGGTTTCAGTTGCACAAGCTAGCCCGCACGAGCAGAGACAGGATGGTAGCCAGACGATCTGCTTGCAGATGCCTATAATGCTCACAGGAAGTGGATTATAATCGTGCTTTTTGATTTGCGATTCATTCTTTGGTGGTCTTATGGACTAATGGTGCAATCGCACTGACCGAGGAGCAATAATAAGATGCATGGAGGTCAGTTCCTCAAGCTCCCAATGATTACAAACAAGTACAAAAAAATCAGGCAGACTAAACCACTTCCGAAACAGTTCAAACGTTCAATAGCCGAATAGACACCTTTGAGCAGTTATTTTTTGTAACAACGATTCAGGCTTGGAGCCTGCTACAAAACGAAATTGCGAATATAAAGACTGTATCGTCCTTTGGACATTCCATCACTCAACTGTTTAACCTGATGGGGTCACAGACTCGTACTATGTATGTTCTTTGTCAACTGTTCCCCGCATTGTATCGTGTATTTTTTGTAACTTTTACCCTCCCTCTGATGGCATTCAAAAGAGGGCTGACAGTATTTTCAAATACTACATAAATAAAAAAAATTCCACCGAGGGCTCTCTGGGCAGCACCATTTCACTCGACTGCAGCACCATCTACGTACGTCCGGGCACTTCAACTGAATCGCCGGGGCAAAACAAGAGAAGGGCACACGCCCGATCCTGATGGCAGACAACAAATCGGCCGTCCTCCACGGGCTTTACACCCAATTCGGCGGGGCAAAAGAGGGAAAGAGCACGTGTCATACTCCTCATTTGGGCAGTTCCGTTGGGCCCTACCGCCAGAACTGCACAAACGTGGAGGCTCATTTCCCTCTCTCCTCTCACCCTAGTAGAATGGTCTATAGGAGCTCTCAAACTGTTTCGTATTCGACAAACTTGCAGGTTGCTTCGAGAGACACCCGTGCCACACGCTCTCATAACCTTCTCCGCCCGTTCACGGCACGATGAAGCGCGACGCCCGCTCACATTGTTTTCCATGGCGATCCGGCGAACGGCCGGAGTGGTGAGAACCTTGTCCAGTTGGCCGGAGGCGTCCGACGAATGGGGAGCTGACGTCTGGCTGGCTGGCGCCCCCACCGCTTGATCTTGAACCTGGTCGCTGTCCGAGGAATCTGGATGTGCAAAATAAACCGTCCGTCTGAACAGGTCTGGCCTCTCGCATGATTTGTGTCGGTTCGTATCGAAGATGCTACCTGTATAGGTGGTGAAGCGTCTGTACTTTGGTTGTTGCCTGTTTTGTCAAGCCGGAGTACCGTATTTATTCGAATATAAGTCAACCTTTTTTTCTCGGAAATGTTGTCAAAAATTAAGGGTCGACCTATAATCGTGACCAAAGAATTTCGACCTACATTCGCGACCAAATTTTTAAACCCTACCGAGGGCATGTAGCTATCAATCACCTAGCCGGCGTCGAGGTAAAGCCGCGCGGCTTCTTGTTTCAAAAAACTTTTGATAAACAAAAACAACCGAAACAGGAGTCACGGCTCTCGCGCACATCCCTCGGGGCGTCGGGTTTCGCAATCGCGCCTGTAGCGTTCCCCTCGCTGAGCAAGGGGGAAGGAGAGGGAGAGGAACGCGATGTGCCATGCATTTTGCCCTCCATCTATGCCTCCATCCCTGTCCCTCGCAAACGCGCGCAAAAAAAAAAAAAAAAAAAAAAAAAAAAACGGAGGTACTTTAGTTTGTTGTTTTTCAGCGGCTAGCGTGTTGCTCACGGGACTCGGTCTCGCAGCGTTGCTCGCGTCTTTGTATTTGCTCTTTCATCGCTTCGCCCGTCTCCACCTTCTTTCGTTTCTTCTTGTCATTTTACAACGGTGTCGGTGAGGTATTGTTACGAATTTGCGAGGATGTCTACCAAGCTGACGAAGCTTCGGACGACGATGACATGTCCGGAAGTTCTGACGATTATTAAGTGTTTGGCATCGCCCTGCGATTTAGCCGAGAGTGCTGTAAATAAAGGTTTGTTTCTTTCTTTTGCCTTAACTTTCCCCTGTTCCTAAAAAAAAAAAACAAAGGTCGACCTATATTCGAATTATTTTTTTTTTATTCTCGGTGGGCTCAATAAATAGGGGTCGACCTATTTTCGTGGTCGACCTATTTTCGGGTAAATACGGTAGATATTTTTAACGATGTTTGCATAGAACATCTTTTTCCCCCTTATTTTTCTCGTAAACTGCAGGCACGAACACAAATCTATTACTATGCAATTAGCATTCATTTAAAAAAAAACGCATTACTTTAAGGATTTACATAGGAGATACTTAAAGAAACACAGAACCTAGAAGAAAAATATTTTTTTTCAAGCTGATAAGGACTGGCTCGACGGACATTCATCAAAATAAATGTTTGTAGAAAACAATCATGAGCCAGTCCACTCCGTAAAGGTGGATGACCAGTGAAGCTGTTTAGCACACGACACAGACGTGACAGAATTTCGAACAAAGGTACAAACACATTTATTGTCTTGATCCTTGTGACGCAAGATATGCGCACACATGTCGAGGACTATCGCCGCCCCGAGGAGCCGGAGGAAACTAGACACGCGCGATAGGACTGCCACCCGGCGGGGGGAAAGGAAACTAGGCACGGAAATGCTTGGAACAACGATAAAGGGGGGGCGGTGTGAGCCCTCTTAGAGCTTTTGTTGACGCATGGAAAATCCACGGAACTCTAGCCGCGCGAAGGGACCGCCACCTGACGGAAGGAAAGGAAACTAGTGCTTGGATTGACGACAAAGAGAGGGCGGTGCGAGCCCTCTCCAAGTTTTTGTTGACGCACATGAAAAATCCACGGAACTCAAGCCATAAGCAACTTCGCTGTAAAAAAGGTTTTTTTTTGGCCCACTATTTTTGTTACAGTACGCATTTTTCGACTTGAGGGCGAAAACGAAATTGTACCTCTGTGTGATTATGATGATGACAGCGTTTGTACCCAACCAGTGTGTGCTCTGAGGTCCAGCGAACTCGGAGCGCGCACTAGTAAACGCTATCATCATCATCCCACAAAGGTACGATTTCGGTTTCACCCACACATCGAAATATTCGTATTGTAACATAAATATTGGGCATAATTTTTTTTTGTTTTTGACAGACATTTATCTTGAGACATGCCTGTCCTAACAAAGTAGAAACTGTTTCTTTCTTTCTTTTTTTTTTAGTTTTAGTTTTTTTAAAGGGAAACTGAAGCAGTTTTGTATTCGAATAAAAACAATTGAATAGTCTTCCTTTGGCCTCCAGGATCACGAATATCAAAATGATAATTCTGATTGACGCTCCAAGTAGCTAAGCATCCAGTGGTCGGTTTTAAAGGTTTTTCTCGCGTCTATCGATACGTTCGGGTCAAACGCTCGTGATGTTCATATTCACGGGACAAAAATACGCTAGAAATTTCCTCCAACTATTTTTTTTTTTCCTTCAAGAAGCTCTTCAGCTTCCCTTTAACCTGGTTGAACTAGCGGGAATGTTTACGAGTTGGTAGTTTATTCCCAGGTTGTTCAAATGCCGAGCGACCTCAATCGAGCCATCATACAACAGAGGGCATGTGACCAAGATCTCATAAAAGACAACGTCTCGCACGACTGACACAACATAACGCTTGGTAATGTGACAAAATGCGAAGCCTCGGAGCAGCAGTCAACACGTCGCTAAAAGGCTCTAAGCGAAACAAAACGCTGTGCGCTGCTCCGAGGCTTCTAAGAGGATCCTCTGCAACTTGGTAATGCGACCCACATCTGAGCTACAGAGGAAAGTCGCCACTAAACCGCATGAAGGAACTGCAGCCAACCGGCCCTACAAGAATGACCGGACTTTCGGCGAGCAAGTCGTCTGCTTCTTGCACAGGGGTTATGGTGACGTCAGAACGACGGCGAGTTCTGAGTGGCTTTGATTGAAAGGATAGTGGGTAGATTTCAATGCTAGATGCCTTGCAGTCTACCCACTATATTTCTTTCAATCGGCCAATAAGAGCTCGGCGTTCTGACATCATCGCAACCCCTGTGCAAGAAGCAGACGAACTTGCTCTCCGCATGAGACCAGCACAATGTTACGCAATGTGACGTCGGGGTGTGACGTGACATCCTAATGTCACGTGATGTCGGAATTCGGCCAATAAAACACGTTCCGCGTTAAAAGAAAAAGAGAGAAAGAGGAAAGACGCAACGTACCTGCGCCGTCGTCGGCGATTTCAATGTCCACCAGGGTGGAGCCCACCTTGCAGACCCCGTCCACCTCCTGGTAGAGCTTCACGATGCGTCCGTCGTAGCGACTCGTGATCGTCACTGACGCCTTGTCGCTCTGGACCTCGCAGATGCTGTCGAACTGGCTCACCTTGTCGCCGACATTTACGTACCTGCCGAACAAAAAAGTGGCGTCGGCCGCCGTTAGAAAAGACTGCGACACTTCGAGAAGTGCATGTCTTCCATCACCGCTTTGTGCGCCCGAAAGCCAGAACAAAGGGAAGTAGCTTGCAAACAAGGCTTTTTTCATGTTGAATCGAGAAGAGCTATTTTAACGTGCTTGATTGTTTGCATAGGTCTTTCCCGATTCCGCTATAGTCTGTTGCAGGGTAAAGGTGCGGTGCAACCATTTTTGGACCTTGGGCAATAAATTGTGGGATAAATCTGTGTCACCTATGAAACGAAAAACAGAAAACTGTAATTTCTTGACATGGTCGGTGTAACAGCTTCAAAAAATGAGCTGGTCGGCTTTTTGTGTAGACATAGATGACCTGTTCTATTCTCTTCCTCACGACCAGTTGCTCTCCTCGGTGAGGTCTGGCACTGAATTCAATGTGGAGGTGGCGTTCAGAGATACTAGTGGTGTCACCCTCGAAGGGTTCCTCGAGCTTTTAGGCTTCTATTTTAGCTCGATGGTGGTAGGCTGGTGCAATAAGATTTTTCTGCAAAAAACGGGAGTGTGCATCAGCTCGTGTGTGGCACCAATTCTCAGTGACATTTTCCTCAGTGTTGTGGACAGTGCAATTGATGTTGCTCTGAGAGATTCCAATGTAAAAGAGGTGTTTCGGTATGTGGACGATTTTCTGGCGGTATTTGACAATGTGGATGGGGAGGCGACGAGGGCTAATGTCTTACATGCTTTCGGTGAGAGTGGTGGGGGACGTAGGTTTACGTTTGAAGAACTGAAGGATATGGTTCTCCAGTTTCTGGATCTGGCGCTGTGTCTCAAGGACACACAGGTATGCTGGTCCTTCAGTCCGTGGTCAAGGAAGGCGATTTTGGACTACAGATCATCCCACTCCAATCTGGTGAAGAGGGGCATAGCAGTTTCCTGTCTCGGCTCTGCCCTTGGGAAGTCATCTGTTCACAAGATGAACGACAGTTTCTTAGCGCAGGTTAAGAGACTGAGGGCATCGGGGTTCCCGTCGGCGCTTTTAACGGAGGTGGCAAGTGCCCTTCTGAAGAAGGAAAAAGGGATAGAGGGGGTGAGAGCCGACTTAGATAAAAAGCGAAAGGTGGTGGTCCTCTACATCCACCCACAACCTTAAACCTCCCACAACCTTAAACAAGTTGGAGGCCGCTATGGAGTCCCAGTAGTGTTCTCGGCCCCACGAAAAACGAGCCAGATTCGTGCAAGGGTGGGCGCAAGAGCCGATAATCGGGTGAAGGCCAAGTGTACCAAAAGGCACGCAAAACCTTTTGTGTCACGCGTCTCGAGTGTGGTGTACAAGATACCCCCGTCATGTGGAAAATTCTACATAGGCCAGACAGGGAGGTGCCTTAACGATAGGCTCCGGGAGCATGCTTACTCGCTGAGGGCCACGACGGGGGGACTCCTCCCTTTGCATTGCAGAGACTGCACGCATCAGCCGGCCTTTGAAGAGGTGGCGATTGAAGGGAGACATAAGAGAGGGCCACCCGCGAAACTATCGAGGCTTTTTATATTTCGTGCCTCGGAGAAAGATGCACGAGTGATCCCTCGGTTGCCTTATGTGATAAGGAGCTGTCCTTTTTGCGTCAGACCATGACTGGCATGGGTTGCGTCTAGTGAACCTATTTTGATGACACAGGCCTCGTGGAGGGCGTATTGTTTGATTACATATTGTGTTATCTGGTACTGACGTATGTGTTCTCTTTTCCTTTTCAAATAAAACCTTTCAGTTGCGAGTACAGCTGTTGTCCTGTCGTGTCTGTTCCTTTTATCGTCCTCGTTTTTTGAAGCTGTTACACCCACCATGTCACACTTTTGCCACCTCGCCCAGTTCAACACCTTGTTACAGCTGTGCCGCGCACTAGTTTTTATTTAAAACAATGAAACAAATCGAAGGTCAAAGTGCCTTTCAACTCTCGCGTTGCCTTTTGAGTGACACACTCTGGGGGACCACCTGGTTTCCCGTTGGGTTTTCTCTTCAAAGACCCCAACCGCTTCCTCCGCGATTACGGTAAAGACTTTTCAAGGATTAGCGTTGTCGAAGGTCGCGGCGAGCGATCGACACAAAAGACGGTTCACCACGGGGCTAACGGCGAGCGGAGCAGCAGAGGGGGACAGGTTTTGTTGACTTCGCAATTATGCAGCGAAACAACAGTTTTTCGGAGAAAGGTGACGCGTTTTTTTGTCACTCGTGCCTAGATAAACAGTATTAAAAATATGAACTGCAACTTCTTTCAACATTAAAATCATTGCACTACCCCTTTAATAAAAGCAGGACAAGCCTATCCTAGAAAACTCTCTGTTCGTCACGACCGGTGGCCTCCTCCTCCCCAGCATTCGCTCTGCTAAAGTTGAAAGAGCGGAGGGCTTTGTGGGAGGAGCTCATCTTGCTTTTCTTAGCCAACATGGTCGATCCAAAAGTCGTGTTCGCTGCCCAAGCTTTTCACAGCAACATCCAAGTATGATGCCAATCATTATCTTTTTTTAAATTTATATTTATATATTGGACCCTACAGCATGCAAGCCTGAGACGCTTGATCGGCAAGCAGAAACCTATACTTGCGTAACGAATCGGAGAACCGACACGACGCCAATGTTGCATACTCGTTGTGGCCAACCACAGGAGGCAAATGCGTCGTGTGCGTGTTTTCGTTTACTCCCGTAATCGCATGCGGTGTCGCCGGCTCGATTGGGCGACCAATCGTTCTGATCGATGTAAAAGACAAGGGGTCGTGCGTCACCGGCTCGGTCGGCTCGCCGATCGTTTCCACTCGATTTAAAAGACGAGCAATCGTGCGTCACTGGCTCAATGGGCTAGCTGATAGTTCTGACCGATACAAGCGGCTGAAACGTCTGTGTGGAATCAAACCTGGTCACCATTTCCCACGATAGCTCCGGCGCACGGTAAGACTGCGGTACTGCGGTAAAGTAAAAACCTCGAAGTGGACTTCGGGCTGCCCTTTCAAGCTGGCAAGAGAGTTGCCACTCACCATTCTTTGACGAGAACTTCGCTGATACCCTCTCCAATGTCGGAGAGCTTGAACGAGACCACCTTTTGGAGCTGCTGGCCGACGTGGAGTGCCCTGGATTCGAGATGGTCGCTGGCACCGAGACCAGCATTGTGGCGGTCGAGAGCGCGGCTCTGGGCCTGTGCAACTTGCAGACACCTACGAGCGTGCTGGAACCGGGAAGACAACGATGAGCGTCCGTGTGTGACCTAAGGAATGTCCAGAAGTCTTCCAAGCCACAGTAATTATATTCACTAACAGGTTAAAGGGATACTGAACCGAAATTTGGATTTCACAAAATAAGGCCGCAGAAGCGTTGAACAGGACGCTACAGACTCCAAAACATCACTAATAGATTGATATCTCAAACGGATGGCCGTACGTTTGGAAAAGAAGGGCACAATCAAGCGAGGGCTATGACATCACAATCGTTCTGGAACAGTTGGGGATGAGGGGAAGCGGCCTTGCTTCTCTTCTCTTCACTTCGGTTCACCAGCTCGATGTGACGAAGCAGGGAGAAGAGGGAACAAGAATCGTGACGTGACTTGCCTCGTCGGCCGTGTTCAATCGCGCACTTCTTTTCCAGAAATACGGCGATCCGTTAGAGATATCGCTGTATGAGTGATGTTTTTGGGTTTTGCAGCATGCCGCCTATCAGTCCAGCCTTGTTTTGTGAGCTCGAAATTTCGGTTCAGTATCCCTTTACGGAGCAATGGGCGCGGCTCACTGCGTTCAAGCTCATTGCCTTGCAAATCGCTCATCCACAAATTCGTCGACAAATACAGCAACCTCATTGGCCGAGGAGTGGTAGCAAGATGCTCGGGATGCGCCACACTGTCCGTTTCTTGAGACGGCGGCGACTATGGTGGGGTTCCGCATTTTCGGTTTCATGCCATCGGCATGATGGCATGTTTTTTTGCATGTTGGTTTTGGGGTCATTTTACACTAGTAACTCGGCGATGATGCTCTTCCCTGCGTGCGCCGTCGGCGTTATGCAAACTTAGAAGTGTGTATTTCAGTCGACGTAAATGCAGCAAGTGCTCGGGACCGGAAAGGTTTCGCTGATCGACAATCGCGTCTACGACGTCCCACCTATCGTTATCGCTTTTGCTGAAATCAATCAAAAGTTTATAAATTGTTTTGTCCGTCAAAAAGCGGACACACGCGCCATGCTGACGCACCATGGCTGCGCCGCCAAGGTGAAGTGACGGAGCAGATGAAAGACCGTGCGCTCCACTTGTCGCCTAAAACTAAATCGACAAGTTCTATGTATTTAGGTGACCTCTTCATAAACAATAAACAATGTAAAAAAAACTTTTTTTTTACACAAGTTGTGTTAAGAGTTGCAGGGAGTGAGATTTTAAAACACAAAACGAGTATAAACTCGGGAGTGGCGGCGAAAGCCCCGTTAATAAGTTCTATTCTGTTCAAGGCGAGAATGGGAGTGTTAAGAACAAAGACGCATAGGGCTAAATTTCAAGAGATAGACACATAATGTGCCTTGTGTAATAATAAGAGTGAGACTAGAACATTTGGTTTTGAAGTGCACGGGGCTTTGCCCTGCCCTCCCTGAAGGGGTAACGGATCTGGCGGGGGTGCCAGTCACAAAGAGGAGGTCACAAGATCGGTGGAAATTATCTAGGGAAAATTGAATGAAGTAAAACTAACTAGCACAGCTGGGGACAGGCGGGACAGAGGAAAATTGGGACTCCCTCTCGCGTGGCTCCGGCCCAAAGTCTCAACCCAGTCTCCCAGTGGGCCCAGTGTTGGGGTAGCGCCGACAAGGTTGGACCAGAGGACAATTTGCGACTCACTCGCCAGAGGGACAAGGTGGGGGGGGATGATGTTTTTTAGTTTTTTTTGCCCGATCTCCCAAAGGTCATCCTGGTGATATACCACACAGCCTGGTGATAGTTACAAAAAAGCAGAGTGGAAGCAAATTGGCTTAGAAGGGCGATGGGAGGAAAAATACTTTTGGTTTCTAGGCTATGGTGGCGCAAGCTACCGCTCGTTATAAAGGGTACAGCCATTAACGTCCATCCATCCAACCAACCATCCAGAGCTTCAAGGGAACAACTAATTCTCCACAGCATTATTTTGCGTCGATTTGGAATGCAGCCCCCGCTGAACTGCTGGCGAGGATGCTTCTTTCTTTGGATATTGCACCCATTATTTCGTTTCCTTCTCAGATCAATACCGGGGCATCTTTTGAGGGTTTGGGTCAAGCGAATGACTCCTGGGGGGGGGGGGGGGGGGGGAACTATGTGCCCATGTCTTGCCCTCTTCAATGCAAGACGCGTTAAATGCCTACTTCTTGACCGACACCGAAAATGAACATGGAATCTGAGGGAAAAACAAAACCCCCCTCCCAAAAAACACCCCCGAGAACTCCCAAGAAAAATAAACCCCCAAAACATGGAGGCCTAGTAATAAGGCATTGTAGCACAAGGGCCCCTGTATTAGAAAATATAGTGACAACCACCCTTCCTCTCCCTTTTAACTTCTTTCTTTCGAGGCGTGCTCTGCCTAGGAAGTAGGCACCAATGGGCTCGAGGTTGCTAAAAAAAATTCACAAAATTTCCATTCATGCGAATGGCACTAGCCAACCTGTCGCCTGCTACGAATGCTCACTTTTTCCATGCAAATATTTTATGGGTATCCCATCCCTACCAAACATTTTAAGAAGAGTTATTGTTCTGCCCATTTCAAGTGTAAATAATTATGAAACATGCAAGGGCCACTTCCTAGTTTTAATCAACCATCCTTCGGTGTACAGTCAATCTCGATACATGCTCCCCTGCCTGGCTGTTTTGCCTGCTGGTGCTATCGTGAATGTGAAAGGGAAAAAGGGATTGAAGGTGGTCACACGCCCTAACCCCTCCCCCCTTACCCCACCCTCACCGAGTGCAGCGGGTGAATCAAAACATATTGCTAGTTTTCAGTATGGAGGGACTTTAGGCGACACGAGCATGGGTTCAAAATGGTGACCAGACACTGAGGAGGCAAACCGGAGGAGGTTGCTGTCATTGCTTAGAAGCGTCTGCAGTTAGTCTTTGCTTGGTCGGTTGCGGGTATAGCAGCGCCCTTGGTTATCTTCCGAAACGAGCGGTTCCCACGACAGTTTTGTCCCGTCGGTCTGCTGGGTAGGTTTGATCTACTTATTAGTCTGTTTCAGGTTAAGAAAAGCACCAGCTCCTCCCACAAAGCCATCCACTCTTTCCACTTTAGCAGAGAGAATGCTGGAGAGGGGGAGAGTGGAGAGGAGACCACCAATCACGGCGAGCCGAGGGCTTTGTGGAAGGAGCATGCCCTGCTATTCTGAACCTACAACAAATCATAATGTGGTGTCTAGCATTTTGTAAGAGTGCTTCCAATTTCCGTGTTTCGGGTTGACGGGAGATTTTTGTCCTTCTCTTTCGTCTTTCAGACTTGGCTCTCCGTCATTGTTTTCGAAAACAAATTTGCTTTTGCCTAACAGCTAAAGAACCACATTCATCTCATCAATTTTGTTAGTACAAGCTAAGCAGCAGCATGCTGTCAAAAAACTGAATACCTCTTGTAGCATGTGGTAAATGCAAAATATATGCTGATGCAGTCGTTGCACCTGAGCTCAGAGTACACATATGTGTCGGTTTTAGGGGACGTTTATCTTAGGATCGAAGCGAACTTCAGCCTAAATTATAGCAACAAGACTAATTAAGCATGTGGAAGCAATTTAAAGTTCCGTTGTCGGTCTGCTGTGATCTCGAGTGCATGTTTTCTACAATTTTGTTGCACACATTAAGAAAAAAGTTGTGCCAGCCACATGTTGTTCCACGTCACATGAAGTCTTTTTGCTGTAATTACTGAGCATTATGGGACACTACTTTGACAGGTGCGTTGTAGTTATCAAGCTCATGAAATACCTTATTTGATCAACTTGTATTATTTTGTGAGCAGTGTAAAAGGCACTGCGAATTCGATATTGATTCCAAAGTACGGATAGTCAGTCAGCAAACTCCAACGACACTGACATAGATCTAAGCTTGACGGATAGGCTCAACTTAAACTTGACTAAAACTTCAGACATCTTAATTATTACGATGGCAACATCATATTAATGAAACCGAATTGCCGATAGTTCACAAGGCAAAAACTACTGATGACTACCTTCGGAAAGGTGGCTGATCAAATCTGTTCATTATTTTCCATATTAAAGGTGTACGACGAAGGTGAAAGACCGATTAGATTGTTATTCTGATAAGGCACGGAGACAGACGGCATGTCTGCACAGCTCATTCATACCACAACTTGGCCACGAATGTCTTGGGTAGTTTCTTTCTTCTGTCAGTTTTGGGTTAAGCAGACCGCAACCAAACTTACCGTTCGAAGAGTGTAGTGATGACGTAACTGACGGGCCCCAACCACCAGAATATTTTTCGGAATCGTGCGAAAGAAAACCGCAGCCATGCCGCCGTCAGTAAACAACAAAAGAGAGAGAAAAAAAATATGAAACGAAACACGCCACACGCCACCTCGTCGGATTCGCTTGCAGACGTAAAATGTTTTTCGGTTTGGGCAGCGCTCCAAAATCGCTTCTACCCTCAAACTCACTCAGTCGGCTCAAAAAGAATTTCATAATTAAACAATCAAAAAGTTGCTCGCAAAACGTGCGCTCTGGATTGCCTAAATAACCGAACTTTGCGTTGGGAACCCTCGTCACCCTTTTCCTCCTTTTCAGCTGATTTCGTCGTCGCATCGCCGATTTTGGCACAACTGCGACGCAAAATCGGCAACACTGTGCGACTTCCTCCCTAAATAAACAATAAAATGCAAAAAACTCTCGAGAAGCTGCGGAAGATGTGCCTGGCTGCCGAATTTCGGCAGGTCTACGGGCTTATCCTCGATGTTCACGTGGACAGCCAACCTCTACTACGTTCTTGAGGGTCGCCGCTCGCCCCACCATGAACTGGGACCAGGAGATCCGCGCCGAGCCGTCCTGAGACCTCGGACCGTCCGACTATGTTCACCCTCAAAGAACTGGCCCGATGGCTGGGCATGACAGTCTTCGAGATGTTCGTGCACCTGATTTCCGTGATGCTGTTCTCGCTGATGGTGGTGTTGAAGCTCGACAGCGCCCTGGACATCTCGTGGTGGACGGTGTTCGTGTCGCTCTTTATCTGCGACGGCCTCAACGCCTACTTTTGCGTGATCGTCTTCATCCGCCAGTACATCGAAGGCGTGTACAAGGCGGGCGCGTTTCGTGCGCTCTGGAGTTTCGTCCAGCTTTTGCTCATGTTCCTCTTCAAGCTGCTGCTCTGCCTCAAGCTGGAAGGACAGCGCCACCTCGTCTATTCCGAAGTCTTCACCCCCCTTTTTATACTCCTGATGCTCGTAATGGTGCGCGCTTGCCAACTCCACTAGCACCTCGGGGTTTGAGTCTTGCGTTCTGGCGCCTCAGTTGCGCCGTTGTTTAGAGTCAGTCTGCTACAATATGGCTGCCTGAAATGCACGACTAGTCCGATTGGTTGTACGCCCCTCTATGTGCCACCGAGATGTGACCAATCGTGTGCCGATGGCAAAGGTAGGGCGAGTCTGATTCGTCGCCTTATCGTGCCTCTTTAAGATGTGGCCAATGACAGCCCAGTGACACCTCGTTTGGGTCACTGTACTAGACTACTACTATTACTACTAGAGACGAAACGAGCCGCGTTTTTGGTACTTGTAAGATGGCCGCCTCACAACCTCATGTCAGTAGCAGGACAAGTCATTTGCATCAACCTGCAGTAAAAGCTTTTTTTTTTTTTTTTTTTTGGGGGGGGGGGGGGGGGGTTACAAACTTATTGCAAACACTGAGGCTGAAAAAGAAAAAAAAAGTCTTCTCGAGTTTTTGAAATATGCTATTCCACTTTCAGTCAGCAGCCATATTGTAGTTTCTGAAGCACATGGGCTAGTGTAATCCACATTACTATAAACGGGCATGATGGAGCTACTGCTCGAGGCTTGCCGTTGTACAGTTGAAAGAGAGGTGATTTTCGGCTTGCAGTTTGGATGACGTTACTGCTATTAATGCTGCTACTACCACTACTACTACCTTTATTATGCCACAAGTAATACAAACTACAAGAAGAAGCGTTTGTAAATACCTGTACAATTTCGTTTTCTTTTTTGATAAAAAGTATTTATTGACTTTGTTCTACGAACCGTACCTGAAGTTCCAGAGAAAAAAAAAAAATGGAGTAGGCCTTTGCAAAGGCTCTCGGTGTTGAAGTGTCGGCATCTGTGTCGTATCTACTGCAACATGCTGCCAAACTTGCAGGCAAATTCCAGACAAGAAAAAGCATCTATCGCGAAGTTCTCCGTAGAGGTCACTTTGTGTAAGAACAAAACACGAAGAAGAAAATAGAAGACAAGTTCGGATACCAAACACTTGTCGAGTTCTCCAGTAACTCTTACACTGGCAAAAAGGTATAGAAAACACATTGTATAGCATACACACATATAGGATAAAAAAAAAAAAAAAAGTCAGTGTGGTTGGTGGGGCATTCTATGAAGTAAGAAGATGCATTCACATATTTCCACTTTTTTGTTTGTTCATTTCTTTTTTATTGCGCATCTCCCCGTGTCATTTGTATTTTGGAGATGTGGACGAAAAAAAAAAAAAAAAGCTAAGTCACATGAATAAATAAATACACCCTAAGTAATGAGCTTACCATAATATGAAATGCCCGTGAGGAAATTGTAAGGGGTGGGGGCGGTGGCGGTGGAAACCAAAGCCCGCTTGTAGTTTGACCGTATTTTATCGAAGGAAAGTTCCGGTGCCGTCTGTGCGGCTTGTTTTGTGAGAAGAGCCTAAACCCAAAACCTAACACAACGACAAAAACACTGACCACGACACGCTGAGGACAAAGTAACGTCGAAGCGAGATGCCAAAACATTTTCGCACTGCCTCGGAATTTATCCGGTGCCACGAGCCTTTCTCAGCAACTGAAAAACATTGGGTTTTAGTTTAATCTGCTATGGCCATTTGTTTATGTAACTGCGAAGTTCCTTGCTTAGAAGGGAAAGCTTTCTGTGTATGGAAAAATGTTGTTTGTGGCTCTGGAACAAGCGGAAAGGTCCTCAAAGCGCCTTAGAGAGCAGTTGAGAAAAGTCTTAAAGAAAGGCATTAATAAACATACAATGGATGGGCTGGGGAGAGAGAGAGAGAGCTGCTGATGTGATGATAGTTGTAACTGTTAAGACTACTAGAGACTCGGAGCTGACAATGATGGAAATGGTCTACCGCATTATGAATGAACAATGGGGCATGTGTTCGGTTAGTCGACGACGCTGAAGGGTGGACTTGGCCAAAGTTAGGGGATTTTCAAATTAACTATGGCGACTAATGCTATATATATAAAAAAAAAAAACAAGAAGCTAGCCTGGCATATTTAGTCGCACAGAGAACCGCCCCAAGCTAGGCTTGGCCACCTGGCACGGTTCTGCAGAGTGACCCATCAAGATTTGACCCTGATGCCAATGGCCTCTGTACCAGGACAAAACTGATTTAGAATGTGGCACTCATCAAACGTGAGGTTGCCATCATCGTCATGACGGCTCAATTAACCAGACTACAACATCCTCCAGTTCACTTGTTCCAGGGGGCATATCTGTGACAGATCCTGCTGTCTCGTAAAAGTAATGGTTGCCCGGTTAGGCCTGGGGACTACATCCCACAGGTAGGTCCTTAGTGTGCAGTCTAGGATGGTGGGGGCAATCGCCTGGTGCGGTGTCGTCTGTCTGCTTTCGTTCTAGGTTGCGGCCGTCAACACTTGTACCGGACGCATTTGCTGGTCTCTGCAGTGAGGGCTGCGGACTTGAAGACCCCCATCTTGTTGGTCATCCATCCGGGAGCAAACTTCTCCATGACCCTGTTCGACAGAGACAAAGAGCTGTCGTCAGAGAAAGGACGAAGCATTAGGACATGTTGGCCCATGGCACACGTCTCGTTCTTGGCATCATTAATGTTTATACACACGCATTGCATACCAAGATCAACGTTTTGCACAAGAAACGTTCCCACTGGGTACAAGACGTCTTGAAACAGTTATATAATGGGCTAATACACCAATTGTGCTGCGCGAGACGTCTGCAAGACACCTTCCATAGACGTCTACACGACATCTCGAAGTATACATATAGAAGATATTTCCATGAGACGTCTAAAATACATCTTTACGACACGTTTAACGTCTTGGGTTAGCCAAGACGTCTAGAAGAGGCTTCTTGTAGACGTCTATAAAATCATACAGCAGCGGGGCCCCAGATCTGTTGCGAGCATGACCTGTTCGTTAGAACTCGAAAAAACCGGGTGGACTAAAACCCGAGAGCACGGAAATACGAAAGAAAACACACGTTACATCAGCTGCTTTTGCACCGGATTCACAGACTCCAAGGCCTGCCAATCTGTTCACTATCAACATCATAAAGATAGTAGTACTCCCTAGGTGATGGACGTTTTCAATGCCATGGTCTGGCTTAGGGTAGTCCCTAGTCTGAGCCTCGGTGAGTCCTTTGCTGCACAAATCACTTACTGTACAATGAGTAACATACAGATTTACTATATATCTAAAACGAGGCGATTATAATATGCAAGCTACGTCCTTAAATATTAACTGCACAGTGAGCAACATACAAATGTATTACATGCACCCTAAAATAATAGGGCAGTCGAGAAGTATGCCATGCGCCTAAACTCCGGAATGTCACCACAAGTTCTATACCTGTATGTCCCCAACATAATAAAAATGTCTAATTCAACAGGGTATAACTACAAGATGCTACCTGCACCCGCGCCAATGCAAACTCGCTTAAATGTTTTCTTAAAGGTAAATTTGTATGAGAATACGTCCTACTCTTAGCAAAAGTTCCAAACTCACTCCCCCCCGTCCCGGACGTGCTCATGATTTGTAGAACTATGAATTATTGGCTTGCCGAAGACTGGCATCATACGGCATTTATACAAGCTAGGGTCACGGGGTTTGCAAGAAACAATTTCCCATCTTTTATAGTCTTATAATATAAACTAAGGAAAGACTCTACCTCCAAATTCCCCCCCCCCCCCCTCAAAAAAAACAAAAAAACAATGGCGCTTCTACGCCGTCCAGCACGGGCGCGCCATTTTTCTGACGTCACGGAACGGATGAAGCATCAGTCAGCGCCATAATAATTTTTTTCTTTTTTTTTTTTTTTTTGTGGGCGAAGTTTGTCGTGCAGCTTTTACGTTGCGAAGTACTAGAAGTTCGAAGTACGGACAGTCGCCTCTTGTACCTAACTGATGTAAATAAAATATGGTACGCACAGTTGCTATAAAATCCAGGACAGCGGTTCTCTCACATGATGCAACTGCCTACAACTGGGCCCAATGAATCTTTAGCCAAAATCCCAAAAGGCGGCGCGCGAAATTCTGTACGCTCCTCCTTGCCCCTGCTGCGTCTACCAAATTTACCATTTATCTATCACGTGACAATGAAAGGAGCGAGAGAAAGGGAGAGGAGGTAGCGTAGTTGAACATCTGATCGCCCCTGCCGTCTGCTACAACCGGTTTTGTACAGATCGCTCCCGGCATTCCTTTTGGCTCCGCGGACGGCGCTGTACGTTTTGCACAGTGTTGAGTAAGTTACACATAAAAAGTACTTGAAGTAAATCACAAAGTAAGTGAGAGGTTATGTACACATCGCGACACTGTTAGCGCGAACACGACATCGGCGCATTTTCGCATTTGACTTCTAAATAGTATTAGCGAGCATAAAATTGTATCGCTTACATTATTGAACTAAATGAGCTCTTTCCGTAGCAATAATAACTTAGATGACATCCAGTGGCTTCAAAAAGAAAATCTGGAAAAACCGGCGATCGCTTGTTCGCGCTAACAGTGTCGCGCTCTGTACTTCAATTGTAAATACAGCGGGCGCAATGCACTTCAAGTACTACAAATACAATATACTTTCAAAGTAAAGTACAATAACTTTTTAACACAATCTTTCATGATGCCCTTTCATTCCCTTATAAAGTGTTTTTTTTTTTTTTTTTTTTTAACAGGGAATGTATTGCCGCAGGGGTAATCGGGGGTGCATCAGTTATTTTCAGAAATGGCGGCGAATATTGAATGAAGTCAAATGGCCACAGAGTTGTTTCACTCTCACTAACATACTACATAGCACAATCAACTTATAAAACGCACTTATTTGTTGACAAATCATAACTTTGTGATACAAATTTAACAAGACCCAATTTGGAGAATGTACTTTGAAGTCGGGAGTGTAACTTTCTTTGGAAAGTACGGGAAAAAAAAGTTCTTCAAGTAAAATACAAGTACATACCCAGAGAACGGACGTCAAGTAAAGCAGAAGTTTTCTAAGCCCACTTGAAGTAGTACTTTAAGTACAACGTACTTAACATACTTTTTTGCAACAGGTCTAGATTGGTTTCGACTGGTCCCAGTTGGAGACCCAACTTGATTGAGGTGGTACACACCCCAAGAAAAAGGACAGACGACTCACGTGAGCAATGCCGATTTCCCGCGGACCCCGCTCATGGCGTCGCCCAGCTCGCAGATGATCCTGTTCATGCACTCCTCGCTCTCCACGGCCGCCCTGTAGATCTTGAAGTACCTTTCCAGCCGCTCGGCGTAGTCACCCAAATGAGCCCTCCGGTCGTCGTCCACGGACCTCTTCTTCTTTCCACTCAGACTGGTCACCGTCGGGATGAGCAGGCCGAGACCCGCGAGGGCCAACAGCGGCATGATCATGGAACCAAGACCGTAGTACCGCTTCGACGTGTCGTAGTTCCCCTGGAACGCTGGCGACGCGTAAGGTCCGCCGCCACCGCCTCCTCCTCCGCCACCGTAGTGATGGCCGGCGCCTCCAGACTGAGCGTACTGCGCATACTGCTGCGCAGCCGCGAGCTGCGGTCCGTACTGCTGGGCCAGCTGGCTGAGGTGAGCGTACTGTCCTGGACCGTAGCTAGAGCCTCCGCCCTGTCCAGCAGCGTAAGCGTGGAGCTGCTGCTGGTAGCTGGCCGCAGCCGCTGCGTTGTAGGCGGCCGCGGCGTTGGAGTCGCCGTCGTAGCCCGAGCCGGAACTGCCCTCGCCGGTGCCGTAGCCGGAGGACGAGGATCCGCCGCCGCCGCTCTGGTCGTAGCTTCCGCCTGGCGAGGACACGCCGGCGTAGTTCTGGGCGGCGCTCGCCTGGTAGTCGGCGTCGGAGCCACCGGAGCTGCCCGCTCCGCCGCCGCCGCCGCCGGACTGTGGGCTGTTCTTGGAGACAGGGTAGTAGTAATAGTAGAGGTTGCTGTTGGGGCTCGCCTGGCTCTGGTAGCTCGTGCTGGAGGCTGCGGCTTCGTAGCCTCCGCTCGAGCCCGAGGAACCGTACCTGTAGGAACGGGGTACGGCGTTGAAGGGATTGTGGCAAACCGGAGGTTACAGGGATGGTGGCAAATCTGTGGTTGTCACTAACTTTATAACACATTCTAAAAAATAAAAGAAAAAGAAAGAGTAGATAATGCAAGTGTTTTGTGTCCTAAGTCTAGAAATATATTTAATGATTTCTATAGACAAGCAATTTTTGCTCGAATGGATCTTGCGTTTGACGTCCCCAATGATACCGTTCTTAAACGAGAAACTCGAGGAATCGTGAGCAACGGCAAGCTAGCTTCACCGCACACATGCGTGTTCAGAGGAAAAGCTAACTTCTCAGCCGGACGTTTTATGTGGCGGAACGGAGGCGCACCTGCTACTTTTTAAATAAAATTATTTACGTAGCTGCCTGGAATTTATACTTTTGAAAGTATACCAAAGGGGAACTGCACGATTAGCCACCCATGATTGGCTGCCCATCTCACATACTGTGTCACGTGATAAAACGGGTGAACCACGGAGCGAATCGGAAAGGTTCTATTTGTGGCGTGACGTTGGTATACAGCTCCAAGCGTCGAAATCACAAGAACGTTATTTCTCAGTAAATTTCGCGATTGTAGAGACGATACACATTTTAATGCGGTTAGAATACTTCCGTTAGAGGATAGGTCATTCGAAGCGAACCAGTGCGAGCTTGCACACAGGGTGTTGAACCGGTCATTATTTCGGTTTGGTTCGGGTTCGGGTTCAGTAGCATTGCATTTTGTTCCGGTTCGGTTCCGGTTTAGGGTAGCGCACATAACATCACTCCGGTTACCGGTTTTAATAAGCGCGAACCGGTTCGAACCGGTTCCTAACTTGATCTTTGAATATTGACCGAGCACTTCCTGCAGCCTTTTCTGAGCACAAGATACTTGCAATAGACCTATCCCAAAAGTACTTCCTCTTCAGGCAGATCTGAAAACCCTGCACAGTGACGTGCGCGAAAGACACCATTAATGTGGCAGGGCTATTACTTGTATTATACTGTTCTTAAGTGAACTATATATAAGCGATCGGCTTTCCATTTTTATGGTGCCTTTTGCACAGGCAGCTGTGCAGTATTTCAAACTCTGCCAGAAGAGGGCGTAATTTCGGAATGGGTCCATAGACCTTTCTAGAAAAGAGCTTGTGGCCGGTGCCATCTTTATTGTTCGCGCGTATAGCGCGTGCTTTGCTCGCTTTCCGCAGCGACGAACACGCACTTGCTGGGCTGTAAAGATCGCACGCTGTGCTGTGATTTTGTAAACAGTAAAGATGTCTCTTGCTGGATTGCTTGCCCTCTATACGTTTTTGTTTGTTTTGCTCTGCACACACGTGTCTTTTATACATGCTACCTGTTTTCGGCACCTAGGAAGATGTCGCAACCATGCCACAGAGTGGCTGACAGGGGAACGAGAGGAAACAAATGTGCCGTAAAACACAGAAACAGATACGTCGAGTGCGTAGTTGGGGTAATTTATCGAATCCCGTTCAGCTGTGGTCGTGTACACATCCGCCAGACTGGCCGATGTGTCCATGACCGGGTACGTGAGCACGCACTGTCGCTGCGTCAACCTCGGTAGGCCACCTTCCTTTACACTGCGTCAATGGCTTGTGTGTGCCGAAATTTGAGAGCCTAACGATTTTGGGGAGGGAGGCTGACAAAACTGCACGGGAACTGCTGGAAGCCTACGAGATAGGAAAGGAAGAAGTCTAATCCGTCAGCCAAACCTTGATATATTTACATAAAAAGAAATAGCTTTTTCGAGCACGTGTTGGTGCAGTGACGGTCTGGGGATTTGGTTGTTTTCCTTGGTGCTTTCTTTTCACTAAAGGTTCAGTCGAAGTCCAGCGCTAGTCCTGTCTATTTCTTTCCTGCGTCCGTGTTTGTTTGCGCGCTCCCACCAGTCTGTTACCTGTTTTCATTGTAACCCTTCTCTTATGAAATACCGCTCGGGGTGCTTATAATATTTAAACAACTAAATAAATAAATTACGCAAAAAGCGGGGGTGTATTGAAATCATCAGATTTATTTCTGTCTCTTCTTTTGATGATGACGTATTTTTTATTACGTATGCAATAAAAACTGAAATGTAAAAATATCTGACACTAGCCGCGTTTGATTTACTTACATCTCCTGCGCCGGTGCAGAAAAGTGTAGAGCAGTGTACTTCCGGTCGTATCTAATTACACATACCGGAAGTAGACTGTCCTACACTTCTCAGCTCTGGTGCAGGGGGTGTAAGTACATCGAACGCAGCTAGTATGTAGGATTAGTCTTGGCAATACAAGAAAGAAATACGCCCGTACGTTTCCCACTAAGACCAATTATTGACACAATTGGCCCTGAACCATTTTCATTGAACCGGTAACCGCCACACCAGATTATGGTTTCGTTCCGGTTCGGTTTCAATACGAAGCGTTCGATTTCGGTTTCGGTTTTGTACCGGTTCGGTCAAAAATAACGGTTTTGATCCGGTTTTCGGTTCGGGTTCGGGTTCGGTTCGACACCCTGCTTGCACATAATGACCAAACAACGGGGAAGCGACGACACGCGTGTCTGGCCAAATTGTGCAGTTGTTCAACCGCATCAGAGCATGGAATTTCGCTCCATATACTGCGAAGAACTACCGGTAGACTCCGTGTCACATTTAATCGACCGCATAGCCGATGCTACAATCCGATCGGCGGCTAAATCAATCACGCATAACAAGAAAACGCAGGTTCGCGGCGCATTCATTGTGGCGCGATTCTTTTAGTAGGTGATTGCAAAGCCACAAAAAAACAAGGAGAGCCATGACGGTGCACTTTTTTGGCGCCGTTTGATCGGTTTCATCGGATCCGGTTGCGGTCGGACTTCGGAACCGAAACGGGCAGTTCGTAACTGAGCTACATTGTTAAAAAGTTTGGCGTGGGCACAATTCTTTTTTAGAAGTACAGCGTGTCATAAAAAATTACAATGCTTTTTTTTTTTAATTGCGAAAAGAAATTACGCATTGCCGAATACTTAGTCTCCGCCCATATGGAGCACTGACGGCCAAAACAATGTGTAGTTTACTTTAAAAAAAAAATACAAATTTTAAAATAAAAAAATAAAGTGTTTTTGGCTTTGTTTTTCTTTACCGCTAAAATAAACTACGCATCCCACAATGCTCGTTAGGGAGTTTTCGTAGACCCTTTTTCCAACTCCGCTACGCTCTCCGGAACGAAGACGCCACTACCGAGCATGCGTGGCGCCAGTCTTGCCTGCAGAGTCCCGGATCTCGTAGCGGGTTGCGGAGGACGTTGCGGGACAGCGGAAACGATCTAAAAAAAAAAACAAAACAACTCCCTATTCTCTGCCCAATTATAGCGTTAGCAGTCCGAACTAGACACTAAAGTTCCAGCACTAACCGCTATTTTATTCGAAAGTTATGCGAGTTTTTTGTTTTTAATTTTCAATGAAAAAATGGCGGCCGACACAGCTCTTAAAGGCTGAACTCCATGGGACGAATATGCTGCGAATAACCGACGAATTTTGCCCGGCGGCTTTTGCTCTGCGCGTGGAATCAACACAGTGGCTGCTACGTCGCGCGCAAAGCGAGCGTGCTGTCGGGCGGCGTTCGCCAGTTATTCGTCACATAATTCGTTCCATGGAGTTCAGCCTTTAATTCGTGGAGCTCTATGGTGCCAGCACGGTGGGCGCCAGTTACAAAAAATGGGCAAAAATAGGCCCCATTTTCCATTAAAAGTTTCAGAAAATTACATAACGTTTTCAATAAGATCATAGTTAGTGCTGAAACTTTGGCATCTGGTTAAAAAAAAAAAACAAAAAAACATTGTAATTTTTTCTTAATCTCGCTGTACATTGCTTTTTTTAACTTTTAGGGACGTTTTTGTAATCGATTTAAGGACCGTGGTAGAGTGTATCTTTTTAAGTTGCACGACAGGAAGTAAAAATGTGGTTACCCTGCGGATCCGGTTCCCGAGTAGCCGGAGCCCGAGGCTCCGTACCCCGACGAGCCGGAGTAGCCCGCGGCGCCCGACGAAGCGGACGGCGAGTAGACCGGATGGCTCGCCGAGGCGGCCACGCTGAAGTCGTCCCGCTTGGTCGACGGAGCTCCGTTCGACGAAGACACCGACGACGAGGAGGACACCGACGAAGACGAAGACGACGAGGACGTCGGGGACGCCGCCAGCGACGCACCGACCAGGCACAGCAGAAAGAATGTCCTCATGACGCTGTCCCTAAAGCGACAGGAAGAAAACAAAAAGTGTTATACTTTAAATACCGCATATTGCTGACTATAGTTCCCACCCGGTATATTAGCGACGTGCTCGACCCATACCGTTGCTGTGGTCGCATTTCGCGATTGACCATGACCAAGTGCTCACTGTGACGTCTTTATTATTATTTTTTTTTTTCACGGACGGAAATCAGCGCAATCTCAAGTGTCAACCGGGACGATGTTGGTTTAAAAATGTGAGGACAATGTACATATACCTTGGTGAGGACTCCAAGCTTTCGAGTGTTATTTTTACACATATCATCGAACTTGTAGTTCGCAACTGCTGATAAGTAGTCATGACGACATGGCGAGGCAAATTCTGCTCATGACGTCACGAACGGAAACCAGAAGATGTCACTACCGAAACATCTCGGCGCTAATGGTTCCGCAGGGGCAAATTTCGGTTTAAAAAGAAAATTCATTTGAGATTGGTTCACCCCTAACGCGTAATCCGCAAAAAAAAAACAACAACAAAAAAACGCTTTTACGTTATTGCGCAGCGTGTATCACAGCGACAGCAGCTCGGTGTTTACGTATAAATAATCGACTATCGTTGTGACACGGCCTCTCGATCCCCCTGTTGGTGCGGCCTGCCGATGTTTTTCCGAAAACAAAAGAGCGCGCGTGAGAGGAGAACTTCTGCCATCTGCCGTGGAGGCGCTGCACATCGGCGAGTGGTCTCGTGAGCTGAAAGCTATACTCCGTTTCACCTTATGTTGTACCGCAGACAAGGCTAGAAGCGCGAGCTCATAGCGTTGGGAGCTACTCTTAACGCACGAGAGCTTGTGCCGCCGAGATGTGCCTTATAGAGCAAGGAGCTCGCGCTTGTAGCCTTTCCTGCGG
Organism: Ixodes persulcatus; assembly: GCA_013358835.2. NCBI lineage: Eukaryota > Metazoa > Arthropoda > Arachnida > Ixodida > Ixodidae > Ixodes > Ixodes persulcatus. The sequence goes on from JABSTQ010010036.1 coordinate 787,452, forward strand.
TACATCATAAGGTGAAAAAGAGTATAGAAAAAGCGCCCAACGCGCTCTTGCTTCGCGACCCAGAGAAAATATCTGCCCGTCATTGGCTTCGCCGATACCGAGGCGCTGTCGCGGTTGCAAAAGGCCGCAAAAATCGCTTGTCCCCCACCTTTGCACCACTTTGCGCGGAGAAAATATCGCAGTTTTACCCTGTGCTCGCATGCGTGGTTTGTGTTTTCGATCGTTTTTTTGCTCGTTTTTATAGTTTCATGGCGATAACCACTGATGTATGAGAAAGAAGAGACGTAGACAGCCGCCTTTTGTCTGTCTCTGCACAGTTTTAAAGTGTGCAGATAGGTTACGGAGCACGCGATGCCTAAAAACTGTTGCGTGCCGCGTTGTAAGTCAAATGCTGCGAGAGATCCGGAACTCTGCTATCACGAGCTTCCGTCTAGAGAGAAATTTTGGGATGCCTGGTTGAAGAACATTTCGCGAGAATGCAGCGAGAAGGGCAGCCAGTGGCAACCAAGCTCCAGGAGCGTCGTGCGCTCCCTTCATTTTAAAGGCCGACGTACACTTCGCGCTTTCCACTTTTTCCCGTCACCTCCTTTCCTATATCCCTTCACATTTTACCTTGCCCCAACCTGGCTCCCCCTCGCAGCTTAGGAGAGGGGAGCGCTATGTGGATTATCTTCCCTGCAGAAAGCCGAGGTTGTACATATAGGCATTTAAGGCGGAGGACTACAAGGTAGGGATGAAGCGGAAGGTACTGCGACCGATAGCGGTGCCGACTCAATTCCCATTGTATTCGTTGTACATGCAACCAGCAGGTTCAAAGAGACGCAGAACGCTTGTTCGTGTGCCACCTAACGCGTCCACGTCGCATGCGAGCGGTAGAAGCCGACAACGCAAAATGCAGTCCCCTGCAGAAAGAAGACAAGCTGTTGATGAGTGCGTGGCTATTGAACCTTGCCTGCAAAAAGAGTTTGAAGTGAAAGAATGTCAGACGTCATTCAATTTGACAGCTATAGGCTTCATGGAAGATGCCAAGAAAAACGCGCACCGCCTTCAAATGCAAGCCAAACGACTGAACGAGCGAATTAAAAAACTGCGACAAACCTGCGACGAATTTCAAGACAGATTTAAGCAAGGAAGGCTAATGTGTAAAACCCGCTCAACTTTGCAGGTGACGTGTCCTGAATGCAAGCTGTAACTTAAGGGAAATGAATCTCGTGACGGAGAAAATCAGTTCGTGTTTAGCCTTGACCAAAGAGGACTCAGCTATCCACGACCTGAAGCTGTCTGGCCGTGCAAGCTCGTCTGCACCTTTGTCGAGAGGGCTCTACAGTTGGCAGAGATTCGTCGTTCTGGACGGATTGGCAAGGTTCTCTCGAGCGCTGAGCTTCCACACCTTATGGACTGCCCGCTGATGTGGTGTACTAACTGCAGAGACCGGTACCACAGCTAAGAACTCTGCGAGCTTTTTCTCGGGAAGCTCCTCAGACCTCTTCTGGCTAACTCGGCTGGTGACCTAAACAGCTCTCTAGAGAATATATTGAGACTTTCGCGGAAGCCTCTTTCCCGAAAGGTATTCCGCTTGCGAACTATATGACTCCCTTGATCTGTTCGTGAACAATGAAGTTTATATTGCAGAAGTTATGCACGAGGAATCCCTTTCTTATTGTCCCTCACAGATAAATAAAAGGCACAGCTCGAGCGTGCTCGAGCATCGGTTAAAATCGTAAATCATACGGCCTAGCTATATCCAACTATTACTCATTACAGTGGTAATAGAAACGGGGACGGGAACAAGAAAACGACAATTCGCTCATACTGCCAGCTGAATGCGGCTCTAACGCGCAGCCTGCAGCTGAGTGGGCTCCTCGCAGAAAGAATTATGTGCTTCTATTCGGCACAGATTTGTCACATCATTCATGCAATCTGGCACTCGTTTCAAATGAGACTTGCCCCTTCACGAAAAACAATCTAAATAGCCACACCTAGGGTGCCTACATGTTTCCGCCGCTCCGGAAGCGGAGCGGAAACATGTAGGCACCCTAGCCACACCGGGCCGCGCCGGGCGGACTGCGCCTCTCTCGCCGATAACGAGCGCCACGGCTGGCGCTGCGGGGTAAAGTAGAACTATCGCTCTCACCGGCGGCGCGAGACATACGGCAGGCCGCTCCCAAGGGGAGTCCCTTATCAAGCGGCCGTGGTTGTGACATCATTGTCGGGAGACCGGTGACCAAGTAGGCTATACTTCGTTTCTCTTTATCTGCGAGCGAAGCCAAAGCTAGAAGCGCGAGACCAGCGCTTTTTGCATTTCTCCCCAGCTCGCGCGCTCGAGCAAAACCTGAACGCACGGAGCTTCCGTGCTCGCGCTTCCAGTTTTGTCTTCGCTCGCACGTAAGGTGAAACGAAGTATAGCGCACACCAGCTCGGAGCACGTGGAGCGAAAGCTCGCGCTGTAGAACCCAGGGATCCTGGGTTCGATCCCCACCCCCTGCCCGTTTCGATCTGGATGAACATCGTATACCGGCGTGCGGTCGTGTATCACTACTGCGTGGTGCACGTTAAAGACCCCAAGCCAGCGGTAGTGCTGCACTAGCTAAATTTCTCATCTATACAGCTAAGACACTGTGATCATACACACAACACAATTATATGCGTCGTTGTCGTTTCTGCAAGTCTTTCTGAGCCCACACTCCAGCGATTTTTGCGCCATCTTCGCTTCAGCTCTCGATTTAACTCCGGTGCCTGATGCGTGACGCCCCGTCCACAACGAGCCTCCTCGGCGCGCCGTAACTGAAAGTCACGTTCTTCGGACCAGCTACGTACTTTCCGAGCTCTAGCCACGGGGTACGTGCAAATCCGTCTGCTCGTATGGTCGTGCGCACGCGCCCGCACAACGGGGTGTCGGCTGCTACAGAAACTGTGAAAGTGATAATGGCAGAGCATCTCTTTTGAACGCCTGATCTGTATCACGCGCACGTTACTTTTTTGTTTTCTTTTTTTCGAACGCCTGTGCTCCAGAATGCGCTCGTTTCTTTTTGACGCGTGCTCTGGCTGCGCGTGGACGCTCGAGGAACCGGGAGTTTTATTGACTTACAAAGAAGTTAGTATTATAAAAAATCATAATTAACATACTCTGTCATGCACAAAAGCCGTCACGTTTGATGTTTGATCATATTTAACGATATAGAAAAACAAAAAAAGAAGCACATTCCGCACTTATAGATAATCCGAACCGCGTAAGAATTAAACTTTTAAACACATGCAGTCCGCGAAGCAAGATACGTAGTCGCTTGTGGGCAAGAACGCGCCCCACCTGGCGAACATGCACCTACATTTTGTTCGCCGACAAAAAAGAAGATCGGCTCCCTCAGAGACTCCAAGCAATTTTCCACGGAACCCCATGTCGGTAAACTTGTTGTTTCGTGGACAGCTTGTCGCGCGTCGAACAAGGTTAGTGCCGAAGTGTCTTTCTGGTGTCTTCGAGCAGTGTTTGTTTGTTTGTCTGGCTGGTGTGGATGACGCCCTAATAGGAACAAAATCCGGACTGATGCAGTGCGCGCCCCGAGCTTCTCGGCTGCGCCCGCTAAGCATGCTTCACCTCTTAGTCACGTGCACTGCGGAGAAGCAATAGCGTCGGGGTATGTATATGGGTCGCACGAAGAAAATCCAGCAGCCGCATTTTAACACAGAATGTGTTTTATCGGCCGATATTCATGGAGTTGTGACGTTTGGCTGTAACAGCCGTCCGTTAAACTGACACTGAAGGGCGTTACTCCCGTAACAGGGAACCATATGAAAAGCCTTCAGTCTCCCGGCTGGAGTTGAATTCACCACCTCGAAATTGTGAGCGAAGTGCTTTTCCGACTGAGCTATTCAAAGTCGGTAATCAAAGCACCCAAAAAAAAAAAAAAACACCTCTTTGGCATGACGCGCGAATGCACAGTCGCGCGCTTCGCGGCCTTTTCTGTCATGCTGCGCCATCTCTCGGCGTGAGATCAAAAATGAGAGCGAATTTTCGGTAGGCGGTGCCGTTCAGGCGCCCTTCCCTTCTTCCCTGGAAGGCCTATTATACATTCTACACTTACGAGTCTTTGTCAGCATAATCAAGCTTCTTTTTATATTTTCTTACCAATATATATATATATATATATTTACCAACTAGTGTGCTATTTTGGAAGAGCTGATTCCGATAAATGTGTGCAACCAGAGCGACCGCGCGACATTAGTGGCCGATATGAGAAGCGGAACGTGATTCAGGTAAAACCTAGCACGAAAGAAAGATCTCAAATAACCTATTTGTGTATGTTAATATACTTCTTAAAATATACTAGCCAGTTTGTGTATAAACTGAACTAGAACACGCAACCTCCGTTTGTAAAAAAGAAAAAAAAAAGTCGGAACATTATAATTGACCAGTAGAGAAACAGATGGCGTGATCTTCAAACCTCTTGCATCGCGATTGGTCGCGATTGGTTCTTTTGTGTTTTTGTCGACCAATGATGCAATGTGATTGGCTGCTGAGTGATAATGAGGTGCTAGGTGACTACAGATATGTTTGACGGATGGATGGAATCTAATGTATATACCGTTTATAACGGGCGGTAGCTTGCGCAACCTAGCCTAGAAACCAAAAGTATGAACCCGAAGTATTCGCTGCAAGTACGAGGCATCAAGGTCGCTTTTAAAGAAGCAAGCAAAACGAACTCGCACGGCGCACCACGAGGCGCTGCAGAAACACCGACAGATGTATGACTGATAGTTATTCGGCAGATGAGGGGAAAAATAAATACCGAAAATCTCATCGATTATTCGGCGTTTATGTCAATCTGTTTATGATATGTCGGTAAGTTACTACGCCAGAGTTGATGAGAATTGAGACACGGGTTATGACAGGCTCTTTTTCTTAGCAGGATATGCGATCACGAAGCTGTAACTGAGGGGAATTTTATATTTAATATATAGCACTGGAGTTTCGTTGGATATTCTGCAAAGCAGCTTGCTTATTTAGTGCAGACTGTTGGGCGAGTTGGTACTGCGTTTTCAAAATAATGGCAGCGCTTGAGATGATGACAAAGGCGGATTCACGATTCACGATGTTTGAACAGTTGAAGTCAGCTCCCTGTGTTGTACAGTCGCCTTAGTCCTCGTCTCAAGCGCTACCATTTTTTAAATGCATATCTAGGTCGTTTTCTCGCCACTCTTACGAGCTTAAGACACAACCATGCGAAATAAACACCGATAAGCTTCTATTCGTTTTAACGCAACAAACGCCGATTTCTCTTTACGCTGAATCCTGTCAGGAATAGACGCCGAACACCAGGAACCCTAACTATCCACGTCTGCAAGTCTGCGTAAAGCCTTTCCAAGATGTGCCCACGGTTACCAGACGGTCCCCCAACAAAGCGTTTTCCAAATTCCACCCACAGTAGCCAGACCAGCTTTTGAAGTTTAGCTGCTCGCAAACGTGCATACCCTAGTGGACACACTGGTAAAGGAACGACGAGCACTCGTGAGAAGTTTCTGCAAAGTGCGAAGCGTCGCCTCAGCTAAACCGCCGCACACACACAAAAAACACACAAAGACAAAAAAAAAGAAAAGCAGAAAACATAATAGAGGAAGAAAATGGCGGAAACTGGGTCTGGGTGTTTCTCGTCTGCGAGTCGGCGACCGGATTCGCTGTGGGAGCTCCCCCTCCGACGAGGCTAACGGTTAGATGGGAAAGAAGCTGGTAGGAACTTGAAGACTGCAACGGAGGAAGGAAGCGGACGAACAACAAAAAATAATAATACGAAGAAATAAAAATTAAAAAAAAGCCCAAAGAGCGCGAGGAAGCAGACGTCGAACTGGGTCGACGGACGGCTGTCCCTAAATACAGCTTGACCTTGATCGTTACGCAAAAACCTGTTTTTTTAGCAGACGGCCCAGCCGTTGGACTCGCCGGCCGTGGGAACAGAGTAGCGGCAGCCCGGAACTTGCCTCCGGTTACTACAAACACACACACACACACATACACACGCCGTCGTTGAGAGGAGGAGGAGGAGGAACGCCCTATTGCGCAATGGAGGAACGACATTCTATATCTCCCCTCCTCGCCAAGGCTTCCCTTTCCAGTACGGTGGCGGCCAAACCAGGGAGAACCGCTGATTATCGGCCGGCAGCCATTTACGGTCACCGGGACTCACGGTGACGTCGATGATCTCTTCTGGGTCAGCGCCGAGACGTGCGCGACCAAGAGCATTGCTGTGGTCGGCTTTCCAGGACTGGTTCGAAGTCCGCTATGACGTCGTTAGCAGGAAGCAATCTTCTCTAACCGAAAAATCAAAACGCCAACCTCAAGAATCCCCACCTCTGCCCGTTTCGATCTGGACGTGCCGTATCGGCGTGCGGTCGTGTGTCACCACTGCATGATGCACGCTGAAAACCCCGGTGAGCAATGGCACCGCACTGGCTAAATGTCAGTGCAGTGCCACTGACATTTAGCCAGACATTCAGCTCCAAGACGCGAAGCACTCAATGGGGTTGACTAACTTTACGATGTCTACACATACACACAATGCAATGATTTGTTACATCAAAACGGTGTAGCTGTTGATCACACGATGATTAAAAGCAATTCCACCATGCTCTTTACATACGCTGCCTCCCGCCTATCTCACCTAAAGCGTAATCCATGCTGAAACTATTCAATGTCGCCGCTAGCCAGAGGTTTTCACGGCTGTTTCTTCATTGCTTCACAAAGTTGTCACAAAGCTTAGATCAAGTGTTGGGCAAAGTAACTTATTGCCGCTTCAGAATCAGTCAATGGCGTCGGCGCGCTTTGAATCGTGTTTGACACGCTTAACTGAACCGTCGCGAACACACGCACGATATATTTTTTTTTTATGCAGGACTTTTTTTGGGTCATGAAGAAATTACGTTTCTGTGTTCACTGATTAGGTTAGCGCTGTACAATCAACCAATCGGCATAAAGCAGAGGGAACATCATGAAACGGGAACAGCGTGAGGGAAAGTTAGGGAATGCTAGGTGATCTGGATCAGGATCGTACCGGCGTACGATCACGTAATCACTCGGGATGAACGACGTTAAACACCTTGTGGTAGCAGTCATAACGGATCGGCGAAATTGCCTATCTAAAGCAGAGACGCCATTTCAAGAGAGACCAACTTGCCGCTGCCTTAATATCCTGAGAGAGGAAAATAAATGTTGTATTTGGCGAAATTGGCAGTCTTACAAGCCACAACGGCTACATCTTTGCAAACCCTTAGCTTTAGTGTCTTCGCCGCAAGAGCCAACGCTTAGCATTGTCGCAATTTAAGGATTTGACGGGGGGCTCCTGGCGTCCGCCTCGCTCCCATTGCAGTATAATATTGCGACCAATGACAGTTAACCGTAACCGGCCTACAGATCTTGTGCGACTGAGGTCCACCTTGACGCACGTAGGGTCCTTGCAACAACGCCACTTGGTCAGATATATGGTAACATAGGAGATGTTTGTTAACAAGACGGTTCTGGCTCCAATGTGGCGAACAGAACTGCATCATGTGCAAGTCATGTATGTTAAACCGGAAGTGCAGCGCTCTGCGCACCGCGCCAGGGCAGTGAAGAAAATCAGCGCGACCTGGGAGCTGTGCTACGATACAGCACTCGTCGTAAAAAAAAAACAAAAAAAGGAGAATGTATTGCTTTACGGTGGTTCGTCTGCGCGGATCACAGGTTACGCGATCCCTGTGATTCGTCGAGGCCAAACGAGAAAACTTCCACTTTCTATTGGGGTGCAGAAAAGACCCTTGACGACATGCTGACAGTTCAGGGAACGTTCTGTTGCTCATTGGTCCATTTTAAAACACGGTCTTCAAATTACTACCGTAGGCACACAAGGAAGAATGTTAGCTTCCATCATCCATAGTAAATAAACAGCAGAAAAAAAAAAAAAACCTCCGTGAAAATCGTTTGTTGGAGGAAATAAAAAAAAAATAATTGTACGCTTAATCATGCTGACAAAAACCCGGGAGCACGAAATGTGTTCTGAATGAGCTGGGCACACGCTAGGTGTGTATGTGTGGGATGTCACGCGGTCACATGACTTTGACGCCACGGTGTCGTCTGAAGTCGAGATGCCCACGGCATCAGGTGACACCATGGTGGTACATGGTGTCACGTGCGTGTCACATTGTGATGTCACGTGACACCATGACGCCCCGACGTCACGGTCCTTCGTGACGGTTTTCTCGTAAAATTCGGTTGATAAAACACATTCTGTGCTACAAAACGAGTTGCCTCGACATAAAATACTTTTGGAAAAAAGAATTCGGCCAAATTAATGTTATGTAAGAGTGAAAGATCTTGCTGGTACCACCATTCGCGCACAGCATCATCTGAGGAAGATGGCGTGAAAGCATGCGCTCGCCTTCATGACATGTCTTAAACCAAAACATCCCATAATATCCAAAAATCTACACAAAATGTCGGTCAACACTAGAAGCCCCTTCGATTGAGCGGATGGATCGAATGCCGGTAGTTCTTCGTAGTTACCTTCAGGGGATAGCCAGCCAGGACTACACCAAAAGTGCAGCGGTCTCAGGCGGCGCTATACAGCTGATTTCAATGTTAATTTCATGGTAATTGTAGCTGCAATTAAAAACAATTGGTCTAAACGAAGTTGAAAATGTACATACGGACTTTGCAGTATTTTTCTATATGAACCGTCCAGCCGAGCTGTCAAAACGTCAATAGCTGCAGCATCATCGATGCTGGAACTGTCAACCTAGGGTATATACCATATGACATTGAGAAAACGCTGATATTTAACAGAACTTCCGCATCATAAATCCTTTTCACCAGTTGGTCTTCAACTTCGATATTTACTTCGAAACATGTAATGCAGATATGATGAGCCTCTTCTGCGCCATAACAACGATACTTAAGCTACAAACCAATGCGTAGTAGAGAAGATTTTGTCATAACTTGTAAGAAATGTGCTAAGCTAAAAAAAAGAAGAAAAGAAACAACATTTACTTGTTAGTAAAAAAAAACAGTGAACTTAGTTCCAAACATGAGCTTGGACAGGATTGTCATCAGGAGAACATCACTTGCTCATCAGCAGAATTGCGCAAGTCGATGCATGCGTTTCCATGGATACTATAATTGAAAGGAGTTAAAGTATGTACGTCCAAGTCCGTTCTGAAACTGATGAAACATCACAACAAGGGATCATGCATTCGTTATATTTCATCCATCCAAATTTGCAAAATGAATCTCTGAACTATTATCCCAGCAACAACAAAATAAGCACAAGTATAACAAGGTCGAAACTTTAACCAGTTGGTAAGACGCGCTAAACACGATGAAAGGTGCTAGCCGTCCTAGGAGCAAAAATATAAGAAACGGCACAAGTCGACTCCAGCTTATGCTTCTGAATACCAAATGCTACTCTGCTCTAGTTGCAAACCTTTACTCGTTTGTAAAAAAACATACAAAACTAAGGTATGTCATGAAGACATGGAATCTGCCTTCCATATGCTGAACGGTTCTGGCAGTCTCGTAGGAAATTGGTGGACGTGCTCTACATTGTTAGGAAAGGGAGGGTCTATATATATATATAAAAAAAACTATTCTAGCAAACAGTAATCTGTAACGTCTGGCAGAACATCGTTCACTCCGTGCAGTAAAACAATTAACTAGATCGAAAGCGTGGAAAATGCAATAAAAGACGGTAGCCATTTCGTTTGCTCTTTTCTTTTCCTTGGAAGGAAAGGGGGGGGGGGGGACTGTAGTAACTAATGAGATTGACGAAGAGAACACGACGTTGAATAATTCAGTTGCGTATTATGAAAGGATAAGTTCATATGCAAATTGGGATACGTATGAGCCTGTTTTGTATAGTAAATTTCTGTTTCACGTATCACATTTGTCGTTGCTCACTTTCATAATATCCTATCGTCATCGGCTACCCATTGAAGACATTAAACGGTTGCCCTTTTGGCCTCCTATCATTGTGATGAAACGCACTTTTTTAACTTTAATTACGCACATGGGATGATTTTGATTTCTGATCTAGGAGCACCATATAGTCATACCGGCAAGCAAGGATCATTGGATAATAAAAACGGAGTGCGCTGAAATTCAAGCCAGGATCCTCGGTCCCAAGTCATGATGGACCTACACGACGAAAAGTTATGAGGCAGCAAAGTACAATACAAATTCCCAACCAAACGCTGGCGTTTGGGAACGCGCTGTCGCAAATATGTCCGCAAGGTCGTGGACACCGTGTTACAGACACATCACCCGATGTCAAAAAGTAGACGAGCAAAAGACAAAAGATAAGGGTCTGTAGAAGAAGAAAGGACAAGGCGAAAACCAACTCAGGAGCAGTACAGTTAAAGACAGTAAACGAAACAGGCAAGACAGGAGGATTACTGGAAGACAGATGATAGTGATATCTAGGGAACAGAAGAGACAAGAATACAGGAACTGAACAGGCCAACCTTTGTGACAAGAGACAATCCTGTAAAGGACAGGGCAAGGACATCAGGAAAGCAGATGGTAGTTATGCAGGGAACAGAAGCCACAAGAAGAAAGGGACCAAACCTTGTGACAAGGCAGTGATACAACCCTGTAAAGGACAGGGTGCGGAAAACAAACACACACAAAACTTGCAGACAACACAATCCTCTCCGGAAAAGGAGACCAGTGTCAAGGCCAACTTACGGCAAGAAAAGGCTCTTGAAGCGACGCACCGCAGGAGGAGCAAAAAAGCACGTCGACGTATTTTACGCGAGCGGTGGCCTTGGAAGCGTGCGTCGACTGCGCCTGGCTCGTTCTCTTCAAGAGGAGGACCTCCTCGCGAAACCAGGTAGGGAGGACCGGCCGCCGTTAAGAAGAAGAAGAAGCAAAAAAGCAAGACTGCCGCCGCCAGGACTGCGGAGAGGGGACCGCTGTGGACCCCTCCTTCCCTCGCCCAAAAAGACGGGGTCGCCTGACCCACTGACGCCGCCCATTTCCTTGTCGGCATTCCGGGATACCGGGTCAAGGGGCCGAACCAGAGGGAACTGTCCGCTCCAGCGTGGACGCGCAAAAAGAAATGCTCGGAATAGCAGGCGTGTACGCGTGCGCTCGAGCTGCATGCCCTTGACGTCCGCCCGATGTTGTGGTGACGTCGTAGTTACGTCACCCCAGAGACACGCCTTCGACCCGACCTATGGAGGACGGTGAAACTGGCCTGGCGGTCATGTCACGGGCGTTGAGACCGTGATTTCTGTGATTATGCAGCCTCTATGGAAGCTGTCGTATGACTTCGTCGCTAGGGTATAGAGCCTTCTGACAATGGTGCGGGTTGTTAGCCGGGGGATTGGAGGTATCTGAAGCAGGTCGCCGCACACGTGACCATCTATTACATTATAGTTTATAGACTACCAATTATATTACCTATTATTTATTACATTGTAGACCACATGTTACATTAAAGACCATCTATTACATTATAGACCTTCATCGACGTTCGCCAACTGGAGCATATGACACTCTAAGAAAACAAAGGGTATATTCTTACACCCCGTGTCTCATATAATAAACCCCAAAACTTCAGTTGGACGTATAGCGCACTGAGATAGCCGAGTGGTACAACTTACCAAAATTAAAAAAAAAAAAAAAACGTGTTACTGACAAAAAACAAACAAAAACAAATCGAGTTTTTTTTTTTTAGTTTTTGATACGTACTTTAGCTGTTTCATAAGTAAGTCGAACTGAATTTTTGAGGGTGTATTATATGGGGCAAAAAGGTATTGTACTACACCATTTTGTTTAAAGTTCAGGTGCTGAGTCTTGTCACGTGATGAGAACTAAATATCAAAAGAAACTAACCCGGTGTGTCTACAGCTGCGAATTCTGTATAATAGTTCATGTCACCTTGATAATTCTGTTCTAGAGTCGAGCTCCTTCGTAATGTCATAGTATTTAGCACCGAGGCATTGTGGTTCAGATGACGCTGGCTAACATCTCGGTGACTTCTGAAAGTATGCGGTAACGTCACACGACATCGAGGATGATTTTACACCCTTTGCGGTGTAAGTACGCGCCCAAGGGCGAGCATCTCATTTCGGTGTTACCTTTACACTCTGTAGATCTAGGGGAGTAAGTTCATGGTCGCGTGCGTCGGGGTTGAATATCTACAATCAAAGGAGGGATTTTTGGGGTCGAGCATTTAAGTGTTGTAGCAAGGGCCAATGATTCTAAACTTCACATTAACGGATGTAGAACCCACATGTGCTGCAGTGTGAGCGTGGCAATGTTGTTTCGTTTCCTTATGATATCTGCTTTCCCTTGCTCAGGAGTCGCTTCGCTACTACCAGATCATAAGCTGTTGATGGAGCACGAAAAGGGTGCGGTTAGGGCATGATTAATAAATTATCATGTAAGCATTTACTATGTGGCGCTACAATAATTCCGTACTAAAATTTAAAAAAAAAGTGAAATTGTAAGTTTTTTATGACGTGTTCGGAGTCACTGCTATAAGGATCTAGTCTGTAGCCTGACCTTGGTTCAGAATTGCCTAGTCGGAAAGTACTATTATAGACAATGTGAACGAGTTCTACTGAGTGTAGCTGCGTCTTGCCTTGAGCTTAAATCTCATAGCAAATATAGCTGTAATTCTACCACACCTAGAAAGCACGTCTTGTCAGTCGGGGAATAGCGACCATGCGCTCGTCGGCCATTTTGACAACGTCCGCCATTTCGAGAGTCGGTTGGGTTTATATTAGAATTCACCAGTCGCTATAAGATTCACGGCAGCTACTCCCCAGTTCTGGCCATCATCTGCCCGCCTTATTTTCGCAGTAACCTTGAGCTGCTAGCCCATTTAGCATCAGAGGGATTCTGGCAGGATGACCGCGCTTATGAGCTTTGATGATCACAGATAAAGAACCATACCCAAGATCCGGTACCTTCGGTCACATAAAGTTACCATAAAAATATGGGTGGGCCTTCGACTCGAGCAGGTACTTCCGGTTACCCAGAGATACCACTGGAACATGAGTTGGAGTTCAAACAGCCCATCCTTGGGCTCCAGCAAGTAAAAAGAGCAAGTCATTGTTGACTCACCTGCCAATAAAACCTAGGGTGCTGGGAAACGGTGCGGCCAGTTGAAAAAAAAAATAATGATGGATGTCCAAAAAAAAAGGGGACAACGAGGGCGCTGGCAGGTCTCTCTTTTCCACAAACGCACAAAAAATCCCAGGGGAATGACGGCAGCAGCAGCAGGTACCAGCACCACCACAGTAACCACAAGAGTCACGGAGGCGAGACACAGCCGCACAGATCTGGTCTTTTTGGGCAGGAGATCGTTTGTGGGCGCGCTCAGAGACCGCCGCTTAACGTTAAATACCACGCCAGGCGGCGCTGCGACTCATATAGCCACGTGACCCCCCAGGCTTCTCCGTCCGCCCATTGGCCCCTAGGAAGTCGTCACCTACTTTTTGGTACCTCCTGGACCTTGCGCAACACACACAAACACAACAGTGAACATCCGCGGAGAGAGCGAGAGAGAGAAAGAAAAATAAAGAGTGAGGGCGTTAGCGCGCGAGAGAGAGGGGGCAAGCGCCCCTCTCTCTCCCACTTCTTCTCAAATACGAAATAAATGGCCGTTATTTTTATTATTATTTATTTTTTTCTTTTTTTTTTTGCCGCACGCGCGCGAAACCTTGACCGCATCAAGGCGGAGGTCGCCTTCCGCATACCGCCTGTGTCGTTCAACCAAAGAGCAAGGTGAAGGTCACGTGTCTGCGGACGTCCGTCGTCGTTTCTGCGCATGCGCGTTCGTCTTCCCTTCATATTTGTCGAGACGATAGATACTCTCGGACGTCCCCCTCCGCTTTTTTTTTCTTCTTCCTTCTTCTTCTTCTCGCCCGAACGAAGAAACACAAAATGGCGAGAGGTCTTTACGCAATTACGAGGGAATGTCGAGAGGAGCCTTTCCATAAGATTACCAAGTAGCAGAAGACAAAGAGCGAACGGCAACGAAGAAGAACACGGTACACCTTTCGCGTTTTATTAGTTTTTTTTTTTAATGCCGCAGCGAAAATGCCAGCCCCGTTAAATATATGCTACTTCCGATGCTTTCGGCCGGTGCGTTCGCTGCTGTGTACGGTGAAAACGACTTTAACGGTCAGGCTATAAGACCGCTATAAAAAAAGGCGATACGGCTTACTTGAAAGGCGTACGGGGCCATTTCGGTATATTATCAATTATCGTATAATTTATCGTTTACACCTTGACCGGTGTCATCGCTCTTCCAGTAGCTTTGACTTTCCCGGGTTAAGCCGCGGTCACACGTGCTAATACGTCGTACAAAAGACAGTCTGCAGATACTAGGGAGGTTCAGGGAATCGTTTTTGTACATTCCATACGGTACGGTGGGCCCTCCGGTTCGAACTGCGCATGTGAGAGCCTTCTGTGCTAGCGCATGCGCAGTTCGCTCCGGAGGGCCCATTGTACCGTATCGGACGTGCAAAACCCGTTCCCTAAAACTCCCTATTGTCTGAGACGTCTTTCTTCCTTGAACGACAATCCCGCCACGTTAATCACGAAAAAAAAAATGTCTTCCAACATGTTTGAAGCTAACATGCTTCGAATAGGCCACTTTCAAAAATCCCTTCATGCAACACTGCGCGCGTTGCACGCTGGGAACCAGTTGGCTACGGAGCGGAGTGGCATGGTTTCGGCTTCGATGAGACAGCCGCTGTTTGCACTACTGGAGCCAAGCACGTGAACTTACAAGTATGCATAACTTTTCTTCACGCGCATTCGAACGTGCTTGCACGACAGAGGCACCAGCAGGGACGTTGCAATCCATCGTTCTACATACATGTGCCTACCTTTGCCCAAAATCCGGCACATCGGGAACCACAAAGACAGTGCCAAGTTCTTTTTTTTTTTTGTCTCTCGGCAACGCCTAACGTATTGTACACTTGTAAAAGTAGCAGCAATGAAAACGCAAGCAGCGCGTTCCGTCACGACACGATGATCATGACAAAATCTGAAACCTAAACCAAAACTAAGTGGCCAACTGGTACCCACAATTTATTTCGTGCCACCGTGCCACCAGAGGCGCCTCG
The DNA here is from genome assembly GCA_013358835.2 of Ixodes persulcatus. Classification (NCBI taxonomy): domain Eukaryota; kingdom Metazoa; phylum Arthropoda; class Arachnida; order Ixodida; family Ixodidae; genus Ixodes; species Ixodes persulcatus. Next base: position 802,554 of record JABSTQ010010036.1, read on the forward strand.
ATTCGGGAAAAAGATCTATTGTATTAGAGGCGCGTGTCCGCGGACAGTTCTGTCGTCACGTCTCCAGCGAGCACCGCTTGTCTTTTGTGTTTACGATGTGTGAACAGTTTGCAGACGACGGAGCAGTGGAGTCGCTCACATCGCCGACACGCGACGCGGCGGCTCGCCTCAAAGTTCCCAGAATGCTTCGCGCGCACGCTCCGCACGAGGGCGCGCGTTACTTGAAAATATCAAATGTAAAAAAAAAAAAAAAAATCGTCGACAATACGTATGTGTGATATCGCTATTTTACGCTAATTTATCGAGTCACTCGATGTGAGTGAGTGAAATAGTGAGCTGCAGCTATCACTTCTAGAAGAAGATCGTGTTACGTATCCTGGACCCTTTTTTTGTCGGCAGTTACGACCAGTTTGGTCCGTGCGACGACGGTAGATGGCGCTCAACGGAGCGATCGGGACGCTATTTACTCTCCAGGGGAGTTAAAGATGCAACCCGCTCGTTGCGTTTATCCCGAGTTCATGAACGTAATGGCTTGTACGACGCACGCAGGAGCTATCACTGCGAAATGCACTACAGGATGTTTAACTCATTCGGAGATTTCTTTCTGTTGTTGGTACAGGTAAGAAAGACAAGATGTGTGCTATGTGTTCAAATGTTTTCCTGTGCATCGTAGATTTTGTAGTGCGGACGACGTATTTTATTTCTTTCCTCGCTTGCACTCCCCCCCTCTCCCCACACACACACACACACATAAAACGGTGTATACTTATACGTGTATTATATAAAAAAGTAGAAGTAATAGCAAGCATGTTGTGAAAAAAACGAAGACGGGATTTTAGCAGACCGTGCACATAAAGAGGTCGACTACCACACCCGCCATCCTTTTTTAAGAAACTTTTTTTTCGACAAACGTTTTTTTTTTTTTGTATTGTTGTTGTAGCAAGGTTATGGCCGACGAGATTGACCTCGCTTTGTATCGTATTGTCCCGCGGATACGAAACTCCGTCATGGCTGCGGTCTTATCCACCAGCTTCATCCAGAAAGGAAAAGACCGACAACGAAGATAACAGTAGTAATGAAAACACAAGAACAACAACTCTACAGCTGTAGAAGGCTCGGGAGGCAGAAATCTAGACCTCGCAAAACCGGGCACTGTAACTAAACGTAAAAAAAAAGAAAAAAAAGAAGTTGCGCAATTTTTATAAAATAAGAATCCGAAACTGTGGAGGACGCAAAAAAAAAAAGGAAAAAAAAATAAAAAAGCGTGTCATGTCGAGAAGTATCCTTTTAAGGGGAGGGGAAAGGGGGCGTGGGTTAAGACGATTACGTGACTAAAGAAAAAAAAAAGCAAATTAAATAAGCTAAGAAGTTTCAGGTTATGTTTCGCTCGTTTAAAGCACCGTAGAATATGTCTGCTGATTCTCTTTTTTTTTTTTCGTGCTTGCGAGCGAGAGGCCGTTATGGCGGAGAGCGCAGATACCTTATAAAGATGGCCTTAACTTGTTAAAAAAAAAGCTAGCTTTTACAAAAAAAAAAAAAAAACACAAAAAAGCATAGCACGAAACACGGAGACGCTCGCTTACACGTACAAAAACAAAAACAAGAAAAAAAAACACGAAAAGAATCTCTTGAAGCCCATACGAAAGCATCTATCGTTGTAACCTCAAAAGAAAAAAAAAAGAAAAAAAAAAAAACGGAATCATAACTTGGCGTGCTCACGAAAGACAAAACTTAACTGCAGCGAAATCGGAGCTCCAAAACGTATGCTTACATCTGGGTCGCATGCAGCGTCCCAAATGGCACTAAGACGGATTTAGTTTTATCTTTATTTTTATTTTATTTTATTTTTCGGAGTAAAAGAAGTTCTTACGCGCATAAGTAACGCGCGCACAGTATCGGTGCGCGTTTTTGCAAAAAAAAAAAAAAAAAATAAACACCCATCTGCTGTAACGCCATTTTAAGACCGGGTCAAATCCCTCGGCGTATACACTTTGCACAAAGAGAACGTGAAATGCCGTAAAAAAAAGGGGGGGGGGGGCCCTCATCTGTCACGGAATTATCTTTCATTTTATGTTCCTTTTTTACATTTTCGAGCGTTTCAAATAGATGTGTATATAACTCTTCGTATCTTCGTAGAATTTAGCGGAATTCGTGCGAAACGGTTGTCCACGTTGTGCGAAAGCAACTCGGCATGGAAGCCTATAGACCAGCACGCGGCCCTGACGTCACGCAGCTGCGGTGGCGCTGTCGACGGCACTGAGCATGCGCAGACGCTTCACTTCACGCGAATTCGGTTTCTGCGCACGCGCAGTGCCCACACCTGGGGTGCTATTCTGGTCACAAACGGTCACGTTCGTGTTTCTCGAAAACTCCTCCCCCCTACGAACCGCGCGCTCCTATTGGCCAGAGCGCGCGTGATAATTCCACGCGGTTCCCATGGGAACGTTCGCGAAACACGAAGGCAACCGTTTGCCGTAAGTGCCGCTCTTCGAGTTCGGACCGTGACGACAAAGTGACGTATGACCACGTCCGACCTACGTAGCACATAGCGGAAGTCACGTAACTAGATTAACTGCGGTACTACTCGACACACCCTAATCTCTGTTTCACTATGAGTGCGAGCAGAACGTGTTCCGGGCTTTCAACGTCCCTGTCGAGCAGGCGCGCTTGCGCAGTGCAAGCCAACGCTCGTGCAAGCATCGTTCGGGGTGATGTGCTCGTGCTTTTAACTTCTGTTTCTATTGCACGAAGGGGAACAAGCTTTGGGCAGGATTCTGTAGAGCGTAGAAAATGGCGGCGATGCTTGTTGCGCAACGATGGCTCGACCAACGCGTACAATGACGGGTTTTCTGCGAGCACCCGGTTGCCTTCGCTATGTACGACGACTGTTTCTGACGACAGTACCGCTTGTCGAAAAGCACCGTGCGGTCGCAGTGTGACCAGCTGCGCGCCGAGAGACGGAGACGATGAGAGATGATGACCGTCGAGCAGCAGCTACCAATCGAATCGCACTGAGATTTTGGGCAACGGGAAGCTACAAGGGCGCGGTTGGCACCGATGATCTCATAGCTAATGCCCAGTCGATGGTGATCAGAGCCGTGACGGCCGTCGCGAGTGTCGCTGTTAACCGGCTGGGAAGAGGCGGCTGGGTCGACAAAACCCTGGACCGAGGAAGCTGAGGCATGTGCGAAAGAAAGCTTTCGTCGCCACCACGACAAGCACACCGACGTCGTGGGGTGCGTTGACGGAACCCAGAATCTAACTGAACCTTCGTTACCGTCATCATCGGTCTGAAGGAAACCCTCACCGTTCGGAAGGCCTCCTACACTTTGCCGCAAACACCACTTTGCCATTAACGACATGGTGGTAAGTACTTAAAACTTTAGGGTTTCTACCGCTTCGAAGTTAGTGCACGCTTAGTGCCTATGTCTACAGTTGACCGTTTATTGCGGTTTGTAGCTACTGTCATTCACGCAATAAAATCTGGGTGGGCTGCTGATGTCATTTTATTGTATCAATTAGATATTCTACCTTTCTACGCCAAGCTTCTGGAGTTGCATGTCAGTCATCGGACAGTCCTAAGAAACACTGTTCGATTCCCTACCATTAAAGGCCCGTTCACACTCTTGCGACCGAGTTCGACCGAGAGAGACCAAACCGGTTTTTAAGCCTCTTGCGATCTCTTAGGACGAGCTCCGCTGCAGCGGAGCTGGTCCTAAGAGGCTTGAAAACCGGTTTGGTCTCTCTCGGTCGAACTCGGTCGCAAGAGTGTGAACGGGCCGACGAGAAATTTAGCCAGTACAATTTTGTGGATGGTTGTCACCTCCGTGACCAAGAAAAACAATAAAGATACCATTGTCCTACATTCAGCACACATATGTTTAATGTAAAGGTTATGATACCAATTAAATAGATTGTCGTTTCAAAAGTGACAGTAACTCATTGAAATTAAAGAGTAGTGTTAACTGGATTTGTTTAAATTTGCCTGCGATGCAGAGCAAATACGCACTGTTGACTTATCACCATCAAGCATAAACAACAAGCGGAGGCAGAGTAGATGTGTGAAGGAAAAGCGAGCATATGCTAAAGAAAGAACTGCTACGTAACGTGAAGAATGTCAGCAACTATCTTGCCATTGTGGCACGAGCTCCGTTGCTATGCACAGGCTTATGGCAGCCTGTGAATGTAGGATGCTCCCCATATGGTATCAACCAGTGGCGAAGCCAAGGGGGGGGGGGGGGGGGGGGGGGGGCGGGCTTATTGGGCTTCGCCCCCTTCCCCTCCCCAAATCCGGCGGGCCTTAGAATATGCACACAAATTTTGACAACATCCACCCCCCCCCCCCGCACCCCAAGTCATGAACACCTCATTCACCTCAACTTCCCTCCCCCTTCACCCCCTCAAAAGTTCCTGGCTACGCCACTACGATCAACAGCACTCAATAGATAGTCAACATTATCAGGACAAGCGAAATTTCTTTTATTTTATGCACCATATAGGCATGCGTTTCTGTCTTTATATGCATGCAGGCAAAGCACACACTTCAGAAAACACTTGCGTGAAGGCTGCGTTCACAATGCAGTCCCCGACAAACTTTCAAGGAGTTAACAAATTCCACAAATTAAATTTTCAACGAAACGCGTTAGATTTCCAAAACGCTGGCAAACTTACATTGCGTTTTACACAATTCACCTTTGTCGTCCGATGAATCAGCAGTCAGCGCTACACAAACCTCAATGAGCTTGTCGTTTGTTTTCTTGCCGTTGGGGCGATCACTGGCGGTCGTGGCGGCGGCACAATTCTTTCTCAGACCGTTGGCTGCTGCCTCCGTGCTCGCAGAAGCGTTGGACACTTTGTGACAAGATGAGGTTTTGAATCTTGACGCATGGCAAAGCTGAATGAAGGTATCCTACCGTCTTCATAATCTCAGCAAGGCTGCCGTTACGAGCCACAACACCACCACAACTTTTAAGCTTCATAACACCGGCACAAATAGAAGCCAAGTCTTGCATCTCGCCAAGTGTTATACCGGAGACGTTGAACGCCAGCTCACCGTGCTCTTCAATCCGGTCCTGCCGTTGAATGGGCTCATCTAACAGCACGAAAGCATTCGTGTGCGCATTGATCAAGTTACCGATCGCATGTCAAACCCCAGCCGCGGTCGATCCGACGAGCATCGCGGCCATGTTCTTTCGAGTTTATCACGCCAAGGGTACGGCTGTCGAGTTAAAACAATGCAAATACTCTCGTGCATTCTTGTTCTTACGTCATTTTGTCGTCACAACCCGAACTCGAAAAGCGACTGTTAGCGACAAACAGAGGCTTTCTAGTTTCACGAACGTTCCCATGGCAAAGAGCGTTGAATCGTCACGCGCAATGAAGCCAATGGGATAGCGAGGTACCTATGTAGGGACGTGTAATAGCGTTTTTTTCTTTTTTTTTTTTGCACGAGCTTTTCTGTAAATAAAAAAGTAAGTAAAAAGACTGCCCGAGATTATGCGGTTGCGTCCATTTCTTCAGCGCCGAAAGCAAAGAGCATGGCTTATGGGGACTACCGTCGTAATCACTGTAGTGAGCAAAGGGAGCAAAGCATTATTAAAACTGCCCGAAGAAACTTTCCTGCATCATCCACAGCATGTTCACAACCGGTGCACTCTGCGTAAATCTCATGACTTGTCATATATTACCACAGAGTCGTCGTCAGCTCTGTACCCATTTGGAGTCTCCATCACAGGCGAACAGAAAATTTCATTTTCAGCTTATGTTCACGGAGGCTTCACAAAGTATGATCGGTGTCGCAGCGTACCTTCAGATAGTATTTTCTTCTCGTAATACGATCCGCATCGTGCACAAACAGGAAAAGCAACGACGCAAACGAGACACAAACACCACAAGGCCGTTACAGCGGTTTTCGCCATGTTTGTTTTGAAAGACCGTAGCGAAAGACTTCGAGAAAACAAGTTGAGATATCTTAGCTAAATTGTCTTTACGTCATAATTATTGAAATAATCTTCCGTATTTTATAAAAGGATAATATTATTTTTCTCTGTTTCCTTCTATGTTCCGGAAGGTAGCCTTTTTTCCGTTATTCGCTCGTTCTAACTCCCGGTGGAAAGAAAGAAGATAACAAAAAGAACAGGGGGAAATGCGGGGATTTCTGCGCCCCAACTGCGGGGACACGTCATCGCGACGTAGGGGGATCGTCAAATTCTATCTGAGCGCGTGCGTGAACCCGCACAGTATCGGTGCGCGTTTTTGCAAAAAAAAAAAAAAAAATAAACACCCATCTGCTGTAACGCCATTTTAAGACCGGGTCAAATCCCTCGGCGTATACACTTTGCACAAAGAGAACGTGAAATGCCGTAAAAAAAAGGGGGGGGGGGGGGGCCCTCATCTGTCACGGAATTATCTTTCATTTTATGTTCCTTTTTTACATTTTCGAGCGTTTCAAATAGATGTGTATATAACTCTTCGTATCTTCGTAGAATTTAGCGGAATTCGTGCGAAACGGTTGTCCACGTTGTGCGAAAGCAACTCGGCATGGAAGCCTATATATGCGCGCAACGTTCTCGCTATCGCACCATGGTTGCCCACGCAACGAAGCGCGGATGGTCACGTCTTCGTCGTACACGGTTCAGCTGGGCTGAAAGCGTTCTGCCTGGTGCAAGTGAAGGGATCCGTCGTCCCGATCTCGATTTTGTTTTCTGAGGGGGGCTGCTTCCGGCGCAAAGTCCGCCACATATCTCCATACGCGTTCGCAAGTACGGACTCTGGGCGTCGCCATCTTGTGGCTATAGTGTGGGTAGATCTTCAAAGCACGTCTGCTTGAAACACATGTGTGCTTCGAACATGCATTCTGCAGTCAGTTTTTGGATGAAGATTTGACAATAGCGTTAAACAAGGAAGAAACACACGGGGGCCAGACAAGCTGTCCAAGCGTCACTCTACAAGTATAAGGATATATATGCGGAGCGGAAGTTCGTCTGCTTCTTGGGCGAAGGTTGCACCGACGCCAGAACGCCGAGTTCTGATTGGCTCTGATTGAAAGGAGGGGTACACCTCAATGCTAGCTGCCTTGAGGTCTACCCACTACCCTAGAACGCGTCTCCGACTGGTGTGTTCACCGCGTCATCAAATGTGGTCCCTCGATTTCCACCTCATGACAACGTAGAAGTGTCATGTCCGTGCACATCCGATGGTGGATGTGGCGGATGCCTGCTTCTGCTGAAGGTCGCTCTCTAGATTGACAGTGTATACGGAAGCTTCGGCAGTTATGAGCTGGGACGCCGCGACTTTCAAGACTCTGGAAACACGACCCCATGTGTCTAGGTTAGAGCGAGCTTGCATAGAAATCTTGCTGACTTCATTAATGGCGGAGCTAAGTTTAGCGAAATTTAGTGGGATTCGCTCCTGCCATATTGTGTCTTTCATCGAGTGTGTTTGTAATAGCAACGCAAGGTGTCGATAGAGCTTCTTAAGCTTGTGTTTTTTTTTTTTTTGGCACTATACGAATATACTGCGTGAAAGTGCCAAGAAACGTTTACTTCGGAATAGTTCGTTCTGATATTCAGAAATCGTGTAAAAAGGTTGTAAAAAGGGTGTTTTTTCCTAACTTGCACCCTTCTTACACCCTTTTTACACGATTATGGGTGTTACAATGTTTAGTGTGTAGGCTATGTTCTGGCTCTTCCAGCAGGGAAGGCACATCACAGAGGAACACTAATCGTTAGGAGATGAAGCGCGTGGTTGTCAGTTCACATAACGCATAGATGGAAAAGCCTTTTCTATTCAAGTCAAGTTACTAGAGTAGTAGATAACTTGTGGGGGCTGCCATCTTGAATTTTAAAAGCGCGGTCCTATGCCTTGGGCTTCATCAGACGTACGCAAGCATATACCAAACTTCAAAAGCTATATAGTCTTGTCACCGTGGATCAAAAATGCTTTGTTTGGGCGCCAGTGGGTCAACGTTGGCCACGCCTTAGCAAGCTTCACTCTAAAAAGATATACACACGCCAGCATCAAGATGGCAGTGCCCCATGGGGCGCCACCATCTTCATGCGGGGACCGTACTTGCAAACGTATATAATAGATTCCAATTTTCTTAACTATCATGCTAGCGACACCTCATCAATCATTCCGACACTTGTTCTGAATTTTGTTTGAGTAGGTTAGGTTGGCTTAGTGATTTGGCGATATACTTTTAACAACATAAACTTACATTTCGCTTTTTAACCGCCTGCTAATGAAGGTCAGCAGAAGGACTTGGTAAGTTTTGTCTAGACCGTGTTATCTTCCTTTAACAATTTCATCATATTTTTCTAATCAGGATTAGGCTGTAAGTACGTTCTGAATAGATTAAATAAAACCTGATAAGATGGAACAAACTTGCAGTTTGAACCAAATTAAGGTTTAATTACCCAACCAATTAGTTTAAGCGAAAATGCCCGCATTTCGTTTATTAGTCAGAAGAACGTTTCGTGGGATCGAGGAGGTTTACTGAAACCCCTCTCGTATAAACCAGACGAACTTCCTCAAGTTTAAGATTAGGTTAAAATTAAGTAACGATCAAATTAGCTACCGATCATACGCCTCTTATGTATTAATTAGCTCTAACAACATCATTAGTCTCCGGAAAAGTTCAGCAAAGTCACAATCCAAACCGACCTCGGAAAGACTTTTCTCTTCTTTTTTTTTCCCCGAAATAAAACAGAATTTGTGAACTAAAACAAAAAAATGTGTGTGTAAGAAAGAGAGAGAGAAAGAAACAACAACAAACTACTTCCGCCAAACTTGACGGTTAACAACAGTGTGCGCAGCCATCGCCTGCCGCGCACGCGCAGAAGCAAGATCGACGACTAGCAGACGACGGCATTGACCCAGTGACCTGACCAACCCAGAAATGAGAGATGCTGGAATCCACCGCCTCCTCCATCTTTAGTGGCGTACTTCTTTCCGTTTTTTTTTTTTTTTTTTTGTTTTACTTGTTTAAAAACATGTTACCGTGGCGTCTCGTCTACACGACTGGTTTCCGTGCCGCCTGCCATCCCGAGAAGCGAGCGAGCCAGCTAACGACTGACTCGTTTTTTTTGTTTGTTTAGTTTTTATTTATTTTGCTGTCATTTTTAGAGCAAACCTGCAGTTTTGAGCTCGGCAGTTTCGTATATCTTAGGCTCGTTTTCGTTCTGCGCAGTACGTGTCGGCTCGGGGAGGCTGTTTACGAATGCGGATGTGCGTCGACCCGCGAAGCGGCCATAACCTTCGATGATGAATAGCGAGATGTTATGTCTGGCGGATCCCCGAGTTGTTTCTTTGTTCTTGCTTCGTTGTTGTTTGTTTGTTTTGCTTTGGCGGTCATGGAATGACTTTCCACCTGACCCTAATCCCATCTGCTGCGAAACAATTGGAGCAACCTGTCAGAGGAGCGTGTGGTCCCGCATTTCTCTTTGCGCTGACCTTGTTGGAAAAGGTGAATTCTGTCGGGGAATGTATAGTCCTAAGCATAGTTAACTCGAGCAGCCGCTAGGCCTAATCTTGGCGCATTTGCTCTCTTCGTGTCCAAACATGGATTTTGGGCCAGTGTCGACATCTAGATCTTCATGTTCCATTAGATCTATCATTTTATCTTTGGCTGACATGAACATGCAGCGAACTATATGTATTTTTTTTTTCAGCATTAAAATTCACGTTTTCTGTGCTCAAGTTAAGCGTGACAACGATTGTAACACCAAGGTCCAGTCTCGTCTTACTTTAATCCTGTCTTTGAACCGCAAGGCTTCTAAGGGGAGAAAGGAAGAACGTCTCAAAGGGACCCTTCCCCAATCTTCACTTGGAGACATTTTAACTGAAATAAGGTCCGTAAGTGTAATTACTGTATGTTGCGTGTACGCTTCGACAGCGGAAAGTTACAGCCTGTTGCAGGTTTAGAAGAGCAGGACAGGCTCCTTTCACCAAGCGCTCTGCACGCCGTGATTGGCGGTTTCCTCCTCTCTATTTACCTCCTCTCCAACATTCGCTCTGCTAAAGTGAAAAGAGTGGAGGGTTTTTGTGGCCACGCTAAATGCTGCAACATAACATTAGCAGACAGTGCTTCGTTTCTGGCACGCGCTCGTTACCTTCTGGCATAGCCTCCTCTATACTCACAAAGCCTGGCAGTTCGACGACGGAGCCCTAGAGTGCGCGGTCGCAGATTTGGAGCGCGAGGATCTGGTAGCAAAGAGCATCAAAGAGCCATTTTTTGGGGAGCCTGGACGTCAGCGAAACACACTTGCTCCCGAAACACACTTGTTCGCTCGGGAGAAGCGTGTTTCGGCGTCTCGCCGCAGCGGGGCGCCAGTCACGTGGCTCGCCTCTCATCCGTTGTCTGCCGCTCCACCTTTTCCATTTCGGCGACCGCTTCTCTTGGCGATCTGCCAGACTCTGTCAGGATATAGGAGCCTATGCTTTTGTCGCGTTTTGGCACGCGCTTTTGCGTCGATGTATTATCGAAGGTAGAAAGCTACATGAGACTATTGTTTGCTTCGTTTTTGTTTGATTTTTTGTTCTTGTTTTGTTTTCTCCAGATGTACTTACTTGCTAATCAGTGTATCTACACTCCCACTCTCTAATGATGCATGCCTTGGGAGTAAAAAAACGAAGTGAAATTAAATTAAATAGTCAGATTAGAGTCAAACCCAATGGCCGTCTGGGGACTCCGCCGTAGATAAGAAATTTTCCCAGTGCAGTATACGACTGCTACCATGGGCATCTTTAACGTGCATCACGCGGCATAGTGATATAATATAGAGCGCACCAAAGCCGGACTCACACGACCACACCAATCGATGATTTGCGGTGTCGCTGGGAACGCGGCATGCGGAAGGGAAATCCCCGGCTTGCCAGCTAGCGACCAGCAAGGGCAAGGAGACAAGTTTCCGAATGGCGGGCCTGCCTCCATGTTCGAAAAAAAGAAACAAAAAAGCTAAAATACACCAAGGAAAGAAAAAAAAAAAGTTTCCGTGCTTATCTTCACTTCCCCGTGCCTGCCCGAGGGTAATAGCCAGCCAGCCCAGAGCGTCGCCTCATTAGTATACGAACGCGACACCCCAACGAAAAGCTTCTTGTTCCTCCAGGACACGTCTCCGGCGGCTTCGTCTTTGGCAGAAGCGAAGCGGCTTCCGGGGTGAACTCAGAGAAGCGACGTTGTATAGACGTCTGCATGTGCGGTCTCTAGGCGCCGCCATTTTGGTTCTTACATGGGAAGATCATCTGATAGTGAAGCCTTGCTAAGACGAGCCCACGGTTGCGAGACACCAGCCCGAACGAAGCACTTTCCATCCATGGTGGCCAGACGAAGTGTCGAAGCGTGGCTCCTTGCAAAGATGTAAGCAGGTCTGCAAGCAGCCACGCTTCAAAAGCTGATCTGGCCACCGTGGATGGAAAATGCGTTGTTTGAGCGCCAGTCTGGCAACCATGGACACATCTTAGCAAGGAGAAGATGGAGGGTGGATTATAAAAGAGTAGAGGCAACGAAGAGGAGATTGGGGTGCTGGTAGAAATTGTCTAGGAAAAATTGAACCAAGTGCAACTAACTAGCACAGCTGGGGGCCTGGCGAGACAGAGGAAAATTGGGACTCCCTCTCGCGTGGCTCCGGCCCAAGGTCTCAACCCTGTGCCCCCGTGGGTCGGGTATTCAATGACGCCGACAAGGTTCGAGGAGAGAAAAAATGGCGACTCCCTCGTCGGAAAGAGGAGGCGGGGAGTGATGTTTCTAGTTTTTTGCCGATTCCCCAGATGCTTGACTCGCGATAATCTTCATGACCTGGTGGTAGCTAGAGAAACGCATTGGCTCGACAGGGGAAAGGGGAAATTAGTTTTTTGCAATTCTTAGGCAAGGTGGCGCAAGCTACTGCCCATTACAAAGGGTACAGCAGTTATATTCTATCCATCATCCATCCACCCATGTTGGAGCACCGGTATGACAACCGTGGGTGCATGCCCTAGCAAAGCTTGCTATACAATTTTCAAAACTACACAGCTCACGCTCCTAATGTTTTACTTCTTACTCAGGTAAGCTCATTCCTTCATTTGAAACACAACATACACCATCTTCAGCCAAAATCTGCACAAAACCTAAGCGCTCGATACGTTAAAGCAGTGGTTCTCAGCCATGGATGTGTCGGGGACCCCTTGCGGACCGCTGGCAGTGATGGGGGACCCCTTCCAGCAAGGGGGGGGGGGGGGGGGGGGGGGTACGGGTACGTAAAAGTAAGTTAACACGTCTGGAGCATGAAACAGGTGCCTTTTATTGCTGTCGTAGTTCCGGAAGCAGGTTGCAAATTAGTCACGGCCGGACTGAACTACAAAAAACGTGCCAAATAAAAAAAAAAAATTTGTTGAGCGTTTCGCGGACCCCCATTTGAGAACCACTGCGTTAAAGAACCCCTAAAAAGAAAAAAAGTTTTTTTTTTTTTTAACAGTCTGGGTGGGACACGCGCGTCAAAAAATAAATTTTACGCGAATTTTTTTTAGAGCAATTTAGAGCGAGAGATTTATTTGAAATTCTGCGCGCTAAGTCCATCACGTCACAGGTTCCGGAATCTCGGTCGTGAAGGCGAAGCGCCCTGTGTCGTTTACTTCGTGTCTCGGTCCGTGTTTTTTCGGCGCTTTATACCCTTTGCCATGTACCAACTTGCCCATCTAAGCAGATTATTACCGCTCCACCTCTCCTCCAAGCGCCCGAAACGCCGAGAGAGAAAACAAATGGAAAGGAGGTGACTGCCGACTAAATCGCGTCTCGCGCCGTCAATATTGCTCTAAAAAAATATTTTTTTCCGCGTAAAATTTATTTTTTGACAGGCGTGTCCCAACCAGACTGTTTAAAAAAAAATATTTCTTTTTCTTTTCAGGGGCCCTTTAAGAAACCAATTCACGCGGTGCCTTCAAAAAGGGTAAACGATTTCTTCGACTCAAGCGGTAGCATACATCCCCCCTAACCGGGTGGAGAGTAAAAATCAAGATGATCTAAATCGGGATTTAAATTAGACTGGTTTTTACTACGATGACCTAAATAAAAACCTTTCCGTACAAATAATCTAATAGAGATGTTTGTTTTTATTTTTTTATAGCGTTTGGTTATGATTTCATGTTCTCTATGTGCATTTGTTTTGTATTTAAATCAAGGAATCATCGAGGAAAACAATATTTATATCAGTCTGAACGCGAGCACACTGTAGTGGTCTTCTGGGCAAATCGGAATGTGGAGCTTTCCTTCTATTATCTACTTCCTTCGCAAGTTACGTAATGTATTATTGCAAGTAAATAAGAACGAGAAAGAAAGAATCTAACACTAGAAGCGTAATGTTGTATTGCAAGAAAAGAAGAACGGAAAAAGCAAAAAAAAAAAAAAAGAGAAAAATACGAAAACATTTTCACTAACTGAAAAATACCAACCTTTCTTTTGTTCTCCTACGGTTGGGTTTATTCAATAAAAAGTGGTTAATTAAACTGTACTTTAAATTTACGGTAATTCTTTCTTCCAGATTGTTTTTAGTAATCGGACGGATTCATCGATCTGTCATGTTTAAAAAGACATCTAGGGAGTAAGAAGCACTATTTTATGGCTACAGTGATTTAAATAAAATTAATATGATTTAAATAAAAAACGTATTTAAGCCATATAAATATAACTTAAATCAAACACATCTAATTTATTAATTTATTTTCAGAAAAATAATGCTTTTTATCGTTTTTATTTTGCCGCCAATAGAACTTTCCAAAAAAATCACACGAAGTCCGTCGTCGAATGGTTATGGTGGCCTCCAAGTTCCACCGCATCGGGGCAACATAAAGTACACAAACTAGAGCGATTAACAGCAAAAGAAAGATAGATATCCGGAACACTAGCGACCTCCCCCCGTTTAGAGCGCAGATTAACCTCGATGTGTATGCAGACCTCCGCTTCGTCGAACAGAAACCGTAACAGCAGAAAGAAAAAGTCCCGACAAAGAGCCAGCCGAATTCTAGCGGTTACATGACGCGGAACAGCCGTGCCGTCCGAGCCACGTGCGTCACCATGACGTCACCATGAAGTCACCATGACGTCACGATCGACGCGGTGGCCGGAATTCGTCCTGAATCTACAGGATGTTCCCGAGCGATATTCGGGCGCAAGAAATACAAATTTGTAAATAGGCCAACGAACGGAGTGCAACTAAAAGTTTTGGCAAATACGTCTTTAGGTGGTGATTCAGCATACTCAAATGTCACGAGTGTGAATTCATAAAAAAACATTCGAGCTAAAAAAAAAATAGTTTCCAATTTGGTCTTATACTCGAAAAAAAAAAAAAAAAGTGATCGATTGCAATTGCAACTACTCTTAGTTAAAAAGTATTCAATTGGAGAACTTTATTACTCGAGTAAAAAAAAGTAACTGGCCGTTACTTGAAAAGGGAAATGTTACTTTTCCGATTAGCTACTTTGGATTTTCAAAACGACCAATTCTTCTGCCGGTTTGAAAACGGTGCGTCTGTCGTGTACTGTCCATTATTGGATTAGAATCGGCGAACTATTAACTAGTACTCATCTTCCTAATCCAGCAATTTTGATAAACCATTCTCCCGTCGGAGAGTTTGTTTGAGGGTTCCTTGGTAGGAAACTTTCAAAAACAAAAAAAAAAAAAAACGCCGTTAAAAAAGAAAAGGAAACAAAAAAGTAACAGTCAGGAGTAATTTTAGTACTTCCAAAAGTAATCAGATTACTCTTGCTATTACATCCTAATAAATGTATGTAACCGCTAAAAATGTATTCAAATATTACAAACATACAACAAAATGAAATCAGTTAAATCTAACTTACAAGTCTGGTTGACGCTCTTCGCTCACAGATGGCACAAGATGAAACAAAATCGTGAAGGATTCTGTGAGATCAACCCCCGAAAACAAAAAAGCAAGCCTCGCAAATTCAAACAGTCTGTGCATTAAAAAAAAAAAATTGTGCATGTAAATAACAACTTTTTTAGGCGTGATTTCATTTTTCGAAAAATCTACGCTTATGAAATTCGGGTATGACAAATGAACCGCCTAAAGACATCTTTTTCCAAATTTTCATTACACACCGCTCATTGGCTCATTTATACGAATTATTTCCCGCCTGTTTATCATTCGGGAACACCCTTCTACGCCTATAAGGGTGTAAAAAAGGTGTTCCAGAGAGTTACGCCCGTGGCTACACCTTTGAACGGCCTTATTTCGAGTAATACACCCTTTTTAATCTCACGGTATGGTGCTGTTGCATGAAATGTCTTTTATTTTTGAAGGATGTCAAAAGGGTGCGGAAAAAGGTGCGGAAAAGGGTGCGAAAAGGGTGCTATGGTGAAATGAGGCGAACGCCTTTCATTTGGGAGGGTGTTCGACGCACTGACGCCCGCTTCACTCGGCATTAGCGGAGACTGTTTTAGCGACTACGTCGAATAATTATTGCCTGTGCCAATGCTTTTCACTTGAAATAACACATTTCTTGGATTTAGATACGCTATATGCCTTGCGTGAAGTACTGATGAGAACGAAGTAGCACAGTTGTAACCATCGTAAGTGCGGAGGCGGTTAATTACCTGCAACGCGAACGAGTGTCCTTGTGTCGCCCGTTGGAGGCTGACTAACTTCCCGCCGTATACACACACACAGAACACCATTATTTAGAGTCTAGACCGTAATTCACGGATATCTCTTATTATTTCATTCTTTCAGTTTCAATTCGTTTTCTGTCTTCAAGAGTCCCTCGATATGCTCCCTCGAAGGGGGAGCAGAGTTGCGCATTTGTTTTCCTCGAGCCGCCACGCCGCTATTCGCCGAGATCGATCACGCGAGGAGCAAAGCATCCAGCGCCGCGCAGGAAAGTCACCGCTACGGTCGCTCCGCCGACGTTGCACGGGCACCGACGTATGTTCCCCTGTTTTAGAGCGCAGCTCTTAGGCGCCCGTTTCCGGCTTGAGCGGCGTCGGCGTCACCGTCGGCGTAACCGCGCGGTGCATTATGGGAAATATCCCATAATGCACCGCGCGAGCCCCCCCCCCCCCGGGGTCACGTGACCTCGGGGGGGGGGGGGGGTCACGTGACCCGCTCCCCCTCCTCCCCCAGGTCACGTGACCCCCCTCCCCCTCCTCTCCCCGAGGTCACAGATCACGACCCCCCTCCCCCCGAGGTCACGTGACCCCCCGGAGGAGATTGAAGAATGAGGGGAGGAGGAGGAGGAGGGGTATACCCTCCCCTAATTACCCTTCCCTCCTCCTCCTCAAGAGCTGCGCTCCAATTCGGCGTTACAGGGAGTTGTAAACGGCTTTCACTTTTTTTCGCCTCCTTCTCCTCCTTTCCTGTTTTCATGCGCGGAGGCGCGCGCGGCGCCGCTATTCGCCGATTTCAGTCACGTGACGAGCAAAGCATCCAGGGCAGTGCAGGAAAGCCGGCGCTACGGCCACCCGCCCAGGCTGAATGCGTAACTCTGCTACCGTATACGTAGCTATATACAGGAACTCTACTGTCTTCTGCTACGCCTACCAACAAGTTCACGATGTGCACCAGATTCGCAAACAAAGTCGTCTCTGCTAATTCCTCAACATTACTGTAATATAGATATTTCTTTTTGTTTTGTTTTTAAATTGATTAGATTGAAATGTGGTGGCTTAACTCTTCGTATCGGGCGATCGGAGCGTAAAAACGACTCCGCTTTTACATTAATTCTGACCGCACTCGACGCCACGATCCCACGAAGCCGATCAAGCAGCGTCAAAAACACATCATCACACGGCGCTCGCGTTTGTGCGTTTGCCGCATAGTTCGTTTCACCATAACTTGTCAAAGCGCACCCCCCCCCCCCCTCCCCCCTCCCTCCATGGAGCCACACAGAGCGAAGGAGCGAAACACGTGACAAGCTCTCCGCAGGAAGAATTGCATTCCAACAACACGTAATGTCGCGTGTGCACCTCGCTTCGACGCGCTGATTGGCTCAACGGGGCCGTATAGCCTTCGCCGTTTGCCAAGTTCTAGTGAAACAGAGTATATCACAAACTAAAACCAATCACGCAAAAAAAAAAAAAAAGCGCAGGATTATGGGCTCGCTCTCAACATGTATCGCTGCGATGGAATCGACTCGCGCCTATCTCTTTACTGCTCCCGCCGTTTTTTTTTTCTTTTAACATTGTTACAAAAGAGAAAACCGAAATACAACGACTCCCTTATGCGCACTTTATTGTCCTCGTCTCACACTCCAGTTCACCTCCTCGTCAGACGACGTTACAGAGGCGCGTGACTCGACCCCAATGTACCCCCGAAAAAAACCGCGTACCGTGTGTGTAGCCTATCCACCTATAACTGAGACTTTTTGACGCATTATACGACAAACCACATAGGCTACGTTTACATGAATGCGATCGTAGCGCATCGAATCGAGCAGGGATCAATCGCACGCAGCCTGTCTTCCTACTTCTTCCTCTTCTACCTATCTGGTACCAATCAAAATAGTCAAATCTCGATTCGATGCGCAGCGGTCGCATCCATGTAAGCGCAGCCATAGTCGCGCTCCGCAACCCGCGCGTCGCAGCGCCCCCTCTCAAAGGTCACGTGGCATGCACGCGCGCCACGGGATTGGCTACGCTAGCTCGTAGCGTCCAGTGTGCTATCCGTCATCCCATGAAACGGTGCGTAGCCGGCAACGAGACACAAGCTCTCTCTCTCGGCATCCGCGCGGATTCCTTCTTCTGCTAAATTTAAATTCAGGCTCCAGGAGGTCCGGCTACCCCGCTGCGTCCCTTCGCTATTTTATCTTTATTACTATTATTATTATTTATTTTCCTGCGGCCGTTGCTTCTATCTCGCGGATCCTCGTCGACGCCGAGACCGGAACGAAGCGGTTGCCATTGTAAGTCCGATGAGAGAGATCCGGGATCCCGGCGGCAGGCTCTCTCGCCTTATCGAAATTTGTTATATAGACGATAGAGTGCGCGGTGTCAAGGAGAGCCGCAGATAGGATGGTTGGCGTCGTGGTATAGCGGCCGTGCGTTCGGCGTGTCCGCGCTATGTTTTTTGACGGTCGGCGACATTGCGTGCTGGAGGGACGTTAGGCTTTCGTTGGCCGATAAGCTGGAGGGAGGAATCGTTCGTAACTTCGGCATTCAGATGTCAGAAACAGGAGCTACAGTTTGCGAGACCGAAATGTTTATGATGATCCGATTCGTTTTCGGTTTACTTTATTGTGCAAACCGGTGTACTAAAAGGAAAAGTAAAAAAGAAAGAGACAGAGAGAGAGAGAGAGAGAGACGAGAAAGTTGGATTATTAAATTCTTGTTCCTTCTCCGAATCCGCTTGCTAAAACCGGACAACGGTAACGGTGACAACGTCCACGCCGTGCTTGTTTTTAATGCCAATCATTGAAAGGGCATCTGATATAACTTCGTTTCAGCTTAAAGACTGACGCAGGGTTGCCACTGGGTTTGGAGTCAAAGTAGCCAAATCACGTGTAGAAAGTAGCCAAAAGTGGCCATTTTATTCAAGACTTCGCCAAGAAAGTCGCCACACCAAATATGCACAATAAAAAGGTAATAAAAACAAAAAAGAAGTAGCGAACACTATATTAAATGTTAATAACTAGGACTCTTGCGTTTACTGGACACACGTGCCGGCTGTACAGAAGTTCACAAGCGTGAGGGTGAAGCACTTCAAACTAATATCAATCACTGCAGCAAAGTGCTAGTAGATGCTGCAGGCCCCAGAATAGTTTGCAATCATTTTCTGGAGCATTTTATCTGGTATAATGTATGTAGATGATGTTTTCTGCTGCAGTCGTTGGCCAAACTTTATTCTTAGGATGGACTCCAGAAAGCTTCATCTCATTGTGAAGTTCCGTTTTGGTCAGCGGTATACGTGCGAGAATACTCTCTCTGCTTCGGCATTTGAGACTGGAAGTGTCAGAATCATTACGACGCCTGCGGTTACCCCTGGGAAAGGACATATAGCGGCAGCATCTCTGAAAACCAGTGCTTGGTACCAAAAGCTTAACGCAGGGCTCGTCTAATTCGTGGCAAAACCAGACCACAGTACGTCGGATGTCCGCTTCCAGCTCATAGTGCTGAAAAGGTGAGAAGGCAAACGATAAAAATTTCCCGCCAAGCATCGGGCCCCATTACGACCCCCTAGCTGCTTGCTTGAAGCCTGCAGAGTGCAGATGTTGTGTTAGGAACTGATCGTTCGCAGTTGACTCGCCATTTTATCCAAAACCAAAGCATCGTTCACGAATGCAAAGTTGCTCTTGGGCAGGCAATCCGCTCGTAGCAAGCAGTTCTGAAAATACTTCCCCGACGTCAGCTTGTGCAGGGTCCAGGTAAATGCTCCATGTTTCTTGATTCTTTTCAGTCAGCCCGCCCGTTTCCAGCATTTAAAGCTTGCAGAACGAGCATGCTTTGGCCCGGAAACGTGTCTGTGCGATACTGCTGAGACTCCGCAACGAGCCGCCGAAAGTAGCCGAAAATTCGCCAGATCGCCAAGCGTAATTTTTGGTAGCCAAGCGCCCCCAAAAGTAGCCAATTTGGCAAAAAGTAGGCACCAGTGGCAACCCTGGGCTGACGTACAGAGCGCGACACTGTTAGCGCGAACAAGCGATCGCCAGTTTTTCCAGTTTTTCTCTTTGAAACCAAGGGATGTCATCCAAGTTATTATTGCTACCGAAAGAGCTCATTTAGGTCTACAATGTAAGCGATAAAATTTCGTCATCGCTAATACTATTTAGAAGTAAAATGCGAAAATGCGCGGATGTCGTGTTCGCGCTAACAGTGTCGCTATGTGTACAACCTCGGTTTTCTGCAGGGAGGATAATCCTCTTAGCGCTCCCCTCTCCTAAGCTGCGAGGGGAACCAAGTTGGGGCGGCGTTGGTTGGGGCAAGGTAAAACAAAGTAGGCAGGCAAAAGCGGAAAGCGCGAAAAATCCAGACGCAGCTGACGCTACGACGAGACTAATCAAGCAGCGTCAAAAGCGCAAGTCAGTGGGCCTTTTTCCGTTCATGACTGGTTCCGCGATGCTCGACCAAATACCAGAAACCTGGTCCTGTCAGTTCGCGGCGTCGGCTACGATGTAAAAAAACATAAACCAAAACAGCAACAACATAGTACAGCACGTTCGTGTTCGTATTCGACGTAGTCGTGACGGCATGCGACACTGTAACGTAACCGGACGTCGCGTGGTCACGTAACGTAACGTGACACCGTGACACCCCGTCACGTGGTAGAATGACGTCACGGGACGTGACGTAACTTCCCGCGAAAACTTGACGTCAGGTGAATTCCATGACGTCACAGAAGACCTGGAAATGCTATGCAGTTAGAGAGGCTTTCGAATACAAGAGGACCACAGGCAGGTTTTTGGGTCTTTTCCAGCCTGTCCCGGCCAGTATTTTTTTTTTTACTGTATCTTTGTGCGAAAGTTGTTGACGGGTGTATGCTGGTTTGTGTTTTAAGGTCGATTATATATTGAGGATGCGTCAGGTGCAACTGGTGCACCCATCAAAGAACAATGCGCGCGCGCTTGTTTTCGAGGGAAAGTGACACTTTCTCGTGGGATAATAAACACGGATGATTTTCACGGCGCCGAGGAATGGCACACACACACAAAAAAAGAAAGACATTTACAACACTCTGCAATGCGAAACTAGAGCGCAGCTCTTGAGGAGGAGTAGGAGGAGGGGAGGGTATGCCCCTCCTCCCCCTCCCATCTAGCGAAAAATTTTCGTTAAATTTCTCGCTAAATTTAGTAAAACGTTCCCTGCTAAATTTAGCGGAAAAATATTCCCATAATGCAACGTGCGGTTACGCCCGCTTGCATTATTCCCATAAGGCAACGCGCACGGTTACGCCGACGCCGCTCAAGCCGGAAGCGGGCGTCTAAGAGCTGCGCTCTAAAAACATGTGCTACTATAATCACATACAGATGCTTGCAGTTTTGCAAATAGACATCATGTATAATCTATAGGATTGTCAGATGGGTGGTGTTTAGTACCACAACTGAGCAGCAGTTTAGTAGAAGAGGGCCGCTGGCACACCAGAACTCTTCTCTGGGGGCCACGGTGGAAGAAACACATTTAGGTGATGAATCTGGCCGCTCTTCCCGCAGGGAGCGAGCGACCAGATCGTGTTCGGAGCTAGCCTTGAACCAGGAGTATTTAGTTCCGCGCCGCCACGGAGGGCGCTGAGGTATGAGGTCCCTCATCGGTGGCCACGGTGTCGGCGGCGTAGCGTGCTCGCCTTTTTCGCAGTGTGGTGGTGTGGTGGCGGTGTGCGGCCAGTGGCTGGCCTCTTGTATTGCTTTGGTGCTGTTTCGATTGTGCACGAAGGTGAGCCTTAGCCAGAACAACAAGGAAGAGAACACAGATTTACTTACGGACTCTGGCGACTTGGTGGCGGCGTGGCGGCGGTGAGGTACAACAAGAAGTGGTGAGCGAGGGAATGGGCGGGACCACCGCTGGGAGAAACAACCGGACCGGTCGGTTTGGGAGGGACCCGATACTTGGGCGCCATATATCCCCGTGCGAGTGAAGCGCTCGGTGTGCCGAACATAATGGGGTCGCCGCGTCGGACAGAGAGTCATCACCTAAATGTTTCTTGCACTGTGGTGGGGGCAGCTTCGTGGGCGGAGCCTCTAATTTTAGTTGGCAATACGAGCGTTCGATGGGGGAAAAGCGGGTTCGAATCCCGATATTCCGAAGCCCGCTCTCGCTGCGTGTAGACTCGCATATAAGAATGATCAAAACATAAAATAAAAAAAACGAATCAATATACATGACGTGTGGTGCGCTCGGTGCATGTTACGTCTTTTTTGTTGGACTGTTTGTTAGTAAACTCTGGGATCGCTTCGAAGTTTGTTGCAAGAAAAAAAAACAAAAACAGCATGAAATCTGCAAAGTTGTATACGCCTCTGGAACTTAAATACGTACGTCATGGAACAGGACGCGTTCCCAGAACTTGGGACCCAGGATGGATCGTCTGCTAAATCGTCGCCATCTGGATCGGGCTGACTTGGTTAACTTGGTTGACAGTATAACCGCAGGTGGCTTTCTTTGAATTAAATTATTGACATAAAAAAAACTTCTGTAGTCATTGACAAGGTGACAAGGACAGGGCGTCTAGTTCGAATGCTCGGTTTCCATTACGCGTTCGATCGCTGCCTTCCGTCGAGCTTCGGCTGCGCGTGCGAGCTCGAAGCTCACAACACGCCGAAGCGTTGTCGAAAAGGTAAGCTCGCATTGCAGGTGGGACAAGTGAAGGCCCTCCCTGCAGTTCCACCGACCTACTCGCAGTTTAAAGTATGGTGTCCACCAATACCTGAACTAAAATAAGAAAAAGCGCCGATAGTGTATTCGCGCTAACGATTGCGCCGTGTGACTATTGTCTTGAAACCATTTCCGGCAAGAAAGGTGTCGTCAGATATTACTACTCTCAAGATGAAGCAAAGACGAAAAAAAAAAAAGCGACGATAGAAATATTGAAATTTGAAACACGCCATGTTTGCATTTTTGCCACTATGATACTTCGCTTCTGTAATTTTCATGCCTTTTTTCCCCCCTTTTTAATCCCAAGCAATAAGACATTAGCCTCACTGGCTAACCTCTTTGTTCATATTTTTTGATGCTACAATAATATGGCACATCAATTTCCGCGACCATTTTGAACTCGAGGCAGGCATACATGCAAACGGGTGTAGCACGATTGCCCTGCGTGCAGAATCCCTGTCACGAAAGCCCCGCGTCATTAGCCAAACGTTTCGAAAACCCCGCGTTCAATTACCCCGTCCCGTATTCCCCACGTGACAAAAGCCCCGTTCTCACTACTCTGTCCCACCCTCTTCGCGCTTCAACCAGCATTGTTCGATGTTCCATGTCCCATGTTCAGGGTCTACTAAAGGTATTTTAAGTGAAAGAAACAACAAAATAAGGTTGACTTGAACTGCCGAAAAACTTAGGATGACGTACAAGCGGCCAATTAGATAAATCTGCATCACCAGCGATGCACTCCTCTGTCATAGGCTTTATCTACCTAGATGAGTACAAATAGTTTTTTTTTTTAGAACGACGTAAGAAAAATGAAACTGGTGTTTGGTGCTGTGATAAGTACGACGCCATGAGCTGCGGTTTAACAGTTTTGACAGAACCCACTTCGTCGGAACTGTTAATCCGCGCGTGCTTCAGAGTCAACGAAAGCTTCGGTTCAATGCTTATTGATAATAGCTGTAACTTCAAATGTTTTGCCAGCGACTGCTATTTTTTTTTGCTTATTTTTACTTCTAACGTCGCAAGACGTAAATATGTTAAGTGCACGCCTGAAGAGCGGGAAGTTTTATCCAGTTACTCCTTACTTGAGTCCCGGCTACAGCATGATTACGTTACACAAGCTCGCGTGCACACTAAAGGCCGGTTCAGACACTTGCGTTTGAGTGCGTTTGACTGCGTTGCGGCGAGAACCAAAAGCGAGTCACCGGCACATTTGTGCTTCGTATGAAGCGTGGAATCCAATTCAAGGAATCTTCTTGGCACGCGATATAAGCAGCAGGGATGTCCTGGTGTCTGGCGGCCGCAACGCAGTCAAACGCAGTCAAACGCAACTGTGTGAACTGGGCTTTACTGTGTCTTAGTTAAAAGCGGAATGCTCCGTTGTTACGTTGAGTACCCGGCCACCTGACACGGGGGATCCGCGTCATGGGCTTCTGAAACTGGGGCTTTTGAAAGCGGGACAAAAAGGACGGAGCGTTTGCCGCGGGGCATTTGACACGGGGCTTTTGACATCGGGTGCTTTCGTGCACCACCCCATGCGAACTTATGGCGGAAAGACAGCGAGTTCCCGAAAAGACCTGCGTGCTAAGTCTCCAGGGACTCCCTTACTTTTACTGTTTCCCTAAAACTATCTGCAATAGTTGATCTGACCATCACACGACCTACCAATCCGAAATGAGATGTTGTATTGCTATGACAGCAAGAAGGCGCAGGAGCAAACGGATTAAAAGCGCTTTACATGGTTCTAGACAGATCAGTTCTGATGAATAAACACAAATTCATTAGACCCCATATCTCTCAAATCACAGGAAAGAAACACGCGAGAACAATTGAGGAATACAAATTCCCAAAAGAATGTATCGGAGTTTGAAGGGAGTCTCAGTATGTAAGAAACATATTGATGTTATCCCTGTTGTATACCTAAACAGCATTGTGTGTCGTTTAGCTTTAAAAGAAACTGAAACGATCAGTATGACTGTATATTTCTTGCAGCGACCCTTCGCTTCGCGAAGAACAATGTTTTGGTGTTCTGCGTGTGCGAGTAATGAATACTGATGTCGATGCTTTCTTGTTCTTCGTTTTAAGTGCTCTCCGCTTTCATAGTCCCTGGTGTGGGGCTAATAGTACTGGAAATGAATAAATAAATATGCGCCGAAATTTGCGTATCCCGAGTTGGGGTCCTTTCATTGTAAGTTCCTTAACACATCGTAAACTGCGAAGTGTGTGTACTCGAGAATTCAACCTTTTGAAGTAACAAGCATTCACTGAGTTAACGCTGTTCATATCCAACAAAATCACCAATAAATAATTATTAAAAAAAAAAAAACGCATAACACTGACTTATACTAATATAATGAAAGCTAATCAAAAGGGAGAGACGAGGATATAGACATCTATCTTGACGTCAATTATTACATGCTACATTGTCGAGGTTAGTGTCGCTTCCACAGAGCATGCAGCCCCGCACTGAAAGGACGGCCTCGTTCGCAAGCCCTCGTGCACAAGCGTTGCCAGAGCAAAATAGTTGACGCTGAGTATAGTTACAACACACAAAATGTCGTGCACTTAGTGAAGCCTTGAACCTACAGGGTAGTGTAACGTAGGGCTCTGCAGACGACCTCCTTGCCTTTTCCGGGCTCTTGGCCATCTACAGACGCCGCCAAGGTAAGCTATGTCAGCAGGAGGCAGAAAGTCCGGAAAAGGCAACTAGACAATCGACAATCTGGCCAATGGTCCGCTTTGTTTCTTTATCTGGTTCGAAGCGTTTTTATCTTTCTTTTTTTCTTGAAAGGAACCATTAGCGCATCGGACGCGTTCCACTAGTCCACCTCCAGCTCTTAGCCAAATTTCTGGTTCATCCGTATACGCCGTCCTTTTTTAGTTTTACGTAGTTGTTTTCTCGTTTTCGTTTTTCGTTTACGTTAACTCTGGGCGCCTTTTTTTTTTGTATATTCTTGGCTCGATGTACCACGCCGGCGGCATGAGGCCGGTCAGTCGACGGAGCGTACAGGAAGAGCACTGCTGCGTACGTCCATCAGGAAGTAGACGTACAAACAAACGAACAAACACGGAAAAGCCGCTGTGTGTGAGTTTGTTGTCATTCTTCGTTGTCTTTTTTGTTTTGTTTTCCAGTCGTCTTCCTCGTAGACGCTGCTGCTATCGATGGAGCCTGGACTAACCTACTATGCCGCTTTTCTGCGAAAGCCTGTTTTGGAGCAGCCATTGCGAAGGTGACGCGTTTTGCTTGGAACCTGGGAACATCCATGACTCCTGAGATTGCCGGTGCGCGAACGAATGCTTGGATGCGTTTTTGATTTACCTGCCGCCTAAAGTTGGTCCAGCGCGGTGTGTAGTGCTTTCGCTGTGATTCCATTGATAGGGGTTATTCACTGGACACCATATTTGAGGCCGGTGTTTAGAGCGCATGCTTTTGCAACGTGCGAAATGCACGTTGCAAAAGAACTGTGCAAGCTCGCCGTCAGTTTACGCTCTCAGCAGTCGCGCACACAGCTATGGCCACTTGTGGATACTCCCTATTCGCGGTAAGAAGCTCGTTAGGGGTGCTTCTGCTTTCCTCACTATAGGTAGCAAACGTGCTACCCACGCAATTATGTTTTAATTTCCATAGTGCATAATGAGCTTGGCATTGCACGTGCTTGCACCAACAGATGAAGTTGAAGTATCTCGACTCTGGGCTGTGAAAAAATTCCACCAGGTGGTGTCTGTCGACGCGTAATAACAAAACGTCTAAAAAAAATAAAAAAATACAATAAAAAAATTATGCAGCTCGCGGCTTCAGCGTCCCATTCAGCTTTATTATTTTATTGCGTTCTTTCATAGCTTCCGTGAGCCCGTATGTTTCACTTTACGTGATAGCGAAGCTGAAGATACTTGCAAAAACATGTTCCCCTGAACGATGCTCGCACTGCACGAGCACGCGTGCTTAGAAGGGACACTGCAAGCTCAGAGCTCGCACTTGTAGCCTCTGCTACGCGGGCACTTAGAATGGAACGGAGTAGAAAGAAACTGTAGTGGGGAAGCGTATTGACGCATAGTTTCGAAACGCGAGCCAAATATTCTATTTTTCTCGCCTGGAGCGCTGCTCAAGACTAGCTGGGCATCTTCGATCTCAATAAAAGTTTTTTTTTTCTCTTTTCTCTCTTTTTCTTCGTGATACAGTGACAAAAGAAAATAGTGTGCTTTATAATATCATGGCCATTATCTCCGCTTAAATTGGTATAATGAGCGTGCCGCATTGCTTCCTGGAAGATACACATTTAGGTGACGACTTTCTGTCTGACGGGGCGGGGCGGCCACATTATATTCGGCGCACCGAGCGGGCTTCACTCGCACGGGGATAGATGGCGCAGCCTTTCTCGCTCCGGGAATCGCAAACGTCGAGAGGAGAAAGCAGGGCTGCCAGACAAGCAACAACGTCCAAGATGGCGGAATTTACCATTTTTCGCGTTAAACAAATACTTAACCTATCGGAACAAAACTGGTGGCTATAGAAAAGTAATCATTTATACCTTGCGTAAATTATTCAAGCACATTAATGGGCTCTTATGACCTGAGTTAGAAAATAAAACGACTTTTTACCCCGTAGACTCCCAGCACAATTTAGCAATTAAATGGCATCCATATCCCGTGATCCCCGATCTAGCAGCTGCGCCCACCCTAACTAGAGCCTCCCTAGTCCCTCCCAAACCGACCGCTCCGGTTGTTTCTTTCAGCGGTGGTCCCGCATTCCCTTGCTCACCACTTCTTGTTGTACCTCACCGCCGCCACGCTGCCACCAAGTCACCAGAGTCCGTAAATCGGTGTTCTCGTCCTTCTTTTTCTTCTTCTGGTTAAGGCTCACCTTCCTGCGCGATGGTGGCACCTGTGATCGACACAGCACCAAAGCAAAACACGAGGCCAGCCACTGGCCGCACACCACCACCACCACACCGCGAAAAAGGCGAGCACTCTACGCCGCCGACACTGTGGCCGCCGAGGAGGGACCTCATACCGCAGCGCCCTCCGCGGCGGCGCGGAGCTAACTACTCCTGGTTCGAGGCTAGCTCCGAACACGATCTGGTCGCTTGCTCCCAACGGGAAGAGCGGCCGGATTCACCACCTAGTGTTTCTTCCACCGTGAATGAGGCACGCCTGTTCTGTTGCAGCTCGCTCTTCAAGTTGATAGGCCGCGGAAGCTTGTATTGGACGACACGCCGACAGCAACAGCCCCGTTCGCGCTTTTTTTTTTTAACTTTTACAATTAATTGCCAGGATTGCGACAGTCAACAGCCTGACATGCTTTCTCCTGTGACTTCATTTGTTGCCGCTTTGGGAACACTTTCGATGTGACCACAAGTAACCACGCGCAGTGGTTTCTCTCGTCCAAACGGTTCAAATATTGGTCATAGCGTGTAACTATATGCTCTCTTTCACCTTATGGTGTACCGCAGGAAAGGATACAAGCGCGAGGTCCCTGCTCTAGGGCGCAGTCTCGGTGACACAAGTTCTCGTGCATTAAGGGCAGCTGCCAATGCTATGAGCTCGCGCCTCTAGCCTTCGCTGCGGTACAACATAAGGTGAAACTGAGTATATACTGCCCATGCTCGTGCCCCTTGTTGGCAGAGTCATTCGGACTTACCTGATGGTGGGAATCGATATTCGAAGTACCCTTGAAGCTTCACATACACATATAGAACATGGGTAGTGCGCGTCAGCTTACGTCATTGTGGCGTCTATAAAGGTAAGCCGCAGAGGAATTTCAGATTGTGTCCAGAATATGCTCAAGGCTTTGGCATCGTCAGAAATGTAAGGCCACACGAAGGCCTGTTTTGGGATCATTCAAGTTATTTAAGCGTTTACGTAAGATTATAATTTGAGGCGGTGCTTCAAGACCCTTCTGGCATGCATGAAGTCTTACAGCATCGAATAACTGGAGCTCTTAGCTGCATTCTACGACCAAAGCTAGTGTATGTTCAAGAAGCGTTCCTGGGGACTGCTACAAAAGCTGGTAAGTGGAAAATGTTTAGACAGTTCTGGAGACAAGTAACAAAAAAGAAATAGAGCCATGACTGCTAAATGTTATCCGTAACTGTCACTATAGGGAGCACGCTGTGCACTGCCTACAATAATGTAATACATCGTTCTAAAACACTGCACGAGAGGACAAAAATAAGCAAGGTGGTTCAATAATCAATTAACAACCTTTTGAAGAAGCCGCCACTCTTTAAGAACATCTCGTGAATATCTGAAGGAATGCAGAGACGCTCATGAACATTTCGGCACACGCAGATTAAGACAGTCGAAGAAGATTCTGAAAGGGTCCAAGAAATGTCCAAGGAGATTCCGAGACAGATTCACGAGGGGCTCAGAAAGGGTCCAAGAAGAATTCAAGCAGGGCTCAATAAAGGTTCATGAACTGTCCAAAGAAGGGTTGATGAAGAGGTGCTGAAGGGCTAAGTACTTTCAGAAGGAGCCAGAGGTCCGGAGATCATTGCTACTTGTCCCGGCCCAAAGACGCTCCTCAGATCTTATCCAACTCCTCGTAGTCGCCTGCATCGAAGACAGTCTTGGTAGCATTCCCCTTGCCCGCGACGAAACCCAGAAGTATGCTGTTGTTGGACAAGAGTGCGGCTAGAGAAGCCGCGTAACCCTGTGGGACGGGCGAAGAGACGTTGAAGGTGAAGTTAGCCAACGCCAGCCGAGCCATAGCCGCGTGCTCCAACCCGAAGTCGATCTGCTTTTCCGAGCGAGGCTTGAGCGCAACGCCGAGCACCACCGAAACCACCACAAGGACTAGAAGGCCAGCGGCCACCATCATGGTAATCTTGGACTTGCGGGTTCTGGCGATCGGAGACAGGCGACGCTGGCTGCGTAGCAGAAGCTCCGTACCTGATGACGTGCTCTGAAGCATGGCGGACGTAGTCGAATAGGCAGTTTCTGGGGTCTTTGCCTCAAGACCTGAAAACACCAAGACTACAGCAGCAGCGTACGCGATCCGGGTTGGCTTCGGAGTACGACCATGGTAGCTGCGATGTTGGCTGAGGTCTGATCAAGAGGCCGCTCGCCCAGAAGATGCCGCTCTCGCGCTACAGCCAACGGCTGGGTCCACGCGCATCGCTGAAGTCACTTTCTCTTCCTTTTTGTTTCTATTAACTTACATTATTATTCTAGCTCACCGGTACACATGGGGCGAAAGATCGCGCTGCGGAAACCAGGAATCCTGGATTTAATCCCCACCCCTGCCTGTTTCGATCTGGATGAGCATCGTATAATGACGCGCGGTCGTATATCAGAATCGTGCGATGCATGTTCAAGACGCCAGGCTCGCAGTCGAAGTGCAATGTCTAACTTTCTCACTAGAGCAAGTTACAGCGTCGCAATACTATGGCAAACCTAGGTCACATTTTCTAAACCTCTAACGCCCAATTTATGTGCTTGCCTCTTGAAGACAGCTCGGTACTCACTACACGCGGACTTTTAATATGAACGACCATTGAACTGGCGTATACGTGCGTGTAATCGCAAAACCATTAGAGGAAGGAAGGCAGGGAAGTTGACACGGAAACAAAATCATGAAAACAATAGATTCTGATACTTCCTGCTGCGGAGCCTGTCCGGTGACCGAACCTGTCGAAAGGCACGCATGACTGGAAGAGGTGCATCGATGTGGGAAACAGAAGGGTCCTCGTAACACCAACCGATCAGCAGTCAAAGAGAAAGCATGCTGCTACGAAACAAAAATAATGTATCATTGGATATGTATGCTTCGTTGGAACGCTCAATCCTTCTCCAGATACACTGCGATGCCACAGAAATTGTAAAACGTTGCTTCAACACGTTTCCGGTAAGATTTAGTTTCTCCATCGAGAGATGACATAGTAGTATACATATCATCGAAGAAGCATCCACAAGATTCAGTGGTGTTCGCTCGAGTAAAGTCCTTGAGGTACGTCAAATGCGTCAATGCAGAAGACGCATACGGCCATAGATACGGCACTTCCCTTGGAAGCAAATAACGGTACAGCATAAAATAACCGAACCTGGGAAGCGTATGGCGGCGGAGCACCCGCTCGTGGCACGTGTTTTGCGCATTCGCACAATAATGGTTGGCGGTACCCGCAAGAAACGCAAAGCGTTAATTTTTTCAAGGGGGCTAGCGCACACCAGCTCGGAGAACGTGGAGCGAAAGCTCGTGCTGCAGAACCCAGGGATCCTGGGTTCAATACCCACCCCTGCCCGTTTCGGTTCGGATGAGCATCGCATCAGCGTGCGGTCGTGTATCATGATCTACTGTGTGGTGCAGGTTAAAGACCCCAGGGTAGCGGTTGTACCGCACTGGCTAAACTTCTCATCTACAGCTGGGAGACAAGTCGCCAGTTGAGGCAGACTAAGTTCGGGCTCCCCTCCGCCCTCCCAAATTTTCAAGGGGGTTACGCCGCAGAGTCCCCTTGCGCGCTCTTGCGGCTGCTCTCAGCTAAATGGTGCTAAGAAAATAATATTCGCCGAACAACAGTAGTCGGTCTATTCCCCGCGAAATATATCGATGACCGCAACATTTATAAGTAGTAGTCATAACTTCAGAAACTTCCTTCTTTACTATTTTTAGGCTGGGCATGTTTTTCATTAAGTGATATCGGATAAGAAAACCAAATAAATCGACCTTCCATGAGAAGGAGAAGTCGTCGATTTCTGCTTCCCATTTTAAAGAAAAATGACGTTAACTCCTATCGTAATTTCAACTTGTAACTGAAATTATGAATATAAGTTATAATTTCAAGTTTTCCGCAACACAGATTTTTTTCTCTCTTTTTTGTTGCATTAACTCGAATGTAGCAGCCCCCGTAACGTAACCATTCCCGCGTGCACTGAGGCATTGCGGCAAAGCTTCCTTTACAACTGTTGGAGTTCACAGGATCGGACGTTCTCAGACAATTGTAATACCATTTGCGTCCCTGAAAACAGGGACACACTATATACTTCTTTTCAGCTTAACGCAGCCGACACTACAAGGTAATGGGAACAATCAAAGCAGCGTCAAAAAGGGCAAGTTCACGAGGCCTTTCCTGTTCGTGAATTTTCAACGTGAATTTGGTTCAGCGAGCGCCTTGTGCGTGTGACGCGTGCTTTGAGTATGTTCGTATGGCGCGTACGCGCGTGCCGGTCTGAGGAGAGTGTACATGCTTGGCTACGATATTACCTGGGCTGTGGATGTGTAAACGTTGGAATGATGATCCGATGGTGGGCCACCGAGTCCCCAATGTTGCGCCTCATTTGAAACCGATTGGCGAATCCGTTGAAACTGCTATCCAACGTATCCAGAACTAGTTCCAGCCACCTCCCAATATTGGTAACAGAAAATATTCAGTGGGCCAATGACAATTCAAATGTTCCAACACTTCCCCAATATTGGCCCCAATGACCCGCGCATGATTAATGCCAGTGATAAGGCGATCACCGTCTCTGCAACTGTGCGATTGCCTTATAAACTGGCTCGCAAACAGGCATAAAGATTGAATCACGCGGGGCTTACAAAACGAACGTGCCTAGAATATATACACTTCCACAAAGTTTTCACGACTTTCTTTGGTGCAGAGGCTACGATTATGGCAGTGTGGTGCCGACCATGATGGGTCGGTACCAGCAGGGGTTTCCCCAGGAATTAAAATTAGGGGGGGGGGGGGGGGGAGGGGAGGGGAGAGCCAAACAGTTAAGCAGCGCGGAGGAGAGGCGACGAAATGGCTCGTGCTCTCATGCCACTGTGACGTTAGCTCCACACAGGAACTACTTTTAAGCCAGCGCGCTCAAGAAAAGAAAGGTTTCGCGCAAAACATTATATTGCGTGCTTTTCTTTTATTGTAAGATTATTTTTTTTTAGGGGGCGCCCTCAGACAGACAGAAATAAATAAAGAGGGGGTGGACCCCCCCCCCCCCCCCCTTTTTTTTTTAGGGAGTGGGTAGGGAAATCACTGGGCAGCAGGACATTCGGCAGGGCAGAGCAAGGTCACAGAGCCGCCGTACCATCGGACGAAACAGCGTACCGGATGAAGTTCCCTGGACAAGACGGCGACGGGCGTCCGTAGTACCTGCGCGTAACCTTCCTTAGGTCACGCAAAGACAAGACTATATATATACAAACAAGACCAATCCTCGGTATAGAGAGCTGACGCATGCGCGTTGCGGTTCGACGGGGGGCGAGGGGAGAGATGCGCGCTGACCCAATTGGTGGGTTCTCGAAGAACTTGCCCGAGGCATCACACTGACATCCGAAAAACGGACCAGAAAAAAAAAAAAAAAAAGAAAATGGCCGCAACGTGTGTGAGCATAGTCGCCGCCGTACCAGTCGCCGGTGCTCGTCTTATGAGGAGGGGAGGAAGTGGAAAATGATACGTTTGAAAAAAACTTGCACCCCCCCCCCCCCCCCTCGCCTTGAGGAAAGGACCTTTTTTCACGGTTCTACTACCTTCCCTCCTCTTCACTTTACAGACTGGCGCATGACCGAAACCGAAACGGAGCCACGAAGCACGCGTGTGTTGCATCACCAAGTTCCTCGATTTTCCTGCAGGCGGCGTTAGTTATTTGGTCTCTTCGTTTTTTTTTTTCTTTCTTTCGTTTCGGTTTTTTCTTTTGCGTGTGTGGGTGGGGTTTGTTTTGTAATTGCACGAAGCTGGTGCTGTCTTGTGTGCGCCTCTTTGTCTTATTTGATGTGCTTGGTGCTACTGAATTAAAGGTTCTTCCGTTTTTGTTCGCGATCTTTTTTGTTTTGTTTGTTTGTTTTGTTTCTGTAATTATACGAGGTGGTTCCAGAGTGGTACACTGAAAAGCAGTGGGCTAACGCTGCTCTCCTGCGGCTTGGAGAATTCTTCAAACTAAACAAGTAAAAAACAAAACTTTTTTTTTTTTTTTTTTGGGGGGGGGGGGGGGGGGCGGTTTTTGAAGAACGGGAGATCGTCGCAGTAGACGACCGACGATTTTTATAACGCTAGCTAGCTTCCAGTTCTGCTCGCCACAGAAGACAAATACATGAGTCCATCGGGGAAGTAAAGAATGATGCGCCCTTTCTCTATAACACATCTTTAGCTTTTCCACCACAGTCTTCTGCGCATGAATGCTTAGAGTTGACACTACTGTGATCAGTTTGACCTCGATAGCGCCGTATTTGCTCGCTTCTGTTTTAGTGTAAACGTGACCACACCGCCAGCAGTATGCACTGAGAAGGAATAAAATAGCTCTGATTCGATTTCTCTGGTCAGAAGGTGAGCCAGAGCCAAAATTGATCGCGGAGGCTTACTACAGAATACCGGGACAGTGCTCTACCACGTAGAAATCTGTGCATGTCTTTCCGCAAAAAAAAAAAAAAGAGAGTAAAAGTAATTAGTCGTTAGTTGTTTATACAGCAGGAGCTTAGTCTGCCAGAACATGGCGACATTGTCACCCAGTGCAAACGAGAAATTTAGCCGGTAAAATACAAGTATCCGCTAGCCTAGGGTCTTAAACGTGCATCACGCAGTATAGTGATACACGACTGCACGCCGGCACGATGGTCATGCAGATCCCTTTCCGCAAAACCAGCACACCCTGAACGTCCATACCCACCCCAAAGTGCGATAAATATCAGTATATCAATATGATTGGGCCGAGAAGTTTAGAAATGGCTGGACAAGCGTATTACACATAAAAAAGGGACACTTTGTTTAAAGTTTACAAGAGGCATATATATATATATATATATATATATATATATATATATATATAATATATATATATATATATATATCGTTTTTTTATATAGTAGTGCGGCAAGTGGTCTGCAAGGGCCGATATTTAGGAGCCTAGCCCGGCCCGTTGTCTCTTGGTCCCGGGCCCCTTGAGGCCCGCTCTATTTTCGCCCAATATGAATATAACACACAACCCAATAATTAATGCAATAAGCATTTTTTTTTTTTACAGCGAAGTTGTATAATATTTGCAGGTGGGAACCTCTCGTGTCAACGTCCTCACAAAAAAAAAAAAAAAAAAAAAAAAAACCTTTTTGCGATTGAAGCGAAAAGTGCATATCACGCACACACCATACAGAACACGATTCGTTTCATTAAAAAAACAAGCACATAACAAGCATCTGAGCCACATAATTGGTGATAAGGCGCTCCTGATAACAATGCGAAGCACGTAGCGCCCACCGCATACGTTTCGCGGTAAAGATTACTGTTGCGCAAGCTGCCGCGGCGACGGCAGCTTGCGACGTGGGGAGTGACGTCCCTAGCCTTTTATACAGGGTGTTTCACGTATGAGTGACAAAAATTCCTAAAATTAGTGTATCCGAGCTAAAAGAAAAATTTTCTCGGGACCGCATGACTCGCGCCGGCGGACGTCAGAACATGCGCGATACTTACTAATTAGTTCGCAAATTAACTAAAAATTACTAATCGACTTTTTATTATTTAATGAGTGAAAATAGACATATGATTCCAAATGAAAACTCGCTGGGCGTCATCGAAAACCACTAAATCAAATTTTCAGAAAGACTCAGCGCGTGAGAAGCGTAGTAGTGCGCTAAAATTATCACTCGTGGAGCAGGTACAAGGCTGGGGCTCTCATAAGAGACGGAAAGTCGCGACGGCGCTTAACTGCTACTGTCAGCCTTGTACCTGCTCCACGAGTGGTAACTTTAGTGCACTACTACGGTTCTCATGCGCTCAAAGTCTTTGTGGAAATGTCTGATTTTTTAATTTTTTTTTTTTGTGACGCTCAGCAAGTTTCTATTTGGAACCATATGTCTATTTTCACAAATTAAAAAAAAAAGTTAATTAGTCATTTTAGTTAATTAGCGGTCTAATTAGTAAGTATCGCGCATTTTCCGATGTCCGCCATCACAAGCAATGCGGTTCCGAGCAAATTATCCTTTTACCTCGAACACACCAGTTTTAGGAATTTTTGTCACTCTTACGTGAAACACCCTGTTTATAAAGTTTCGGTAGAGTGCATTTACTTTTCTTTCGTCAATAATTTGGTATAGTGCAGTGGGCAATCGTTGCAGACGATACCACAGCTTCGCTGGCCAACCACCTTCACAACGTAAATTAAAGCCTCAACATTTTTTTTTTTTAATTTTTTTAGCTGGATTAGTTTGCGGGCGTAGGCAGTTCGTTAAAACTGTGCTCTTCGACTGTGTTAGGTTTTTTTTTTTTTTCTTTTTGTGTGTGTTTCTTTTTAAACGCATGTCGCATACTGTAGGGTTTTTGTTTGTTGTTTATCATTACTAGCATGAATAGAAGCGCGTTAACAATCAGTGCCGTCATTCGTTTTCTCGCCTTTCAAAATGAATTAGCTATATGTACTTTGGGACCCTCGCCTAAATACACAATGTTCAAAAAAATAGTTTTTTTTTTTTTTTTTTTTGTCGCAAAAATCTTTTGCGCGTGGCCTAACCCTCATTTTCCGCCGAAACGTAGCGCTGAAGGTCCGAACCAGATAGAACCAGACTGGAACCAGAGGCCAATGTTTCAGCACGAAGCTATATTTTATTCAAAAGTGATTAGTGATTTCCTGAAAATTTCAATGGGAAAATAAGCCCATTTCCGCCCGTTTTCGGTTTCTGGCGCCATAGAGCACCATGTATTCGAGAACTCCGTCGGACACAATTTTCCCATGGGCATTTTCAGAAAATCATTTATAACCAGTGATCACTGTTTATAACTTTTGAATAAAACATCGGTTCGCGCTCAAACTTTGGCATCTGCGGTTCCTGTCTGGTTCGGACCTCTAGCGCTACCTTCGGGCGGAGAATGAGCGTTCGGCAAAGAATCCTGGTATATATATATATATTTTTTTTCTGGGACACCTTGTACTTTTTATTTGTACCTAAAACCATTTGTGCCGAAATGAGTTATGGGCGGTGGTTTGCGCCACCTATTGGTGATCACACAAAGCTTTTCAGGACTCAAGTGCTCCTTGATAACTTAAATGTTAGTATTTAATCTTTTTAATTTTTATTGAACTTAAGATATTTTGCAGCACTATTAACAGCTAGAGATAGTCGCTTATGCCCAATGCGGTTGCTCATGCCCCAACGAATTTGTCTGATTACTTGCGCCACCTAGGATACACTAAAGACGTTTAAAACGTCAAGCCTTGATCACCGTTGCGGAACACGTGGGAGAAACAACATGGCTGATCAGGCAGACGAATATGTCTCGGTCCACAAGAGAAACATCTCGCAGATCAAAAACAAGAAGCGAAGGTTGGAGGAATACCTCAAGCTCAAAAGAGAAAAGCAGAAGGTAAGTCCGCGTCTCACTTTCGAGCGATCGGGACACGTACGCGTGTCACGAACTCTATTCAAAGCGTGCAGTCTGTGACGTTCGCGGCTGCTAACTCACGTGTTTTGGCCTCTGTGCGCCCGTTGCAGCTCAAACGACTCGCCCAACAGAAACGCCGCAAAGAAGCGAAGGCCCTCGGTGACGATGTAAGAGGCGACCTGGGTATGTTGTGCCAGGAGTTACTGACCTATTTCTGATCGTATCAATGCAGGCTCCCCCAAAACAAGTTCCACGTACCATCGAGAATACCAGGGAACCAGATGATACCATGGTTGACCCCGAGGATGAAGAGGTACCGCTCTTGAAGCCTGTGTTATTAGCCGGAATTAAAATAACTCTAATGAAGCGTTTTTTTACAAGGTCCAACTCGACGAGGCCATGGATGAGATGGCAGCTTACTTCCGCAAGGAATACACACCGAAACTCCTCATCACTACCAGTGACAACCCGCACAGGGTAAGTAGCTACAACACTCATCCCCACTATGTTAGTTCTGTCAACCGACACGATTGTCGCTCTTGTCGTTTTCGTGCAGCATGTGCGATTACAAGTGAGCCCCGTTCAGTTTTTTTTTTCGGCTACGTAATCTCCGGCAACATTGTTAGGGACTACTCTGTGTAGGAGTCATAGCTCCTTTTTCTAGTTTCAAAATTTGTTAGTCCGC
Source organism: Ixodes persulcatus (assembly GCA_013358835.2). Taxonomy (NCBI): domain Eukaryota; kingdom Metazoa; phylum Arthropoda; class Arachnida; order Ixodida; family Ixodidae; genus Ixodes; species Ixodes persulcatus. Next base: position 839,815 of record JABSTQ010010036.1, read on the forward strand.
AGATTAATGGTGACGGCCTTACCCTACACTTGCAGCGTACCATCAAGTTCTGCAGGGAGCTGAAACAGAGCATCCCCGACGCAGAGTTCCGCTGGCGGAACAGGTCGCGCATCAAGAAGACAGTAGAACAGGCCGTCGAACGTGGCTACTCAGACATCGCCATCATCAACGAAGACCGCAGGCACCCCAGTAAGTTTGCCGTGCAGTTTCGCAAAAGATTGCTCGCCGACTCCCGTGCATAAAAAGGACTGGTCGCCTTTCAAAGAATGCATTTTTTTATATCGGCTCGTCATTGTTTTTTTAACAGATGGACTCTTGCTGACACATCTCCCGGATGGCCCCACCGCCTACTTCAGGCTGAGCAGCGTGAAGTTCTGCAAGGACATCAAGGTAGAGGTTCACGAATAGGCCTTGCCAATTGTGCTTCCATGCATAGCTTGCACGTGGCATCACTGCACCCTGATGGCAGTCATTCGTATTCGTTTTCGCCAAAGAGCGGTGCCAAGTGGTACACTTCCTTCGTTGCAGACAGGCCTCGAGCACGTCTGCTTCGTGCATAAATATGCTTTGAACACGTCTGCAAACAGTTTTTGTACGACCGATGCGAAACATGTTTTTTCACGGCGATAATGCGCATTAGCGCCGCGATCGCAGCTCAAGAGGACGCCATTGAAGCATCTGGTCACCAATAGCCGCCGTTGCACGACCTCCAGTACTCGCACGTGCAGAGCGCAGTACGGCAAGAGACGTTTCTCACCTTGGTCTCTGCTTTCCAGAAAAGGGCGTCGTACACGGGCCACCGGCCCGAGGTGATCCTGAACAACTTCAACACGCGGCTGGGCCACTCGGTAGCCCGGATGCTGGCCTCCCTCTTCCACTACGACCCCCAGTTCCAGGGCAGGAGGGTGGTCACCTTCCACAACCAACGGGACTACATCTTCTTCCGGCACCACAGGTGGGCCCCGCGACCTCAGAGAACTCAAAAGCCCCTCGAGAAAAACTCTCGCTTCGCTTTTCTCCCAAATACCGCCGAACATTGTACGAATGTACTAGTTGTGTGCCACGAGCGAGTGCTGCACCATCGTTTGTGTCTAAGCATGCGCTTAGTCGACACTATCTAGAATAATCAAAGCCCGTGAACAGCCGCCCTCCGTCTCCGTGGAACGTCGCCCCTCTAGCATGGCTCCCAGCCAGCAATTGACGCCGGGCGTCTTTCGACGTGCTGAACGAACACGAGGCCTGGCCGAACGCCGGTACAGCGCTCGTGTCCGCGCTGAATCTCACTGTGATGACGTCAAATTTCTAGTGCACAGGCTGCGATTATTCTAGGTGGCGTCGGTACAGGTCTTTGAGAATTTGCTTGAGAGTAGCCCAACAGCAACTCCGAATGTAGCGAGTAAAAAAAAGCAGACGAGCAAAGTGCAGCTTTCGGTCGGAGCCAAAAGCATGGCGCTTGCACCGCGTCTCCGACCGCCCCGCCCAGTGTCCTGTGGTGCTCGTGCATCGAAGTGTGCCCGAAGTATTGCAACGTAGGAGCCACTCAGTAATATGGGTTGTCGCAATCCTGGCTGTGGGTCGTAGAAGCGAAAGCAAAGAAGACGAGCGAACGCCGGTGTTGCCGTGGTGTCCAAACTCGCGGCTGCCGGAGTTTCCGTCGAGAGACCGGCTGCAGGTGTCTGCCAGGATCGCGGCAAACCATAACGCGGTGTAGTTGCAACATCAGTGGGTAGATATTGTGGGTATAAAAACAAGGATGCTGTATACACACCGTTTTGGAGGTGCATTTCAGGCACCATACCAGAACAGCGCGTCTTACTCGCCATCTAAAATCGTCCCGTCTACAACAACAGTGGCGCATCTAAGGAATGGCCGGCCCACGCCTACCTATCCTCACAAACTCCGCCACGCAAAACGGAGCAGTGACAGCACGTGCAACCATAGTTCAAGTCCCACGTTCGAAACCCCCCTTTCCACAAATGCGGGTAGCGAAACCTCCTTATGCAGATTATTAATTCAAGCTGTACAGCCACACAGGTCCACGCTTAGCTTTGTAACCCATGTACGGTAGTGCCAGATCGGGGATGCATCATCCAGCTGTAGCTGGCTGTACGTGTGTGCAACCCATTTCGTCATTTGTTTGCGGGTCGAACTACTGCAGGTACGAGTTCCGCAACGCGGAGCGAGTCAACATCCAAGAGATCGGGCCGAGATTCACGCTCAGGCTCAAGAGCCTGCAGAAGGGCACGTTCGACTCCAAGTTTGGCGAGTACGAGTGGGTGCTCAAGGTAGGTTGTCCGCTTCCGACCTGCCCCGAAATGTTCTCCTCACAACGTTTACGCTACGACATTGTCTCCCTTAAACTTGCACACAACCAGTGAAACCCGAATGTCGTCACTTTTTTGCAGAGGCACGAAATGGAAACAAGCCGGAGAAGGTTCTTTTTGTGAGACGCGTCGTTCGCCGGGCAAGATCAAGAATAAAGTTTTTTTTTTTTCATGCCGGAATTTGGCAATGTTTGCTTTATTTTTAAGTAATGTCGCCAGCAACAAACCCATCTTTGCGTCCCCGTTTTTCGTTTCTTAAACTTGGTGCTTTGTTCGTAAGTGAGTATTGCGACGGAACCCTCAGTAGAACAAGAGGAATGTTAGGTTGCGGCCAAACGGAGCCCTTGTCTCCGATAGCGGCAAGCCAGAGCAACCGAAAATGCGGTTGAGGCACAGAGGCGATGAGGCCACGTTTCTCGCAACTTCAGTGCTGCTTCTCGTCGGTCTTCGGGGCGAGAAACTTCCCTCTTTGCTTGAGGAGATGACCAAACAGCTGAGGAAAGACTGAAAGAAAGAAAGAAAAAAAAATTAAAGACGTTTACAATTCTCTGTAATGCTGAATTAGAGCGCAGCTCTTGAGGAGAAGGGGAGGGTATGTCCCTCCTCCTTACATGTTGCCCTCCCATTTAGCGGAATATTTCTGTTAAATTTAGCGGAAATATTTTCCTGCTATATTTAGCTGAAAAATTTTCCCACTAAATTTAGCAAGAAAATTATCCCTGCTAAATTTAGCAAAAAAAGCTTTTAGCCTTTCCACTTTGGTGAAGAAGGCAGACCAGCGAAGCTGTACTACGGTGGGACTGAAGTAATGGCCGGCCGCAAGTCGGCAAGCCAGAGTGGAAAGGCTCGAAAAGTTGCGCCATCTATGAGCGACGGCAGCAAGCGGACAACCGGCAAACACAACACTCTGGACAGCTACTGCCATCTATGATCGACGGCGGCAACCAGAGTTTTGTGTCGGCATTTCTTTGCGGGGGACACGATCCTGGGGAAACTAGCCCTTAACAGCTCTGCTGTAAGAATTCAACTGCTAAATTTAGCGGGAAAATTTGCCACAATGCAACGTGCGCGGTTACGCCAACGCCGCTCAACCCGGAAACGGGCGCCTAAGAGCTGCGTTCTAAAATTTACACAATTTGGATATGCGACTTTCGATGAAATGCAACTGAGGGGTCCAATACATTTCAATTTGCGACAAAATCTCGAGTTTCACGCGATCTAGGTTCCAAACGGGTCCCCACATGGATATCTCAAGTCGCGCGCAATCTGGGTCCTTTAGGCCTGCTTCAGATGGGCAATTTTCCCATCTGAGGTGTCTTTTTCCCATCAAGTGAATTGTGTCTGCGCATGCGCAGTGCCGTCGACAGCGCCACCGCCTGCTGCGTGACGTCAGGGCCGCGTGTTGGTCTATATCCCTGCGCTGCAATACAAATTGCTGGAGCTAAGTATGGCTTGAAACTGGCGAGCAACTCCAATAGCCCGGAGACGCTTGAAGTGGTTAGCAGCCAATTGGGGATGCAATACTTTCATGTGACCCCCCCCTTCAGTGACGACGATGACGACTCGACACTGGGCTAAACTCGTTTTTCTGCTTTTGAAGTGAATCACATTTCTGACTAAATTGCTCCGTGGAGATAAGTTAGTATCTCAACATTATTTAAAGATATAAAAACAGGTTATGCGGAGCACACGTTCGTCTGCCTCTTGAGCAGGGGTTGCGGTGATGTCGGAACGCCGAGCTCCGATTGGAAGGATAGTGGGTAGACTTTTGGGCAGCTAGCATTGAGGTCTACCCACTATCCTCCATCGGAGCCAATCAGAGTTCGGCATTCTGACATCAATGGAACCCCTGCGCAAGAAGTGGACAAACTTGTGCTCCGCACTAACCGTGTGTCTAGGTAGCACAAGAAAATTACAATTTTAATGATAATGGGAAAAATTGCGGAGGTCGAGGCGGGCCTTACGGGGCCCACGTAGATATACCGAGCAGTACGAAAATGGGGGTTCTCAGAAATATCTCGAGGTGCATGCAATCTGGACCCAGTGTTGGCCCTTTTAAGAAATCAGACGCGATTCAATAACTTCCAAAACGTCCTTCAACATGGTAATCGATGCACTGCCACCTAGCTTGCGTCAGCGTCGACACCAGTGCATCTGGCAGCGTCTCACGACGAGCACGATGCTGGCACGCGGCGACGCCAAGACGCACACGTTGGCCTTTAGCATGTTCGCTGCTTCGGGCCGAGTCGGTGACCCACTATTGATGACGTCATGCTCAGGGCTTGTCTTCTGGGGGGGGGGATCGGATTGACGTGTACTTACATGGAACGTACGATGCGATGATGAGGATGACCGCCGTGTGATAGTCGAAGGAGAAGTTTGCAAGGTTTGGCAGTGCTATGCTGAAGAGGCCACGCTGACGGATGTAGGGCAATGCTGCGATCATGGTCACAATTTCACCCTGTCCCGAGAGAGGTGGGCGACATTTGTTCAGCATTTCGACGGGTGCGGTTCGAGGAAGAAGTTGCACAACTCTACGGCAGAAAAAGTGTCTAAAAAACGCCAACTACGCTAAAAAAAAAAAAAATAGTGGGGGTGTTTGTTTTTTGCAAGTGCACACTTAACTTTGCATGATTCGGCCTCAAAACGTACCCCTTGGCCTGAACCAGATGAAGGTAGGGGATCAATGTGTTTAAGGTGTATTCGGTTTTGCTTCACTGCCTCCCCTACCTGACATCCCATTCAACGCTGTTCACAAATTGTGCACCGGTGATTCACGCAAATCGTGCACCAATTGCGTCGGTGCATAGGTCCGTACCCACCGAAAATGGTGCATAGTCGTACATCAACTCTGACAGCATTTAATGTTTGACCTTTCCAACTAAATCTAGTTGGAAAAATGCCTCACAAAATGTAGTGAGAAATGTCAAAGGTCACATAACGCAATGGCGCAACTTCTTACGTTCAGATCGGAAACACATTCTATGTTAGAAAAAACCCGCAAGTCCAAATGTTATCAAAAATCCTTCATCTAAAAGTAATTTCAACTTTGGCAAGAGAGTATCTAAGGGCTGATACATGCAAAAGGTATATTTGTATATAATCTGATGACGAATCTAAGTACCGTAAAGCAGTGGCGTCACAAGGGGGGGGGGGGGGGGAGTCGCGGCGGGCCACGCGAGGGCGGGGAGGGGGGAAGGGGGGGGGGGGGGGGGAGGGAGAGTCGCGGTGGGCCACGCTAGGCTACGCGAGAGCGGGGGGGGAGGTCCATCTCGTTTTTTTTGGCTAAATATCTAACACAAAAATTCTGAAACATTGTCCACCTCCCGAATTCCTTAGGAAGTCACGCGACGTCCGACGGGAATTGCATTAACCGCGCAATTTGTTGTACCGGCACGTGTGACAAACGAGTTCATAGCGGGTTCCCGCGTTTTTGTCCGTGATATTGGCTCCCGTAGCATGCTAGTTTTTCCCGCATGTATGCTGCACCAACTTTGTAGTGGATTTCCTGTGTTTTCGTGCGCGATATCTGTTCTCGCGTGTTTATTGCACCACAAAACTCGAGCTGCGCCTGCGATCTGCGGCATTCGTTTTCGTGGGTCCTTCGCGCCACGAAACGCGAATCTGCTGCGTCCGCAACCTGCGGTATCCTTTTCCGGGACACAGGAGTTTGTAGCGAATTCCTGCGTGTTTATGGCATTGTGAAACGCGAATATGCAGTGCGGTATCAGTTCCCGCATCACGTGGTTTGTAGCCGGTGCCAGGGTGTTTGTCGCTAATTTTTATAAAGTTTTGCTGAGGCATCCCCAAAGACTAACCCACCCCACGTTTTTCACCATTTATCTTTTCATTTTAGATGGGCGTTCTTTTAAAACCTTACGGTATCTTTCTTTGTAAGCAAATTAGCGACATGTCTGTTCTGCCGATCACCCTGCGGTACACATTCTCATCTCGGAAGTAAAGGAAATAAAGAAGCTCTTACTGTAACACCGGGTTGGGTAAAGCACGAGGAAGAAGGAGTACCTGCAACGATGAGATCGTTAAAATCAATGACAATGGTGTAGCTATGACAATCACAGTTAACAGTTGGACAGCAGTTAGCAATAGACTCAGTAATACTTTCTTGGCAAAAAATACATTGTATACTTATCCAGAAGATAGCCCCCGCCCATCCCTCCCCTTCTAATTTGCCATTTTTGTGTCAAATAGCTGTCTGCTTTCAAAGACATGTGTTCAAGACAAAAGTTAGTTCTTCTGGTGACTGTCCTCCTTTTTATACTGTTGATACAATTTGAGGATGACTTGTAGATGAAAAGAAAAATAAAAGAAGCTAAATATCTAATCTTGAACTGCAATGGTGTTAGCAACGCTATAAAATACCCAAGTTACGTTGAGCAAAACACCCTGCACTAAAGGAAAGATACCGCTACGTCAATGACAAGGGGGGATGTTTCAGACAAAGCCGTCAAACAATATGCATAAACTTTTTACAAAGCTTTTTTCCTTGCAGAGAAACCTGAGGAGATTTCTTCGTATCAGTGAAGGAAAGAGAGCTTTTCCTTGTGTCCTTATGTAACTAGTGAGTGAAGAAAAGAGAGCTTACCTGCACCAAGCAAGGAAGAATGGACAACTGTTGTACAGGGTCGCTCCGTAAAAGGCATATCTCGTGATTTCCGCCAGACACCACGCCACGAGCAGCATCACAATGCCGTACTGGTTCTGAGACTGCAAATGGGAAACCAGTCGTGTTTTACTCTGTCCATGCCAACACAGTGCAGGTATTATCATAACAGGCAAAACCTATTACCGTAAAATCCCGTAAGGGCGCCCTCCCCCGAGAAATCGCCCATCCCGTTTTTCTGGCTAAATATCTGCAACATAAAAATTCCGAAACATCGCCCACCCCCCGATTCCCGTTGGACGTCAAGCGATGTCCGACGGGAATCGCACATCAACGGCGCGATCGGCGGTACCGGTGTGTCCGAGAAGCGAGTTCATAGCGGGTTCCCTCGTTTTTGTCTGCGATCTGCGCGCAATATCGGCTCGCGTAACACGCAGTTGTTCCCGCGTGTATATTGCATCGTGAAATGCGAATCTACTGCGTTCGCAATTTGCGGGACCCGTTCCCGAGTTCGTAGCGGATTCCCGTGTTTTTTTGCGCAATCTGCGCGCGCGATATCGATTTTTAGTTGTAAGTAACATGCGCGAGTTGTTCCCGCGTGTATATTGCGTCGTGAAAATGCGATTCTGTTGTATCCGCGATCTGCGGTATTTGTTTTTGTGACACGCGAGTTTGTAGCGTATTCGCGTGTTTTTGTCCGCGATCTGCGCGCGCGATATCGGTTTCCGTGACAGGCAAGATTGTAGCGGGTTCCCGCATCTTTATTGCACCATGAAACTTGAATCTGCTGCGTCCGCGATTTGCAATATCCGTTCCCGTGAGATGCGAGTTGTCGGCGGGTTTCCGCGAGTCCTTCGCACCTTGAAACGCGAATCTGCTGCATCGGCCACTTGCGGTATCCTTTCCCGTGACACAGGAGTTTGTAGCGAATTCCCGCGTGTTTATCGCATCGTGAAACGCGAATTTGCCATGTCCGCGATCTGCGGTATCAGTTCCCGCGTCACGTGGTTTGTAGCGAGTGCCCAGGCGCTTATCATTAATTTTTGATAAAGTTTTGTTGAGGCATCCCCAAAGGTAGCCCACCCCATGTTTTTCATTTATTATCTCTTTATTTTGGGTGGGCGTCCTTTCGGGATTTTACGGTACAGCAGTGTTTGGGGTCGGAAGTCAAAGAGCCCACATACACTTTTAAGATCAATATTTACAGGGCCAAGAGATATACTCGAGTGTGCATGCCACTCCTCATGGAAAGGCAATTCGAAGCAAACAACACATTTAAATTTTGAACTCCCGCACCAGGGCATCTACTACAATGTGCCACTCTATGGGAGTAAAATGCTGCTAAACTCCCTTTTTCCGACACACTAAGATCTTGGCTGTTATTCACACTGTTCAAAAGTAAAATGTCATTTTACTCCTTTTTTTTCTCAAGGTGCACAAGTTTGTCCTTTATCTTCTTGAAGGGAAAAATTCCGTTTGTTTAAAGCGTGTAGCGAGGAGTCATTGTAATGCATTATTTCCGTTGTTCGGTTAAAACGTTTGACTAAAATATTTTACTTCTTTTTCTAAAAAAACAGGTATCCTCCCCCGCATTGTAAAAAAGAAAAAATGAAAAACCGTTTTTTTTTTATTAAAGGGGCCCTCCGGAGCGTTCTGCGATGGTCTATTTATGGCGGTAACTCAATCTACGGGCCCTAAGGATCCTAAAAATCATAAAATTACGGTCATCCGCGGCGAATTTCCCCATTAAAATTGCTATCAAAGTCCCAGGCACGCCCCCCTTTCTGAGATGACCGCGGAAAACGGGAGGGGCATCTCTTTACGCGTCAGCCAATAGCAAGCGAAGGATTCCGGCATAACTGCGCGTCACCAACGCGGCCGACCGCCGACCCGCGGAGGAATCTCTCGAACACGCGCGGATCGTCGTCAAGGGGCCCGGACTTTGTGCTCGGCAGTCGTCGTTCGTCGCACCATACCGTCGCGCTGCTACTGCAATACGCAGTCGCATTCCACAGATGACAAGGAAAAGTTTGACTCGTTGACGTAGAAGGATCGCAAAGCAGGCTTCGGAGTCGGGATCCACGGGAAGAAGGAACACGTGTCCCGCAAACGCACGCCTGCACACGCCCCGGGAAGCAGACGAGCCGACGCATCACACCCTAGCAACAAGCTTGCGGGGAGAAAACATAGTTCGCTGGTTTTGAAACGATAATTGCCAACTATGTTTCCCGCACCACAATCAGTTTACATTTTTCTCAAACTCTAATTTACAACAAGCTTAAAAGGTGTTGCAATAATAACGTTCGCATTCATTGCGAGATGCAGCATTTCCATTGGTCAAGTTTTAGCGATGGGCAGGGAATGGGGTATTGTCTTCCAAGAGAAAATAGTCCCGATATATTTCTACTGCCATCTGCTTAATAAACGGTTTTGTAATCTAAAACTTTGTATACATATTAACTTGCACCTACTACGCAATTTAACAACATAAACAGACGATCTAAGAAAGCTCCGGCGGGCCCCTTTAAGGTGCAGCAGTGAGGAGTTATCAGACTGAATTACTTTCATTGCTTGGATATAAAGCTTGTCACCCCAAAAGATGTACTGTGTATTTCATAATTGCAAAAATCGACTGCGTCGTCAAACACTCGGTTTCCGTCCAATTGAGCCCTGGTGGTCTGAACAAGACGCCAGATTTTCAGAACTGACCGTTATCTCATTCAAAAGTTGTCAGCAATTTTAAAAAATTTTCAATGGTAGATTGGTAGCTGACAATGCTCATGAATACATGGGACCGAATTGCGCAAACAATTGCAGACAAAACCTATTTTCCCATTAAACGTTTCAGAAGATGGCTTATAATTTTTTAAATAAGGTAACGGTTTGTTCTGAAAATTTGGCATTTGGTCTGAACCACTAGCGCCACATTTGGGCGAGGACTGAGCGTCCGCCGATATAGACTTCCGTTTTTGCTGTGAAATAGACCCTACATTTGTTTTTTCTGGAGGACATGTTGAACCACATTATGCAACTCTTTTCTTTTTTTTCTCTTAGAGAGTAGTACAGGTTCGCCCGTGCCTTGCTCTCGTCAAATGCCGTCCACGCAGCGAGGAAATACTTATAATGCGTTACAGCGAGGAAAAGAGCAGAAATAAACCTGCCTCGGGAACCGGCACAAGGATGCCCCAGACGACCATGAGCCGGGAAAGGATTTGGATGAGGGTGAGGAAAGGACTGGTGGCCACAAGGCCCACCAGACAATGGACAACCTGGAACAATGGGACGCACAAATTAAGAAACGCGCCGTCAGTCTCGGGTGACAGATGTACGTGCCCTTCCGGCCTAGAGTAGGGTGCAGACGACTGAGCGCTTGTGATGCCCCACCACAAACCACACGTCCAAATCGGCTGCGGTCAATATTATTTCGTTCCACCGAAATAACTCGAGGATATTTGGGATGCATTACATGAGGGGGTGGAAGCAAAGTGAAATGTAGCGTGTGCGACAATATTAACGAAGAAAAGAAGCACTGGTGAGAACACAAAAGGTAAAAATCAAACGTTGCAGAGGATCATCACCATAAACTAATATTTTACATCATCCTAAAACTAAAATTTTACAATGATGTAAAAGGCGTAAAGGCCCGTTCACACTTGCGACTTGGGACAGTCACTGGAGCGACGAGCGACAAGCGACTGGCGACCATCAGTGTTCACACCTGATTGAGCGACCGACGAGTCGCCAGGCTCGCTGCCAACTTAACAGATAATAATCAACACCTTTTCGAGCCGGCTGAAAGGTTTTTCTGATAAAAGGTGCCGGCAGGAAAAAACAAAAAAACGTAATGGTGCTTCGGAACGTATACGTGCGCTCCGTCAACTATGATATTGCACACCCGCCGGCAATATGAAGGTGAACACCTTACCTTACGTGGCCAAGGGTCTAAACTTTGCGTTCTAGCCCTCTTCTGGAACAGCTTGTTCCAAAACTTGCAGGAGCGTCAAAAACAAGAGGAGGGCTGTTCACCTTCATATCGCTCACGGGTGTACGTACCTGCTATGCCGAAAATGTCGCCGATCTCGTTCCAGGCCTGCAGCTTTTTGCCCCGTTCCTTGTGGTCGGGGTGCCGCTTATTGTAAAGAAACAAATAGTCTTTGACAGCATTAATAAGAGCTTCCGCGGAGAACTCTATGCCAGTGACCGCAGCCGTGCGCGCGTCGCTATTTCCCGCGGGAAGCAGTGCCGGATGTAAACAAACGCACGTATCACTTCCTGCGAGACTCTGATTGGCTCCGCCGTCCAGCGACTCGGTTTTGCGACTTGAGAAATCGGTCGGGGAGCGACTGCTCAAAATCGGTCGCTACCGACCTGTTTTGGTCGCTGCGCGACCAAAACCTAGTCGCTAGTCGCTGGTCGCTCCAGCGACTGTTGCAAGTGTGAACGGGCCTTAAGAGTGTCCATCCATTATGAGACAGCTGTGTTGTGGCACAAGCCTGGCACTAATAAGAGGCATGTTCTTCAGGGATCAATACAGACGTGTGGTGAGTGGCTTCATGGCAAAGAAGCAACAAACATCATTTCAAGCGATTTTTTTTTTCTTTTTAAATTTTAGAGTATTCCTTTTTTGAGCGTTTGTCTCCAAAACTGTCCTTCCAGAATGTGCCCTCTTTTCCTCTACCACCGCAGACACAGCAACAGTATTCGGCAAGCCGACCATTCTCAGGCCCACGCGACTCTATGACAAAAATAAAAATAAAAGAAAGATACGCCGCGTGGTTTCGTACCTCGAGCAGCGCTAAAGTCTGGAAGAACTCCACCGGGAGGGCGACTTGCGGCCACAGGCCGTGGAAACATTTGTTTTGCAGCAAGAACCCCAGGGTCCTGACCAGGATGAAGCCCCACCTGGCGGAAAAATCACAACACCGATTTCAAGCGCTCTCCTTGCAGTGATGGAATTGCCGCACCATTTGCACCAAACTGCGCCAAAGCACTTACTTGCCCTGCTACATCCTGCTACATTTTGCCGAAATGTGAGGAATTCGCGTGCACATTGCTCCCAAACTTGTTTTCACTTTATTAGTACTGAAAATATAGTAAGTCAGGTCCCGTTACATGGCTGGGTCGTTTTGGTAGGCCCTAGCGCGAATTTCCAAAACTTTCGATTATCGCCTTAAATAGCATCATAGTCAATTTGGTCTCTGCATAAAAAATTGACAGTATACTCGGAGGTTTCGTAATATTTTTCATGCGTGTTGTCTGTTCTTGCTGGATGGCTAGCATCGTTGAGTGTGCTTGTCACTGCGTAGTAGGCATTGAATTTTGCATATCTTGCTTCTCCCCACTGCATCCGCATGCTAAGGGAAAAGCACTCTCCCAAAGCAAAATCTTACACACAAATTCTGAAAAAAAAAAAGCAAAAAAAAAAATTGTGGCTAGTATATAAGATAGCGATAATTTGAGAGGATCTTTTTCACATTCAAGATTCATTAAAAATATTGAGTATTGCAAGAAAACTTACACGAGCAGCTCTATATGTTTATTTTTTGTCAACTCTCGTTTAGTTAATACCTTAATATCGACCAACACATTGTTTACAAACAAGCCCGCGTTTGCCCACCAGGCGAGGGCTCTGCGCGCGCGCAGAAACCAGATTCGGCCTAGGCGAATCACCTGCGCATGCCCAGTGCTGACAGCAGCGCCACCGCAGCGGCGTGACGTGAGAGAGTTGAGTTGGTCTATTCGCGACTCCAGCGACCTATAGGGGGCGCCACCACCAAACAAACATGGCGGCTGAGTCCAGGTCGCGTCGGCTCGGCCCGGCCGCCTGCAGGGGTGGCGCATTCAATTTAACAGATTTTCTTTTGTTTAATGCCCAATTTTATAGGTATTTCAACTGAGACGGTTAACTGTAGCCGGTGCACATAAAGTTGCAGACCATAGTTTTGTTTTCCCGTTTTTTTTTTTTTTTTTTCTTGTTATTTTTATGTCAAACTTTTGTTTCGGAGATTTCGTTCAAAACCGAAACTATGGGCTAATAAACTCTAATCAGTTTTGATCATCTAAGGAAAGCGGCAATGACTACAGAATTGTTTCACCGAGAGTAATTTTCAGCTAACTCGCATGCCTCGACCATGCGACTTATCTGACCGTGAAATCGAGCTTTTGTGCGTATCCGCGGCGTTTAAGAATCAGCTCCAATCGTCTGCTCGGTCAACAATACAGGCTGCAGGAAAATTACGAAAATTAAGCAAGCGCTTCTTGAGCCAAGGAGCCTGTTAACCCGCTGGCGCCCCACTAAGCAGCTGATACTCGTATTTCAATTCAGGTTTTAGTAGCAATCGAGAGGTCATTTTGACGAGCGGGTTATGTATTATACTACGCACTATGTCCCACTAAAGCGATATTAGTATATTATTCTTGTTGAAATATGAGCTTAGTTGACTATCTATCAGGTGAGCTGCTGAATAAAAGTATATTTGACAGAGAGAGAGCTACATGTTAAAGTTAGCCAAATGGTTCTAGCCGGTAGCACGGAGACGAATGCGGACAAACTGAAGAGAGTCTTCATCGAAGATTCACGCAGAACCTCTCTGCATTGAACTTGACTTCGAATCCTGAACGGATAAAATGAGTATTTTTTTTTGTGGCTGGTCAACCTGAGCAATGTAGACGTATATTGCTGCTGGTTTCGACGGGGGTATAATATAAATATTAAAGGCACGATAGATCATAATAATGTCATGACAGTTTCTAACTTTGCGAGACGCATCCCCCACCTTTTGAAAGCAGATCATTAATCATATGCAGCGAGCAGGTTTTCCTGAACCAGGTAATTGCGAAATCAGCCCAACTCCTTCAGTGTGGTCCAGAGGCTTTTTTGGCGAAAAGCAGTCAAGATGAATAGCCAACGCACCGACCGGCGTGGGTGGCTCAAACTTGAAGCTAATCGAACACAACCAAACTCAAGAAAAGCAGCTATCGAACCTTCCCATTCACTTGACTACAACATTGGTGTTCCCTCCAGTGAAACGCCTCGCCTGTCGTCCTTAGTTCACTGTTCTACATCCTTATAAAGAAACCACTTATCAGTTACCAAGTAGACGTCACTTTGAATGTGAATCGAGACGGACAAGAAATCAAAAAGTTTTTCCGTGATTCCTCCCCATTCAAGAAATCGAAAGCACGCGACCGTGTGTTGTGGAGTGAACGGGCTTTCAAACACGTGATGGAAGGAAACAATCTCTGAGGCTTCACCACACTAATGAACACTCAGGCAAACTTAAGAAATTTTCGGACCTTCGTCAAATTACATTGTTCGTCACCGCGCCGACAACACGTGTCCGCCGCGAAAGCCACCAGAGACGCGGAGGGGCGCGGAGCGACCTGGACCGGCTGGTTCCCGGTTTTCCCGCTTGGTGGCGTCCGTTTTGCTGGAGTCGCGAATAGGTTCCATCTGTGAGATGGCACAGTGAATACAGGAAATTAAAACTAAATTAACTCGAGCAGTAAGTGTAAGACTGGGAATAATGCTCAAAGGGATATATATAGATATATATATTTTTTTTTATTATTAAGGCCTATTTCTTGTTTACGTGCATATTTTTGTTACAAAGTTCTTATAATGTCATTGATGTTCATAATAAAATGACAAAAGCTTTGTATTGTATCTAAATAAAAAATTGCAGTTTTCTTGTGACCTCTAGAACTTCAAGAAAACATCAATTCCGGGTGCTCAAAATTATTATATTCTAGCATTATTTCAATGGACTATACTATATTTTGGTTTACGTTTAATTTCATACCTAAAATAACCATGCACAGCAGTTTCTACTGCCCTTCATCAATCAGCATCTGGTTACTGTGCCTTGCACTTCTAAAAGCAATTAAACTAGCTAGGAAATCAAACCTGTCATGATGTTCATGCCAACAAAAAGTCATATGTGCAATGTCATATTTGGATGAAAAATAACACAATGTCATATTTGGATGAAAACTAGCACAATGTCACATTTGGATAAAAAATAGTGCAATGTCATATTTGGATGAAAATAGCACAATGTCAGTTTGGATTAAAAATAGCGCAATGATATATTTGGATGAAAAATAGTGCAATGTCATATTTGGATGAAAAATAGCATATGTTGGACGATTTTTCATCCAACACATAAATCTTAACATGCTATTTGCACTGGTATGAATAAAAATTTAATGTGTACTTATGCTCCAAAAGTACTTTTTGTCGCTCCAAAAGGTGCTCCCAAATCACTCAGACCAATCACATCACTGTCCTTGCAAGAGGTGGCCACCTGACCACTCCGGCATACCAAGACAGCTTCAAGAGAACACTTCGGCAAGCCTTCCCGAAGGTCACGTTTGTCTGGCAGGCCTGTAGGGTCAACTAGAGCCACCAAATGAGCTACGCTTCAAAGTAGCAACACTTCAGCCATCTTTGTGCCTAAAATGATGGTTAATTGTCAGTTGTCCGAAGCTTTGTTCGGAATCGACGGTTAACTACAATAGTTTGTTTTATAACTTTGGGCAAGGCATTTTCTCTTGGAATATTTTGTCATCTCTGAAAGAGGGAAAACTATGCAAGTTGAAGTGAAATACATATTTGTGTAAACAAAACTATTTTATACGTCACTCTAATGGGCTCCCCCACAAAACAAAGTTACTAATATCAACATAAAAATTCGGCAACTCAAAAAAAAAAAGTCACTTACAAAACAGCTGCGGCTTAGTTTATACACGTTACTGATTAAGAGCCTGGGAAGTACTCGACGCTGCTTCTTTTACTTTCTTTAAGTCATATTTCTTGTCAGATCGAACCGCCTCTAAAATGGCTCGGTCTAATCGCACAAACTGGAAGAACTCCTGGCAGGTTTGCTCATAGTTTGCCACTGCCAACCGGTGGTAAGACGCGACGGCGCGCGCGTGATCAACTGCGTGTTCAATTGGAGGAACGGCACAACGGCGCGCGTAGCTGGCACCGAAGCATTTGTCGCCGCCGTGAACCACGCGGCTCACTGACTTATCTTCAAACAGGGTGGCCAGATGCAGCTGAACTCAAGGCGCTGCCAAACAATATATAATAAAGTGTGAAATGCGGGACATTTTTGAAGATTTTCGTATCTCTTGCGGGACGGGTGGTCACCCTACTCCCAACGGAAATGTTAAAACAGTCTCCAACAGAGCACAAAATGGCTCGAGTTTCCTCACACCGTACGTAAAGCTCAAGAAGTCACAGTTTCAAGTCGTGACGATCGCGCCGATTGCGCCCGCTCTGCACCAAACACCAAAATGGCAGCGCCCACAAGAAAATCGAGGAATGAAGTGCCGACACATCATGCATAACATATTTAGTGACTCCAGAGTCAAGTTGTTGCACTCATGTGACCTGGAGTAACTAACCCAAACCCCACTCTGGCCCCCAGCAATCTAAAAAAAAGAATTGGGTTGTGTGCACATTTGTACAGCCTAGAACTTGGTCTGCCTCAACGAGCGACGAGTCTCCTAGCTGTAGATGAGAAATTTAGCCAGTGCAGTACAACCGCTAGCCTGGGTAACGTGCATCACGCAGTAGTGATGCACGACCGCACGCCGGTACGATGCTCACCTAGATCGAAACGGGCAGGGGTGGGGATCGAACCCAGGATCCTGGGTTCAGCAGTGCGAGCTTTCGCTCCACGTGCTCCGAGCTGGTCTGTGCTAGCCCACTCGGCCATCAATCCCATCCCCATCCCCATCCCCATCCCCCCCCCCCCCCCCCCCCCCCAGCAATCTACCTTTCTAGGAAGTCGCAGATTCAAGACTTTTGGGCAGAGAAAACGCACGTGCACATCAAGCACGCTGGCACGACATTCTCTCGCTCAAAAGCCTGTCATGATCGCTCGTAGATCTGTGGAAGGCAGATGTGTTTTCATACCCGAACCAGTAAAACCATGATTTCAAGAAGGGTGGGTTGGAGCCGAGTCCGACGTCGAGGTTCCTTCGACGCGAGTTCCGGCCGAACATTGACACGGCACCTGGTTACAATCTGTGCCTTCGCTTACGTTTATCACTGCGATGACGTCAAAATTCCAGTGCACGGGCTTTGTGTATTCCAGGTGGTGTTGGGTATGCTTCCCATAGAGGCGCGACACTGCAGTCCAAATACAAACGTAGCTATAGTGCAACCACGGTTTTACACCTGTGCTATGCTGCACTACTAGGAAGCGCAAGTGGCACTCAAATCTCTATAGTTGCAGCTGCGCCAGCTTGTAATATGAGATCACTGTAAATATGTACTGCAAACGAGGAGTTGGATGCGAACTTGGACGATAAATGTGAACGCTGAGGATATACGACCACTCGTCGGGGACACTAACCCGAGGCTATCACATTTCGTAGCGCTCATACGATTAAACGTTATCTGTAACGACCGCGAACGGTAGTGAATCTTTTTTTTTTTCTTCATCTTTCTATTCCCGGGAAAAAGTTGAAAATAGTCAGACTTGAATCGCGCGATTTGCCGGAAAGGCCGCCTAAAGGAAGTCATTAAACAAATGCGGTTTTCCTCATACGCACACTTGGCAAACGGTGACAAATCCCTCACGTATTTGTTTTATAGAAAACAAAATTCCGACTTGATTTCTTTTTTGTGTAAAATCTGGAACTAAAACGAGAACTGCAAATAAACAAGAACTAGGAAACATTAGCAAACGAGACAACAACCACTTCTAGTAACCGCAAACACAGTAGCGTCAACACTTTCGTTTATTTCAGAAAGTGGTTTCTTGAGGTCAAGCAAAAGAGTCACTACCGTCGTAAGGAGCAGTTTAAAACAAACGGATATTGTTACAACTGCCAAGACTTCAGCACAAAGTCCGCTGTTTCTTTAGAATAGAATCTGAGAAGATTCCTCACCCGACACATTGCAGAGCGTTGTAGCAAGCCAGGTACAACTTGCCTTCGGCGCTCGGTCCACGTTTCGTAGGCGCTGCTTTCGACATTTTGAGGTTCAAGCACTACAGGATGTCAACGCTAAAGGCACCAAAACTGAAGGTAACTACGAACAAAGCAGGTGCGGCACCGGAGCTCTCACTTGACGCGTCCGCTCAAACTGCGTTTTCGAGATTCCAGTTTTCCTTTCCTCGAAAAAATTTCCCAAAGACAACTCCCCAGTGTGCGCAACCGGTACACTTATGCCGCTATACTTAGCTAAACTCTGCAGCGCGCTTGCTAGCAGACGAATACGATGAAAAAGAAAAAGAGAGAAAATTATATTTAAAATTGTGAAGAGTTTGTGTTTCTCATTTTTCTTCAACGCCTTATTCGTCGGTAGGAATTTTTAAAAGAAAAAGGTCTGTCGCTTGTACAAATGCTTGTTCGCAGTGGAGTCACTAGGGTCAGCACTGGGTCAGCACATAGAGTTATTAAAGTCAGAGGCACGTCTGACTGTGCTAGAGCACTATTCGCGACTCCAGCGAAGTTGACGCCGCGTGGCGGCAACGCCGAGAAGCTCAGGAGAAGAGGTCGCTTCGACTCTGTCGTCTGCTATCGCTGCTTGGTTCTCGTAGGCAGCATAGAAACAAACATCGTTTCCAGTAATTATTTTTATGATTCCGCCGTGTCATTCCTACGCACTGACTAGAAGAAGGTTTCTACCGTCGAAAAATCGCTTTGCTTTCAAATGTAACACTGATTTTACGCTGCAGTGCAGGAATTTGTGGTGGTCCGCGTGCTGAACGATGAAAACGACCTCCTTTCGTCCGCCAGTTTGCTTGAGTAGCGCGCCCTCTATAGTTCGCTGGAGTCGCGAATATAGCTCCTACGGAGCAGAGTAGCGCAATCCTTTGATCCGCGTGTTTTGCCGACAACATGGCCGACAGAGCAGCTCGGCGCGAGTCACGTGGTACTCAGGGTTCCACCTCCCTATGGGAGGATACATGGAGATCAGTGGCGTAGCCAGACAATATTTTCGGGGGGTGTTTCAAAATGCTGGCGCAATCACACACACAAAAAAAAAAAAGAAAAAAAATATATATATATATATATAGAGAGAGAGAAAACGTAGCGCAGGACGACGAAAAGTATATACGGAAGAAAACGCACTTGAGACGGTTGTTGGAGTTTTTAAAACATATTATTGATAAAGTTGGTCGACGTTTCGGCCAGAGCCAGGCCTTCTTCGAGACTGAAGGAACGGAGTGTCGTCAAGCGGAAGGCGCATCACGTTCACAGAGCTGGACAGACGGCCAGCAACGCACGCAAAAAAAAAAAAAGAAAAAAAAAATTTGTTGTATTTTGTACGCTTGACTGCAGCAGACACCGCCAGCCATCGGAGCCAACCAAAGGCTGCGTCAGATTTCACGACCGCAGGAACGGAGCGCCGTCATATGCGAAAGGCGCATCACGTTCACAGGGTTGAATCGGCCCAGATGGCCAGCAACGCACGCCGCGGAAACACGCATGACCAGAAAAAGGAATGCAATAAGCGCACACTGTAAATCAACTCCAAAACGCATAAAAAAAAGAAAAAAAAAGAAAAAACTTAACAGTGGTAATTACAGTCCCAGAACATTCAAAAAGGAGAAACAGGTGGAAAGTGCCTGTTGAAGGTCTTGACCCGTTGACTCATCGACAGGTAATACAGAAAGGTACACGAAAAAAATCAAGGGTTGTACTATGGGGTTGAATTAGCTACAGTCACTCCGCTACATGGCGATCAAGGTACACCGGGATCAAGGTATACCGGGATCTTCATTAATACCGGCCCGGATTGAATGAAATTTGTAAATAAGATACGATTGCCTCTACTCGCAACACGTTATCAGCTGCCCTTTCCGTTAACATATTATTAGAACGAACTCTATGTAAAATAAATCGTGGATGGCCTATAGCCTGTGTAATGTGTACGTTTACGTTAATACAGGAGGATCGTGTATGTTCACCGCGTGAATGGAAGACATAATGCCGGGATGTTTATTGATCACGGCTTTGTACGATTCTTTTTGTTCGCGATCTCGGTTGCTTTTGAAACCAGACTGTAAAAATGTAACTTGGAGCTTATCGAATGAGTGCTTTGGATCGCTAACATGTTTTGAAACCGGAAATGTGGGGTTTGATTTTGCATGCGATCTGTGATTATTAAACCGCAATCGGAAAGGTGTCTCTGTCTGGCCCACGTACTACGCGCCGCAAGTGCTACACTGTAAAAGGTATACTACATTACTGGTGTCGCAATTTAAGTTGCCATAAATTTTTTAGGTGAAGTTGGAGTTTGTACTTTGTATGGAGTTTCTCGGTGTTACGTGTGGGCAGACCCCACATCCCGACTTTCCGCATGGCCCACTCCCAGTGCTCTCAGTGGCAGTTATCTTGGACCTAACTAAGGAATCCTTAATGTTGCGCGAGCGTCTGTACACCACACGGGGGACGGTAGTGAAAACTTTTGCGAGGCGTTCACTTTGTTGTAAAATATTAAAATGTTTCTTTAACGGTGACACCTGGAGACTTATTGCTGAAGGTCAGCACGAGGCTGGCCTGTCTGCTTGTCTCCGCCTGGGGACCGCTGTCACCTAACAAGAGGTCGCGATCGAGGGCGCGCGCCTTACTAATTGCGTCATTTATGATTTTTTCTGGGTATTTCTGTTCTTTTAGAACCTCGCGTAGTTGATTGGCGTTCGAGTCAAAATCATCGTTATTAGAACATACACGTTTAAACCTGTGAGCCTGGCTGTACGGAATACTGGTTCGGCAAGGTCGAGGATGACAACTGTCGAAGTGCAAGTATATCTCTGGCTGTCCGTGGGCTTTCGATACAGTTGAGTGACCAGAGTTGTGTCCTTAATAATTACTCTAACGTCTAAGAAATTAATGTCAGTTTTCGAGTAACTGTGTGTGAAATTAAAGTTAAAATCTGCGATGAACTTGAGAAGCTCATTTTCTGCGTGTGACCAGATAAAAAATACATCATCAATATACCTTCTGTAGAACATCGGTTGGAGTGGGCAGGATGCGAGAAAAGTTGATTCTAGGTCACCCATAAATATATTTGCAAAGTTCGGGGCCATTTTCGTGCCCATTGCGGTACCTCTAGTTTGAAGAAAAAATTTGCCGTCGAATTCAAAACTATTTAACTCAAGAACCAGGCTCGAAAGGGCAGCCAGAACTTGGCCCTCCGGGAACTCGTCCCTCCAGTGGGCTTCATATATCCTCAGAAGCGCCTCTATGCCGTCTTTATGGGGAATATTGGTGTACAGAGCAGTTACATCCATTGTCACTAGAAAAGCATCCTTGGGTATTTTAAGTTTCTTTGAGAAAGTGAGTCGTGTCCCGAATGTACGACGGGAAGGTGGGATGTGTCTGATGAGGTTATCAACGAAACTAGAAATTGGCTCGGTGAGCGTTCCTGAGCCCGATATAATGGGGCGGCCGTGACTCCCTTCTTTGTGGAATTTAGGTGACATATAGAAGCGCCCAGGTACGGCGTGTTTAGCAGTTAGCGCCCGTAAAGTTTTGTCGGTAATTTCACCTTGTTTCTCTAGCTGGATAAGTCGCTGGTGTATAAGTTTGGCATGCTGACTAGTTGGGTCGTTGTTTAGATGACGGTAGAATTTGGCATCGCTTAGTTGTCTATAGCCTTCTTTTATGTAATCCGAGATGTTGAGTATAACTATGGCACCCCCCTTGTCAGCTGGTTTGATTATAATATCTTTTCTGTTACATAAATCCTTGAGCGCCTTGCGTTCGGGAAGCGAGAGGTCATAGTGATTCGGTTTCTGATTTCTATAAGCTGACACGATGTCCTTTTGGACTGCCTGGATATAAAGGTCTAGATGCTTATCTCTGTTGGGACCGGGAGTCCAGCCGGGCGATGTCGAAGGCATGAGGAGATGCGCCCTGTTGGGGCCTTTCAAGGAAGAATTCCTGAAGCCGAAGGCTTCGTGCGAAATTATCAAGATCCTGGAGGAGAGTGAATTCGTCGTACTGGCCTGTGTTCGGGCAGAAGTTAAGACCCCTTGAGAGGAGCGACATTTCGTCGTCGGTTAGCTCTACACTAGATAAATTAACTATGTTGCTACGATCAAGAGAGTTATTCTGCATGTCCCGTCCACTCACCGTCGTTGGGGGGGTATTCAATTTTTTTAAATCGCTTTCGGAGAGATTTGTCATACTAGGTGGAAAAACAATTTGTAAACCCCTGGGAGCAATGCGCACGTCGAGGCAAGTCTCAAGGTATGCGGCATGTGACTCGTGGCGTATCCTTTTGTCCGCTAATTTCCTAATTTCTAAAAAAAATGTGTTGAAAATTTAACAGGTATCTCACTCAAAACAGGAGGAGCTTGTGATGTACTAGGCGAAGACCGTCAGTCCTGTCGCGAGCAGAGAGCCGCGCTGTAAGTCTTGCGCAGATTGTAGCGCGCTTGAGGGGCAGGCTCGGCGATCTGGCTCCTCTGTCCGGCAGGGTGTCCGCCGGCGTCGCCTTCTAAGAAAGTAGGTGTCTCCGCCGAGGGCTGGGGCGTCATGGTGGCCGGGTGGCAGTCAGGAAACACGGGTTCCGGCTGGTGCGTAGGCCCAGCGTTATCCCCTCGGGAAGCGGGTACCCCCGCCGAGGGCGGGAGCGTCACGGAGGCCGAGTGCCCGCCGAGGAATCCAGGGTCCGGCTGGCGCGTTGACTCGGGACAGTGCAGATGCACAGTCTGTGTCTCCCGATCCTCCAAAAAAGGGACTCTCCCCCGAAGATCCACAAAGGTGATCGCGCCGGGATCCCCCACGTTCTCTCGAGAAGCGGCATGGTCACGCCAAACGGCGGCACCTCGGCGGTGGCAACGGGTGAGCAGCCGATGCACGTTCCAAGCCAGGTAAGACACGCCGACGAAGCTGGCGTGCACTCCATCGGCAGCCATGACCAGACGTGCAGGAAATTGGCCGAAACAATGATCAAAGAAGAACGTGCCTCTCGCCTGATGGCACAGCCTGCGGAGGGCGCCGTTAAAGTCCCGTACCTTGGCATTAAATCTGCCGATGAACCTCCAGTTCGAAGAGCCGCGGCGTCGATTGGGCGTGCGTGGCAGAACGAGGGTGGCATACACACTTGTGATGTCGGGACGATGTTCTCGGATGCGCTCGAGAAGGCCACGGTAGTCGGAAAGCGCCGTCCGGACACTGGCGGTGGCGAGGTCGTTTGTGCCCAGATGAAGAATCAAAGGTATGAAGTTAAAGGTGTACAGACGCTCGCGCAACATTAAGGATTCCTTAGTTAGGTCCAAGATAACTGCCACTGAGAGCACTGGGAGTGGGCCATGCGGAAAGTCAGGATGTGGGGTCTGCCCACATGTAACACCGAGAAACTCCATACAAAGTACAAACTCCAACTTCACCTACAAAATTTATGGCAACTTAAATTGCGACACCAGTAATGTAGTATACCTTTTACAGTGTAGCACTTGCGGCGCGCAGTACGTGGGCCAGACAGAGACACCTTTCCGATTGCGGTTTAATAATAACAGATCGCATGCAAAATCAAACCCCACATTTCCCGTTTCAAAACATGTTAGCGATCCAAAGCTGGTTTCAGTCCAGTCTGGTTTCAAAAGCAACCGAGATCGCGAACAAAAAGAATCGTACAAAGCCGTGATCAATAAACATCCCGGCATTATGTCTTCCATTCACGCGGTGAACATACACGATCCTCCTGTATTAGCGTGAGCGTACACATTACACAGGCTATAGGCCATCCACGATTTATTTAACATAGAGTTCGTCTTAATAATATGTTAACGGAAAGGGCAGCTGATAACGTGTTGCGAGCAGAGGGAATCGTATCTTATTTACAAATTTCATTCAATCCGGGCCGGTATTGATGAAGATCCCGGTATAATGTCATCTATGCATGCAATCTACCTTGATGGCCCTGTAGCGGAGTGACTGTAGCTAATTCAACCCCATTAGTACAACCCTTGAATTTTTTCGTGTACCTTTCTGTATTACCTGTCGATGAGTCAATGGGTCATGACCTTCAACAGGCACTTTCCACCTGTTGCTCATTTTTGAATGTTCTGGGACTGTAATTACCACTGTTAAGTTTTTTTTTTCTTTTATGCGTTTTGGCGTTGATTTACAGTGTGCGCTTATTGCATTCCTTTTTCTGGTCTTACGTGTTTCCGCGGCGTGCGTTGCTGGCCATCAAAATTCTGCTCAGCTGAGCGTCTATGCGAAGTCCCGTTCAAAACTCTCATAGCACGAGATTCAAGGCCCTACAAACAATATATTACAGTTTCTGTTGGTAGGTCCTGGCAGACTACTATATTACCTAACTGTCAATAAAAAATGAAAGAAATGAAAGGTGTTTTTTTTTTTTTTTTTTTAGAATATCGACTTCAAACTGGCTTTCTAAAGAAAGACTTGCAAGTTTGAAGTCGATTTTCTAAAAAAAACCCACCTTTTATTTATTTCATTTTTATTTACAGTTAGGTAATATAGTAATTTGTCAGGACCTACCAACAGAAATTGTAATATATTGTTTGTATGGCCGCTACTCGAATCTCGTGCCTGTAAGAGTTTTGAACGGGACTTCGCATAGACGCTCAGCTGAGCAGAATTTTGACCTATGTAATGTTTTCTATTTAATGTTAGTACTTACCTCAATATCTGAGCGTAAAAGCCAGTTAAGAAACAATATTTATCCTCTTAGGTGAAAGTTTTAAAAAGCCACGCTTCGAGGGTCCCTGCAAGGACTTTTTTACTAGTTCTTAATTTGCATCGAATTTGAGCGCACTGAACGTAGTAACTTAATGAAGCTTTTCTTTTCTAAAATTTCGCTTTATTTTAAAAGTTATAGGCAAATTAAAATTACAAGAACAAGCAAAAAATAACCTCCTTCATGACGTCGTAGGTCCTGGCTTGAGTGGCCGTGAACTAGAGGAGGAATAGTGACCTCATCGAGCGCTCACGGTTGCCGCACTCCGTGTCGACGGCTCGAGAGGGCGCCACTAAAGCATGTTCTGGATAGGCTGTATGAAGCGGGCAGCCAGGGCGGCTCGCATTGCATTTGCTGCGCGATTAAACACTAATTCGGCATGACACTTCATCGGCCACAAACGACAGCAAACACGGGGCAAAGATCAGTCAGAACGGGAGCCACTTCGCTCTGCCATACCGCTAAACCTGCTCGCAGAAACAGCCGAAGGCCTTCGGAACGCTCGGAACCGGTCGGATCCTGGACCGCGGCGCCGCCACGTACATCCGGGACCTTTTTGCGCTCGCCGCTCGTTGGTGCCTGATCCCACTACCCCTTTCTAGGGTGCGCCACGTTCTCCACCGCTTGTGTCGGTTATGTCGACGGGTCTTTTCTTGTTTCCGTACTTTATGAACTGCATTTGTTTTGTTTTTTTCTGATCTAGAATACTGAACAAAAACTACTTTCATAAATAATTGAAACGGTTCGCGCAACTTAAATTTTGTATTTCGACTAAAAAAAAAAAAAAGCTTTGAGAGGCTCTGACCAGTTGTAAGGCCAGGACCAAAAACGTCACATATCGCGCGCTTTCGGCACCGCGGGTCGCCCCCGTAGGTGGAGGAGGTTTCCGGACCGCGCCGTCCGGTTAAAATATGACGCACTGATATTTAGTTACTCTCTGCGTGCCCGCTGGCCTGGCCAAACCCCAAGAGATGTGGAAACCGTAAAAAAGGTAGACGCTTAAATAGGATTGCAGGGCGCCTTTAACTCCATCGGGGTGTTTCGAAGTCGCACTGTTCAACCCATCGAGGATGCTGTAATAGAAACTAAAATATAGTATAAAAAAAATGACCGCATCTCCACGTGGTGAATGATGTTGCTTGGGGCGAAGCTCTGGTGGTGCTTGTCTGCGTAGACGCCGAGCCGCAGCATGCCGAGCCTTTTCATTCATGTCAGTAGGAGAATGTGTGGTTTTCTTCTTTTTCTTTTTTTAAGCAGACAGATGGTATGGCATCTCAGAACCCCCTACTCTTTTTTTTCTTCTTTTTCTTTTTTCATAATTTTTTTCATCTTTTTTTTTTCCAATTTTTTTTGCCCTACACGAGCACGTGAGCATGTGCTCACGTGCTCGTGAGCACGTGATCTCACGAGCAGAAGCACGAGCACCCGACGCCGGCCTACGGCGGACGGCGGACGGACATACGGACATGGCTAGCCCCTAAGGAGCTTCGCCCCTAAAACAGCGTGAAATTGAGCTTGTATACGAAATCACGTATCACATGGATGCGTCCAACGCGGACTATTACAACTAGGACTTTTCATGTGCCAAGATGAAGTGATCAAACCACGCGGTTGTAGACAATGCGAACATAACTTGAGCGGTTTCTAGCACGCTCGAAGCATATGTCGTTTTATTGATGGACAAGGCGAGGCAAACTGAAAGCATAACTGACAATCACTCCAAGACTTGTAGCACTATGGGTCCTCTTCTCCTCCTCCACTTCGCCAGCAGCTGAACAGGCAACATCGCTGCAAGAATGGAGGCAAAACAGACAAACAAAACAACGCGCAGCTCGGAGGACGAGGTGTGATCGGTGAACAAGACCAGAAGCGCTCCCGTGATTCGACCAGCGGACCTAGCGCACGCCTCCGCGACTGCAGAAACCGATGTCTTGGACCTCAACCTTCGAAGCGCTGTTCCGTGCAGACCCAGCGCGAAATGAAACGCTGTCAGCGCCATGATGGCGACCAACACAGAACGCTGATTGTACGTCGAGATGGCGCAGAAGAACATCCCCGTGGCAGCGACGATGGAGGAAAGAGTCAAAGCGTAGCGGAAGGTCGCCTTGAACATTCGGATGACCGCGAAGAAGGAACCACCCAGCAGATGACACTGGCAGTACAACGCGTAAAGGATACCCACATCGATGTTGGTACCGCTGGACAACGGACACCAGTTGACTTCAACGATGGTACTGCAGCACCACAGAGCGGCTTGGGAGGAAAGCACGGCGGTGGTAGCCCTCCAGTCACCGTCACGTGGTCCCTGAAGACATTTGATTGGTTGACTCGGTCCGCCGAGCCAATGGAAGCAGAAGGCAACGGTCAGCACGACAGCCGAGATGCGGTACATGGTGTAGCAGCTGAAGTACACCACGTCGCAGAGGAAGGTTCCGACCAAGCCTGATATTATTCCTATGCCCCCGATGACGGTAACGATGACGCATTCGGAAGGCATCATACGGGGATTGAACTGTCCCACCGCCAGTGGAAATATGGTGATGAGGCAAACCTTAGATAAGATCTTGCTGGTGATGAGAGGCTGGAGTTCCTCTGTGTTCTTTAGCAGGCATGACTCGACAAGGAAGGCCAGGAGGAGCGCGGCCGATAACTTCCAGCCGACCCGACGAGCCACAGAGCGACCGAAGACGTCGGCAAGGCTCGCGGCTACGGCTCCCGCGGCGTAGATCTGGGCGATGCCGTGTCCGCTGACCTTGTTGTAGTAGTAGAGCTTGTACTCGTAAGGGTTCTGCATTCGGTCACCCAGCGTCAACAGGATGTAGAAGATGATCGGCTGCCAGAGGGACAGGACTTCCCGAAAATCTGCCATCGCCATGGCGGAGGAGGACGTCTGTAGCCTGGGTGTCGTAATCGTGTCAAGTTGTAATGGACAGTTATAAAAAAAGGAACCTCCTAAACGCTTTTGTGTGTGTGTGTGTGCGCGCGCGTGTGCGTGTGTGTGTGCGTGGCCCGCGCTCTTGAGTCGCAAGCACATGCCACGCACGGAGGATCGCGAAGTGATGCGGCTCCGACCTTTAAAGGGATGCTGAACCAGAAGCCGCCGGTGTGCTCAAGCACACGCAACGAAATTGACGTCATAGTTACCCATTTTAAGATGACAGTGAAATGCGTGGGCCCGGGGTAAAGGAGTATAAAGACAGGCGTTTCTCCTCCGCAGTGGGGTCTGGTTTAAAAGGAAAGCGATTAGTTGGTCTAACAAGCACGTACTTTCACTTGTGGAGATGAAAAGACTGTCTTTATTCTCCTTTGGCCCGAACCCCATACATTTCACTGTCATCTTAAAGGGGCGGTAATGTTTTTCACTTCACACGAGCTTACTGGCACTAGTGGGACTCAAGGATACTCGCACGCAACACCACTGGCCAAGAAACTCCTTTCTTACGGTGTACTTCCAAGGACAAAAGCGATCATTTTCAATCAATCTCTCATTTGCAAAATTTGATGACGTAATGTGGGGATTGAAGTACACCCAAATGATGATATTTGAATGCGATTCATAGATTGGACCCGAGCAATGCGTGAGCACTCGATTTAGGCTCGTGATAATTACTAGCTCGAGAAGCATTCGGGTAGAGGCCCGTGTCCAATCGCTGCAACGACGACAGTAGCCGAGCCATAACAATGTCTGGAACTGAGCGCGTGTCCTGTGCTTTGCCAACCCCAGCGCGCGGCTATGATCAACATTGGCGGCATATAATCGGCTCCAGATTACGTGGCCGCTTGTTCTGACTGCGAGTTGAGGGGGTGAACGCTGTTCGTTTTTCTTTAATTTTTTTTTTTTTTTTTTTTTCTGGGACTCCTATTGCGTGGGGTGAAAAACGAACGTGTGTTTCATAGGTCATTAACGTCAGGGATCCGTTCTAAGCGGTATTTGCGCAAACTACAAAACTTGTTGGATCGCCCCTTTAAAGGGATACTTCAACGAAATTTGAAATATTCCCGTCGTGTATAAAAATAGGTTGAATATGATCCACTATATCCGTAAATGACAATCGCACGTTTGTATTTTGAGCCTGGTGGCTGTATTTTTCGTTATAAACGGCAAACTCTGGCAAGCGCTCGGAAAAGGCCCAGCGGAGTATGACGTAGGTCGTCTCAGGCAACGATTGGTCTCGGGACGAGCAAAGCTACGGCAAGGCTGATGTCGAGAGGATGGCCTCGTCGTTCCAGCCACCGAAGCGGCTGCTTTTGTACGAATTTTGAGTGATGAGTTAATCTTCTATAATCTTGTAGGGGGACAATAGCGACTTCTGCGACACACAAAAGGCATTCTCGGGAAGAGGGGAGTTCCTCCGTCCTCTCTTCTCTCGTCGTGGCCGGAGGCGAGACAACCTCCGTCACTAGCTGTCAAGGTTCCTAGATGGGCATTTCAAACGAGGCTTTAGCGACATCCACCAGGTGCTCTTTGCTAATCGTTTAATTGGTTTTAAAATTCTTTTTCAAGACTTTTTTAACAAGATATTGGTGTGTTCGATGTGATACTGCTCCTTTGAACACATATAGACCAAAAAATGAGCGCCGAAATTTCGTTGTAGTATCCCTTTAAGGGGTATTCACACGAGGGAGAAATCCCGGGGATTTCTCCACGGCACGCGCATCCAGCGACGAAAACGTCAGGCTTTGCGATGTGCAAAAGCCTCGCGTTTTCGTCTCGTGATGCGCGCAAGCCGGGGAGAAATCCCCGGGATTTCTCCCTCGTGTGAATACCCCTTTAAGCACGAATAGGGGACTATGAGTCTATGACGTCAATTTCGTTGCGTTTTCTCGCGCACACCTGTGGCTGCTGGCGTGTGGGAAGAACGTGAGCCCCTTATTATGGACACCAAATTGTTTGCTTCAGTATTCCTTTAAGGACACTTAGCTAGAGGTGCCTTTACGATTGTGTCAATGCGGTGGTATAAGAGCTTGTTTGGGGAGTATATTGATGGGGTATAAGAGGGGAAGGGGGGAGTATGAGAGCGTGTTTTATACCGGGTGTTGCCGACTTTCAAAAATCTGTAAAAATAGGGTGGTTGAGAATAAGAAATCTTTCCGGGAACAACTGCCAGCCACGGCAAATATCAAGGATTGTCAAAGAAAAAAATATACTAACTAGCCAAGTAATTAACTAAAAGTTACTCCTTAACTTTTTAATTAGTGATAATAAACATGTGGTTACCGTGAGAAACTTGTCAAGCATAATCGAAAACCACTAAATCAATTCATTTTAGAAAGATATAATGCAGGAACACATTTTACGGCGCTCCGAAAAAATGCTCAATTAGGACGCGTTTCTAGGTTTCGGTTTCTTATCGGAGCACATCTTTGCGACAGCGGTCCTGGTCCTGCTCCCCGCGGTAGCCGAGGCAGGCCCATTGAAGCTATCTATGTTGTCGTGTTGCCGGCCCGAAATTCGCTCAGCCAGCGATCAGGGCAACACACGTTGTCCAACACAAGTTGCTGCTGTTTTTGTTGCCGAAAGCTGTCATACCGAGGCAACATTTTAGTTGTCGTCCATGTTGTCGTGCTGTTGCCGCGATGTGACAGGTTTGTCGAACAACATGGGGAGCGAGCAACAAGTTGCCCGACTGTTGGACAACGTGTTGTGTTGCTGTTGCCGTCGTGCTGCCTCAGTGTGACAGGGCCTTGACTTTTCATTGATCCATTTTTTTTTTTTAGCGTTTTCGTCATCTGATTTTGAAATTTGGCGCAGAAGGAGCGCCGGAAGCCCTGCCGAGTACGGCACTCTTCGGACAGGACTTCCGGCGCTTTTTCCGTGCCGTTTCTGAATCAGGCGATGGAAACACGAAAAGTGGTCGATGTAAATCTAAAGACCTCTCCCCTCCTCGCAAGTCGTTTCAACTGAATTTGCCTCTAACAATGAGTGGCATTCAAACTACAATTGCGAAGTAACCTATAAAACCATTAATTAAAAAAGTATATAAAAGTTTGAGTGAATTGGACAGTTAAACGTGACCTATATGCCCCCCCCCCCCATCCCCTATAAAAAAAAAAAAAAAAAAAAACAAATCTGGCGGCGACATTTATCTTCAGAGTCTTTTAATGCGTGGGGAATTGGTGAGGTAATTGGCCCGCTACATTTAGCGGGGAAAGTGAGGGGTTTTCCAATCTTGCGAGAGCTTGTTTTTTATGGGCTTTTTTCGTTGCATTTTTTAACTTATAAATGCTTGTTTTCATCTGTATAGTCTATTTCCGTTTTTTTTTTCTTTTTAGTATTTGTGTTGTATAGTTCATTGCGTGTTTCTGCAGTGGCGCGTGTATGTGCAAGTGATGGGGGCGTGAGCCTCGTCAAGCTGCTTCGTGCAACTTTTTCTCCTGTTCCCTTCACTTCTCTGGAGTGAAAACAAAGACGATTATAAAATATACAGATCACTTGATGTAAAGTCACGTGATGTCGATTTTCCCTTCTAAATTTAGAGGGGAAACTGGATTGGTGTCTAGGTCACAAGGCGAGAACTTTGCCGCTATATTTAGGGGGTAAATGAATTTGTGTATCGGTAACGTGACGTCAGTTTCCCGCTAAGTTTAGCCGGGAAACTGAATTGATGTTTTGGCCACAAAACGTGCATTTTCTCACTAAATTTTGTGGGGAAACTGAATTAGTGTATAGTTCACGTGCCGTCAATTTCTCTGCTAAATTTAGCCGGAAAGCCGAATTTGTTGGACGGACAAAATTTTCGGATGGGCGGTAGCGTTAAAAAACATTTTATGCTTTAAAAATGTCGCATTTTTCCTGTGTAGCGAAGTGGTGCCCTTTTTCTTTTGGAAGTTTGGGGCGGAACTACTTCTGTAGATATTATTTTGAAAATTTAGTTCAAACATGCTATTGCTGCTACCAAGTTATCGACACTGAAACTGTGACCGCCTGTCATTTCATTCACCTATCGCCGTCTCAAAAGCATTCGACCAGAGTCCATCAGCATTGTATGGAGCACGCCGTAATACATTTGATCATCCATCCGTGCGTCCGTGCACTTCTTCGCTGATACAATGACGTCAGGTGACGTCATTGTACCACGTGACACAACTTGACATCGTGACGTCATTTTCACGCTAAATTTAGCAGGGAAAATGACACCACAGAGTCTGACGTCACATAACGTGGTCACGTGACGTTGGGTCGAGTCACACGTCAATTTTCTCGCTAAATATAACCGGGATAGTTTTAAACAATGTATTACCATTCGCTCCCCGTAACGACTGTGTTTTCTAAACAAATGTAAACGATTGCTCCCTAAATACCACATTCCATCGCATGCCTTAGAAAACTTTGGAGACAAATGTTGCTTTCTAATTTTTTTTTTATTTAACAAATTCGTAAGGTCTGCAAAAAATGCGAGTGGCTGTCTTTGGTAGAATAAATAACTGAATTTTTACGTGCGTGGAAAGACAGAAACATTACATGGATGGGATACCGAAAGAAACGAGACGAAAAAAAAAAAAATTATCTCTCCAAAACAGTAAAACAACAATAAAAAAAAGCTGGTTCGTATTCTTCGAAATCCCAACTGCAAATTCAAAGCAATCCCGACAACGTAAACAGTCTAAGCCTAATTGTTATCTGAATGAAGAAACATGTTTTGCTGCGAAAATAGCTAAAAGAATAAATGAAAATAAACGGCTCTAATCTTTAAATGGCTTTCTAGAGGAATGCGTCCTTCTTTCCCTTGCAGAGTTCCAATTGTCCTCCGCAACAAAACCGTGGCAGGTTTAGAATAGCAGGTTAAGTTCCTCCCATAAAGCTGTCTGCTCGCCGCGATTAGCGCTTTCCTCCCCTGCAGCGTCCGTTTTTGCTAGGGCGGAGGGGGCGGAGGGCTTTTGGGAGCAGCTCGTCCGGCCTTAGCGTACAGGGCAATTAACTCGACGCCAACACGAAGAAAAAATATCAACAAAAAAGAAGCTTAATCCTCGTCTGCCCGCCGGCCAGACGAATCTAAAAAAAGTCAAAATACTTCTTGTGCATCTACGAGGAAAAACAAAAAGGGTATTGAGGACGCGGCAGCCGTGACGTCACGCATATAAGACCCCGTTTTTCTGTTTTGTCCAAACAACGCCATACGGGTCAGGGTAAAATAACAACGGCCCGAGGGCCATAAAAATAACGCCCGCAAGTGTCTTATATCCCCCCGAGGAACTCGAGGCAAGTAGACAAACATGTTTCCGTTTCTTTTTCTCCCTATTCTTAATCTGTTCCTCGCAACCTTTCTCCCTATTTTTTCCCCTTACTTTTTCTCGTTGTTCTCTGCTTATTCCTGCTTTCCACATCTTTCGTTGTTCCCGATTTTTTTTTTTGCTTTTCCTATTTTTGTTCCCTATTTTGTTCTTGTTTCCCTTAGTTTTCTCGTTTCCACGTCAAGCTTTCCCCAAACCGGTGGACATTCAAGAGGGTTTTAAAAGGCCGTAAAACGACGTTGGAGGGGAATGTTTCTCACTTTACACCCACTGTACTGGCACAAGTGGGGGACCCAAGGATCCTCGAACGCAACGCCACTGACCAGGAAGCGTCTTCGTCACGGTGGAATTCTAAGGATAAAAGCGGACCTTTTCTTTCGGTCTATCATTCGCAAAACTTGATGACGCAACGGAGGGGACAACGCCAACAATGCGATCCCGGGAACTGCGTCATCAAGCTTTGCGATCCTTGCTGTGACGGCATTGGAATGCGGTTAATACAGCGTAACACGAGCACTACGTAGGCATTCGATTTTGGCTCGTGACATTATGCATTCGGGTAGTGGCTCATGCCCGATCGCTGAGATGACGGAAATAGCCAGACATATGCAAAAAAAAAAAAAAAAATTAACTGCCTAAATGAAAAAAAAATGTCGTAAAATAAATTTACAATAAAAAAAATAGAGCTATATTTACGGCGCGAAACGAATTTGTAGTTGGCGCCCGCAAAGCCCGCGGAAAAGTGGCAACTAGCAGTCACGTGACTGGCCACTATAGTCACGTGGTGCTTGCTCTCTTTTGGGAGCCTCCTACGGGCTCTAATAGTTATTAGTTATTCATCTTCGTTTAAGTGCAACAAGAAAAAACAGATTAATCACGTGGCCGCTTGTTCTGCCTGTGAGTTGAAGGCGTAAACGGCATTTGTTTTCCTCGGATTTTTCGAGGAATAATTCTGAGCTGTATTCATTTAAAGTACAAAAATTGTTGCGTCGCCCCTTTAAATGTCACGAGTAATTTCCCAAGTTCAACTAAATCTGCAAGCTGTTTCTAATTATTTTATAATGAATTCAAAGGTCAACTAAAAAGTTAATAAAAATGAAAATCAAAAAGTGTTTTAAAAACATATCAGTTTGTCTCCGATATTTCGCTTAAAAATATTATCCTCCCTGTAACAGTCAGTCCGTTCCTCTAAAAATAAATGTATATTAACGCAACTATTTTTATTCGCAGGTAATGTACGTGGAGAATTAGTGGCGCATGAAAGGAACAAAAACTTAAAAATGACCAATTATTAGAAGCAATCAAAGATACGATATTTCACCTTCACTTTTTTTTTCACCTGACTACTTTCTCTCTATGAGATCACGCCCCCTATACGCTTTCTCTATATTTTCCTTTTTTTTTTCGTTGT
The DNA here is from genome assembly GCA_013358835.2 of Ixodes persulcatus. Lineage (NCBI taxonomy): Eukaryota > Metazoa > Arthropoda > Arachnida > Ixodida > Ixodidae > Ixodes > Ixodes persulcatus. Next base: position 874,086 of record JABSTQ010010036.1, read on the forward strand.
TCATTTGAGCTTTTCCCTTTTCCAACGTGCCCAAAAAAGAAAAAAAAATTCCATTTGGATTTTTTTTCTCCTCGCACCGGATTACACCAAGCTCGATCCCTTTAAACTTCAAAGCTTTGCCTCTCTTGATCTTTTCCCGATTCCCCAACGCAATTCCCTAATTCCCCCTAGCGTAATTTCCTCTTTGCTACTTTTATCTTTTCTCCAGGCTTTCGATTTCAATCGGATGAGACGAGCAAATCCTTGTCAAATAAAAATTAAATATTGTAAAATCAAGGGAATCGCGCCCTCAAGTTTCTTCCCCCCCCCCCCAACCTCCCCCCCCCTTCAAAAAAAAAAAAAAAATAAAGAAAGAAAAAATATTGGTTCTTTTTTATGATTTGCAAGTTAACTACGGAGAAAGCCTGGAGCTTCATGGCGGGCAGCGAATGGCGGGGCGTGTATCAGTCATTCATGCTAAAGATAGGTGGCGCGCGCGTAGCTTCTTAGATTTCTTTCGAGTGGCAACTCGGCGACTTGTGGTGATTCTAAGCTGCATTTGTCGTGTTTACTTCGTCCAGAGAACGTCCAAAGTCACTTTGACGCGTCCTCACGACTCAAGCGAGAATGGGATATCTCTGAACTTCCCACTGAAGCTTGCTTGACGCAAGAGGTCGACAAGGGGGGCTGCTCTACCCTTCTTAGAAACTCCAAGCCTTCGTTAAAAATAGGAGAAAACTCGTTCACCTACTGTTTCAGCTTTAACAAGCTAAAAGCAAATATCGTAATGGACCTGATTTCCTCTTTGACAAGAAATAGGCTGGGTGCGATTGGTTGCAGCGAACATAGCACGGAGGTGAGCAACAGCCTCATCAAGTTTTATGCGCTAGCAAGTCTGCATTTTCTGGTCCAAGCGGAAAACAAGGCGAGAGAAGGAGGAAGGTGGCGAACGCGCTATTTGAAGATTCGTCGCGTTACGTAGCTTATACGCTTTAAATTTATCCCTGGGCCTTTTTGTAGAGTTCTTGTTCGTTGAAGAGATAAGCGTTATATTTAAGCCCAGCACACCATGTCCTTATTTTTGTACCTTCCTAATACCCATGCTATCTTACCACCTGCGATGCTTTGAGGTGAGATGCACAACGAAGCAGTGTGCGCGTATTAAATAAAAAAAAATTCCCTTAGCAGTTATGTTAGGACACCTTATCAGAGCAAGATGAGAGGCTATATCTTTTCAGAAAATGAGCATCGACTGACTGTACGTCTACGTGTGGATATATTAGCAACCATTAAAAAAAAAATGGACCCTCGTTCCACGAAGTGAACCTGTATTTCGCGTTAACGCAGTGTCTTTCATGTTTTTTTTGTTTTTGTTTTTTACGTGCAACTTTAAAAATAGGGCTTTGTGTCGACAGCAGCGTCACCGCTGCTAGCATGATCCGCCGCTACACTCCGGAGCGGCGAATGCTGCCACCTCCCCTTCTAGCCACCACACAGAGGCTGCATACTGCTGCATAGTTACACTCCCGTGTCTATATATAGTGGACGTCATCGGTCATGCGACACAGTGACGCCACGTAACGCCAGGACATCACGTGGCACTAAATTCCCGCTAAATTTAGCGGAAAAAATTTCTCCGCTAAACCGTGACGTCATGTGAGATGGCGTTACCTGGCACTGTGAGCCCACAATGTGCCGACACTGTGACCCGCCAAATTTAGCGGTGAAATTTTCCCGCTATATTTAGCGGGTCACGATGTGAGTACGCCAAACACACGACCCTTTCCCGACATCCAGTCCGACCACTTTGATTACAATCATCATCTGAAAAAATGACATCTGTGCCGTACTAATTCTAGTGACTGAGATGAAGAAAGGCTTTGCATCATCCTAAGCATACGATGCGAAGCATGTGCATTTGAGGGGTCGGTGCGACACAGAAATGAAACACAAGGATTCGTTAAGCGTGCATTTCTAACTTGGGTTCAGACCATCTGTGGGCGGCACACAATCGGCTTTAAGGCCCTCTGGTGTATAGAGTTTTATCGATGCGTCTATGTGGGTTGGAGCTTAGTTCTGATCGGTTGTATCCTGTCACCACCGAAACTGAAAGTGATCGAGAGAGAACTGCACAATGACTTTCTCGCCTGCCGTTGACTTGCGAGTGTGACGTGGTGCCGAATAAAATACAAGTTCATTGCCGCCATAGGTATGACAAACTTTAAACTTCTATATGGACCACCAGATGTCATTGAATTTCGGACAGGGTTAGAGTGCCTTCACACACAGACGAGCTTTTGCTTGAGTGGTGACATATCCGCCATTATCCCGCTTAATCGTTTTTTTTTTTTTAATGCGAAAGCATTAACTGTCCCATGGAGCGGAGCCTGCGTTGTCCGTAACCACGAAAAACGGCAGAGAAATTCCCTCCGCGCCGTAACGGCTGTTAAAATGGCTGCGACGCGGCGCGCGCGCCGGATAGTTCCAAGAAACGCCACCCGACACTCCTAGCGCTGCTCCCGCGCGCCGCCGCGGCAGCGCACACCAACCGTTACCCAGAGCCCGGCCGGCCTCTGCAGAGGATAGCGGGGCGCGCAACTTGTAGGAGTACGTATACGAATTCTTTCGCATTCCTACACGTAAGCAGTCTTAAGTGTCCTCCTGCATTTTTTTTAATGTTTCTTGAAGTGCGTGCAATCCGGTGTTATTCAACTCGAGCGCGTAGCCTTGGCTAATGCTTTGACGCCAATTTACCGCAAAAGTCACGCACTGAGTGGACCAACGTGTGACGCGCTGACCAACTCACTGCAACAAAGAATGTCTTCACCCCGAAACAGACAGACACGTAGGCACCCCTAGAACGGGTCTAGAACGCTGCGTTCACACGGGCAGCCGAACCGCATTCGCAAAGCGTTTACGAATGCGAACGCGAACGCGGATGCATTACAATGCATTGATGATGCATTGTTGCGGATGCATTGATGAAAATGAGTCGATCCGCTTTGCAGTTGCGATTTTAATTCCAGTGTGAACGCAGCGTAACGGGTATCGTCAAAAAAAGAAAAAAAAAACAGTTTGTTCGAGTTTTTGTAGTTAACAGAGATATTGTTTCTGTAACAAGCACACCCACACCCACACGCACATCATGAGGATAAGAAACGAGGTAGCGTGATAAAAACTAATTTCGCTCGATTCTCTCCTATATAGTTCTCGAGCGTGCGTCTTTTTGTTTTCCCGTCCCTTTTCCTCGCATTATTTACAAGCTTGTCCCCATTCCAACGTTTCGTGGTTCTTCTCTCCCTAGATTTTTATATATATATTTATGAAGCGCATCAGAAACGTATCTCCTGGGAGACTTCAAGCGTCTAGAAAGTGCCTCTATATATAGCAACAACAAAAAAATCGCTGTCATTGCTTACGGCTATGCTGTCGCCGACACGCTCGTATAGTTTCTTCCTCGTGGGTGGCGATGCAGTTTGCGTTTAGTTTGTTATAAATACGTGAGTGAAAAATAAATAACGACTTTTAGATAGTGGGCCGGTTTTTCTTCTTTTACGGCTCATAAAAACAAAAGAAAAATTAAATCAATAAAAAAACGTTGAAATTGTTTTAAATTTAACATGTACAGATGTTTTTTGCGTTGCCCTATTCCTTTTGAATGTAAACAAAGGGACAAAGATTAATATTATTCTTATTCCTATTAATATTCGTTTTTATTATATGCAAGATTTGTAGGGTTCTTTTTTTACACGTATTTTGTAGCGTGTGTTCGGTGAAACAGCACCAAGACCATACGGTTGTTCCTGGGCACCTAATAAAATTGATTAATTATTATTATTAATATTATTGTTGCTGCTAAAAAATTTGGTAACATTTCAAGGTTTTGTTGTTTTTTTTTTTGGAAAGGATAAAAGTTGTCCTTAAGAACTGTTACGAAAGGTTTTTTTCGAGAGTATGAAATACACAATGGAAAATAAATCTTGGAATTTCGACGCGGTTGACAATGGTCCATACTTCGAAAAAGCTGCTAGCGTAATTTTTCCAACTTTTTTTTTCTCTCTTCCTTAGATAACTGACATAGTGCAGCGTATAAAACAATACCGCATAAAAAAGAAAACGCTGCCCCCCTTTTTGTTCTTCGTTTTTACAGGTATCCAACCAAAAAATAAAAAAAAGGAAAGTTTGAGCGCAAAGTAAATATTATTATTAAAATCTCGATCTATCAAGAAAATCAGCAGGTACCAGCTTTTCATTTCGCTCAACACATATTAAAAACTTGTAAGGCAGATAAAAAATAAAAGACGTTTACAAATCTCTGTAATGCGAAATTAGAGCGCAGCTCTTGAGGAGGAGGAGGGGACGGTATGCTCCTGCCCTCCTCCTCCTCCTCCTCCTCCGTACCTCCACCTCCCCTCCTCCCACAATTTCCCCGATAAATTTAGCTGGAAAATCGACACCACGTGACCTCAACACCAATTCAGTTTCCCCGCTAAATTTAGCGGGGAAAATGACGTCACATGACTCGTGTCACGTCACCCATGAACAAATTCCGTTTCTCCTCTAGATTTAGCGCGAAAATTGACGTCACGTGACCTCAACACCAATTCAAATTTCCGCTAAATTTAGCGCGCTCTAAAAACAAACAAACAATTAAGCTTTATTGCAACCCCCAAGATTCCTGTATTAGAATTTGGCAGACGCGGATTCAAGGAAGTCTCCCAGAAGCCTTGGAAGGTTTCAACCTCAAGACGAGAACCCGGTTAAGAACGGTGCACTGCTACCTTTAATAAGACACACTTAAAGTCGAGGCGGAGCGTTACGCTAAAAAAAAAAAAAAAAAAAAAAGAACATAAACGTTACCTTGGAACGATTAAGACTTCAGCGCAGCCGATTGACCCGATGGTTCCTTTTCTTCTTTTTTTTCCTCTTGAACCGACCTCACGAACGAGTGAAGCAGGTCAAAGTGCACGCGCTAACTAGCGATATTTTTTTTTTCGTTTGGTGGCTTTGTTGTGGACACGGTTGTTGTTTGGTACCACCATAGCCTCCCCTATACTGACAAAGCCTAGCAGATCGTCACGTGACGCGGCCGCCGAAAGTGAAAAGGTAGAGCGGCAGACAAGAGTCATGTAACGGGGCGCCCCACTGCGGCGAGACGCCGAAACACACTTTTCCCGAGTGATGGAATGCCCCTGCTCGTGCTTCTCGCGTTCTTCGGGCTACCGCTTCTTTTCTCGTCGGTTTTGAAAACCATGTTTCGGGTCCTCGCCGCTGCAAAAGCTGTGCGCTCAGTACCAGACTCCCCGAGAAATGCTCTGTGCTACCAGATCCTCGCGCTCCAAATCTGCGACCGGCTATGGTATCACCTATAAATAGAAAACAAGGCATGTGCATGACTTCATCGTTGGTGGATCTCCGACCGACCCGCCCCAAGTGGCAAACACGCGGAAGCTCGACGAGTTTCGCCGCAGCGCGGCAGATGGCGTCGCCGTCTTCTAGCGTCGTGCTCGCTATGAAACGCTGGAGGACGTGCTGTCAGCGACGCTGACATGAACTAGCCGTCGCTGCATGACGTGACGGTCAAGCCATGTGTATACGGGAAGAAAAGAAAAACGCGAAAAACGCTGTATCGCAATCCGCGTTGTTTTGAAAGCTATACTAGCTCGCGCTGCAGTACCGCAGGGATCCTGGGTTCAATCCCCACCCTGCCCGTTTCGATCTGGATGAGCATCGTACCGGCGTGCGGTCGTGTACCACTACTGCGTGGTTGACGTTAAAGACCCCAGGCTAGCGATTGTACTGCGCTGGCTAAATTTCTCATCTACAGCTGGGAGGCTCGTCGCCCGTTGAGGCAGACCAAGTTCTAGGCTGCATAAATATCCACACAACCCCAATTATTTCAGCCGGTTTTCACGATACGCTATTTGACCTCGTATGCGCCGCGCGTATGCGGACGTCGTCCTAGCGGTCGTCCTAAACGTCGTCTTTGACTTCGTCCTCTAGGACGTCGTCCTAGACGTCGTTCTTGAGGTCGTCGTAGATGTCCTTAAGGTCGTCCTAGAGGTAGTTCTAGACGTCGTCCTCTAGGATGTCGTCCTCGACGTCGTCCCTGAGGTCGCCCTGGAGGTAGTCCTAGAGGTCGTCCTTAAGATCGCCTTAGAGGTCGTCCTAGACGTCGTCTTCAACGTCGTCCTCTAGATTGTCGTAGAGGTCGTCCTAGAAACCATCCTAGACGTCGTCTTGGACGTCGTCCTCGGAGACGTTGTTCTCGACGTCGTCCTAGCAAGCAGATAAACCCGCGCCGCGCATACACGGAGCGGCAGTACGCACACATTCACATTTGTGCCCAAGCTACGAAGCAATTAGCGGTTTGAGTTGAGCTGGTTGGTAAATGGTCTATAGTGGTGGTGAAACGGCTCGAACGTTAAAATATTGCACAGAGAAAGGACAAGACACACACACGAAGCTGCAATGATGGTGGGGAAACAGATTAAACGTCAAACGATTTCACAGAGACAGAAGATCAAACGATTACAGAGAGACGAAGCAATCACTTAATTTTCGAAGTGGCGCGCTGCAGTCGCGCTGACGTCAATGATTGCGTCGTAAACCATTCACAAAAAATAAAGTGTTTACTCAAAATTTGCGTCGTCGTATTCCCAGTGAGCTGCGTCGTGAGTCTCATGACGAATGCTATCACAATTCATAGACAACCAACAATAAGCTACGCCCCAGAGTAACGACACTTGGCCATATTGTGGCTTAAAATCATGGTTGCCAGTTATCTGAAGCTTTATTTGAAATCACAGAAAACGCTTTTCCGTCCTCCACAAATGTTTAAACAGTTCGCGACAGAGCAAAGCACTATTACATGCGCTTCCTAAAGGCTGTTCACACATGCAGCGGAGCGCTACAAAGCGTAGCGCTTACCTCGCGCTAAGCGCGTGCCGACCAGAGCGTTCACCAGGCTTGTGTATCGCACCGCCAAAACTGTTGCTCTGGAAGGCGATAAGTAGCTGACGGCAGCTGAGGAGCGCTTTACCGACCTTTACACCGAATCTAATGCTGAGGAAGTCGCACTTTTGAATCATGACGATCGCAGTGCGCCCTCTCTGCACAATCATCAAAATGGCGGCGCCCACACAATGCCGGGGAACGGAGTGCCGATACTCTAAGCGCAGCTCATTTAGAGACTCTATTCTGTATATTTTTAGCGACCTCCGAGATTTTGCGAAATCAACGGCTTCTTGTGGCTAGAAAAGAAACCCGTGGCGGCAGGTGGCTCGCCAGCCTTCTCGAGTGAATCAGGCATTCACAGCGCGTGGCGGTCTAAAGACCGACGCCGCAAAAGTATACGTTCGAAAACAGGTCATGAACATTGCCCATACCAAGGGACAACTTTCGGTTGCATTCCAGAAATGAAGATTGCTCGTGTACAGATTTGATCGGTGCTCAAGGTGCAGTAGCGCCCGTGCGACCATGGCCTTCACTGGACGCCATGTTTGAGGGCGATTCTTAGAGCGCATGCTCACACCGAGCTCACATTAATAGGCTGCTAACACCGGCACTCTTGATGGTGCGGAATGCACGTTGCAAAAGAACTGTGGAAGCCCACTGTGAGCACACGCTCATCACTTGCGCACACAGCTATGGCCGCCAGCGAATACTCCCTATACCATTTTGCTTTGACTGCATAGCCACGGGAATTTGTCCGCACGTACAGCCGCGAAGGCTGCAAGCGCGAGCGCGTATAGCTTTAGAAGCGTTCGTGCAGCCGAGGCACAAGCAAACGCAACGAGCCTTTGCGGCAACCTCCTTGCTTCGCAGTCTACCCCATATACAGCTTTCCTGCCATGCACCGGTGTAAAGGGAAAAGTCAGCTCGCCAGACCGAAAGGCTTAGCAGGTACTGCTCGCAACGATTGTGCAGACTACAGACCGCGGGTAAACAAAATGTACAGTAAGAAATTAGTTTGGAAACTTGTAGCGGACAGAAAGATTAAACAACAAAAAAGTAAACTGAAGTAATATTTTGTTTCCGCAAACCCGACATTGGGGACTAAGGGCTATTTTCAACGAAGCAACCAATCTTAGAGTGTGAACAGTTGTATACAGGTCGAGTTGTAACCAAATGGGTGCGTAACGCAGATTAATGTTGTTCCAATTAAAAATGTTGTGGTGCACTGTAACTGCATCACGCAGATGAAAAAAAATCGTCTGCTGTTTGCAGACTACAGTAAATAAATTTTATATACTTCAAGAAAACGAACATCAAAACTACGAATTAAACCACGAGTTAATTTTGTTTTCGCTTAAAACTCCTCCTAAAATATTTTTTCTTCTTCTTGAAAACGGGCATTACGGCAATAAAACTCGAATTACAAGAGAAAAAAAAAAAAGAACGAAAAACAGGTTACGTTATTCGTTTTAAGCCTATGTACGAAATTTGCGGTCAAATATCTACTGATTATAATTATGATACTAATTACAGCGTTTATTATGGCTCAGAAGAGCCCAAACAAGCGACAGCAATAATGTGATGCGCGGTTACCTAAGCTAAAGTGATTGCACAGCCACTATGATGAAATAAAAAACAACAACAGAGAAGTCGCATAAAGCTCCCGTTGAACGATTAGTCCTCCATTTTTCAGCAGCCCAACAATTTGCGTGATCGTCGTCTGCAATAAAATGGCAGACGCAGCAGACAAATGCACATTAAAAAACCACCGCAACAACAATAGAATGCCGATAGACAGCCGTAGTCAAACTATGGCGTTCCGTTATTACCATCGTCAGTATCGGAATTCAATACTTCCCTCGAGAGCACCGTAAATAGGATGAAAAAAAAAGTAAAACCGCGTGAAAAAAAAAAGAAAACAAAAATTACCATACTCAGCTGACTCAGTGCTCGTCCCCTCCAACCCCTTTGTTTATTAAACAAACCGCGTCCTCGGAAGAAAAAAAAAAAAAAAAGAAGAAAGAAGCAAAAACACAGTGGCCAGACCAAGTGCCGAGATTACTGAATGTCAAAAGCCAGAGGGCTGCCGGCCGAAGCAACACTGGCTGCTGGCCACGAAACACAGAAAGAAGAAAAACACCCCTACGTGACGTCACGTCGAGCCCGAGACCTGATTGGTCCTCCGCTCCGTTGCCATGGGAACCAGGTGAGCGGGCGGAGGAGGCATCCGGGGGCTCAAAGGATAGAACCAGAGTTGCCCGTCGAAAGCAGACGAGCAGTTCCACCGCGCGCCGTCTGACTCTTTTTGCAATTTTTGTTTTCGGTTGCTTCGTTTTGTTTTCGTTTTTTCTTTCCCGGACTGTTGGGTTGTGTTGCTTCGCTTACCTGAAGAACAATCAACGGGAAGTGGGATTTTTCTATATTTCTTTTTGCGTGCTCGATTCGTTTTGCGTTCAAGTCGACGACGACAGATCGACAAGAGGAAGTTCAAGCCGAGTCGGCGAGGAGGTGAGCACAGCTTTGCCGATGCGACAGGTCGACGATGCTAGACTCCATTCGAAGCGACGTGCGTGAGTTGGAATGCATGCTTTGTATGCTAACCCTTTTCGCCTTGGTTCAGTTTCGATGTATCGGGTAGTGTCGCTTTTTGAGACCTAGCGTCTCACCGATGCACAGCGTGCGTCGCAATTCATATTTACAATAAACAGCGATGTAAGTTCGACCAGCGAAGGAGACACGATACCGGTATTTGTTTACTGAACGTCGCTTGTTTAAGCTAGACCAAACAGTCTACACCATTTATCGATCGCGTTGTTTGCTCAACCAAAGAAGAGAAGAAAACACAAACATGTAAATGCTTCGATAACGTTTCGCTCGTTGAAAAAAACAAGCATCTGGCAGGGGAATTCCCGGCCAAAATCGCCGCTTTCCTCATCCGGCAAAAGTTTTGTGTGTATTTATATCATGGACTGGCGCTCTTGTAGCAGGTTCAATGAACGCGATTGAGACTCGTGTGAAGACGGAGCCGATGTGAATGTTCTTCGAACAAAGACGGTTATTGATTAGATCGGTTGAGCGAACCTTGAAAGGTATCGATGTACTTGACGTTTTTCGTAGCAATGCACGATTTCACTGCATTGTAACATTTAAAAAAATGGCGAAAAAAAAAAAGAATGCGCGCGCTTGATATTTGGAAGAGGTTGAGTAGAGAACAAAAACACATGCCTCACACATACCTCTATGTAATAAATCTATACTATATCTGATTGTTAATTGCACCCCCACCCCCTTACCCCTTTTTATATTTTCCCCCCGAACGGTGTACGAAATGTAGAGATGTTCATTTGTAAGAGTAAGACAAAGCAGTCTACACAAATCAGTTTTTCAAAACCTTACGTGATTGAGCACAAGACTTCGTCTAAGCTGTTTCGACATTTCTTTACGTTAAACAGGATTATTGAGTTCCAGGCGACGGCACCCAGTTAACGTCCAATTCAAACGTAGCTGTAGCGACAAAGACCCGCATTTTCTCTGGTTGGAAAACCTCCGTGCGCGCACGCACACACACAGACACACACACACATACGAGAAGATCCAATACGCAGCCGCCGCCTCCTAGTGAGGTGAGGAATATCTGTTACGGTCCCAGGGGTGTCTGTCTTGAATCGTTTTACGTCGCAAGGCAAGCCCGCTTCAAGCTATAAATCGCATAGTGACGTCTTCGTATTTTTAATGCGTGCGCATTAGAATGCTTGTTATCAGGAAAACCCGTCGGTGTCAGACCTTGCGTCCGTTTGTCAGCGCTGTGCATGACGTCACGAGGAGAGTGGGGTGGTGAGGAGGTATATTGTTTACACATTCAATGTCTCATCACGGCGGCGGGGAGAGAGGGGGTGGTTGACGCGTGCTGACGTCAGCGCTTCGAACCAATACGAGCGTCGCACAGCTGGCGCGGAGGCACAAACGAGCGCACGCCGCGCTGTTTTGGAATGCGGCCCAGCTCAGTTGCCGCTCCGGCGATGGATGTGGTTCTTTCAACGAGTGATATGGCTGACCGTATCCAAGAGCGACGACGGAAGAAAATCGAGGCCACGCGTCGGCAAAGTCAGGCAGAGACAGGAGAAGAGCGTAAGCGTCGTTTGGCTGCTGCCGCGGAGGCAAGACGACGGAAACGTGCAGCGGAAAGCGAAGAGGAAAGGCATCCGATGAAAATACATTTCCATCGGATGAATCCCGTTCGTTGTCGAACACATATTTTATATCAAGGCTTTGTCGTTTTATACAGTTGTGACAAGGGAGCTCTGAACAAAGGGACGAGCATTTCGAGTAGGCTGCCTCAATGTTCTTCTTCTTAGGGCGGTGTCACATTTTGCAATACACGATTTTGTCAGCACACACACAAAGAAAAAAATTAAAAAACCGTGATCCTAGATGCCGGTGAATTTCGAGCATCCCATTATCACTTCATAGCCAATGAAATTGCGACGTTAGCCTATAAATAAAAGTTGAATCGTCAAGCAAAAATTGTGAACATAATGTTCCACACCCTGTTTCCATTTTTAAGCTGTCCATAACTTTAGGGCAGTGTCGTGATTACACGATCGCATGCCGGTACAATGCTTATCCAGATCGAAACAGGTGGGAGTAAATGATCGAACCAACGACGATACCCAGCTTCTGAACCGCGGGCCTGTGCTCCGGCTGCTTGGAGCTGCGGTGTGCTAACGCACTCGGCCACCCGACAGCCCTTGGTAGCGTGAGAGCGGCCTCTAGTAGTGCAGTCACTGTCGGGATTAAGGCGGTAGGCGTCTCATTAGGATTCACAGGCCACAGAACGCGATCGTCACTCTTCGTCGTGCTTCGACTGCGCGCGCATGCTCGAAGCTCGCGAGACGTCGAAGCCCTATTAAATGTACGAAGCTCGCGCTGTAGGAGGGACAACTGACGGAGTTCCCTGTCGTTCCCCTCTCGTCATTTACTATACAATACTATAACAACGAGCAGCTCGGAGCACGTGAGCGAAAACTCGAGCTGCGGAACCCAGGGATGTCAATTCCCCACCCCTCCCCATTTCGATCTGGACGAGCATCGTACCGGCGTGCGGTCGCGTATCACTACTGCGTGATGCACGTTAATAATCTTAGGATAGCAGTCGCTGATCAATCACAGCATAAATCGGCGTCGCCACACCTCAAAGGCAGACCGACCTTACGATGTCCAAACACGAACGTGTAACTTTTATTATTTCGACAACAGGAGCCCTGTAAAGCGTGCTCCTCCGCACAAATATCGCTAATATGGTGAAGCCGAACTTACGGCTTATGTTCCAGCACAGTGACTGGCTGCGGTTGGGTGCGCGTTACGGCGAAGCGGTCATAACATTCCCCACTGCAGTCAGCGACAGGATGAAGAAGGGAGGGTGTCGCTTTCGGACGCCCAGCCCCAAACACGTGCTCGCTGACTTCCGTCGTGCTTCGGCTGCACGTGCACGCTCGAGGCTGGCGAGACACCAAAGCGCTATCGAAGGAAGAAAGCTCGCACGCAAAAAACAAAACGAAATAAAAAGATCTCTGCCGTTTTTTTTTTTGTTACCGACTATTCGCGTCTCTCGTTCCTTGCTCGCCCTCTTGCGAGAGAAACGGGAAGTGCTTTAACGAGGGTCGCACCGGTTCTACCGCTTAGCTGGCGCGGTGGCATTACTCGCGATCATGGCCCGCGAACTGCCATTTGTGAATGCAAATAGCACTCTTCGTTGCCCCAATGTAGTGCAGCGGCCCGTGTGGGATTAAACCTTACCGTTTCACCGGCTTTTCAACGCCAACGAAACGTGTCGCAGTGAGCATACGTGCAAACGGGTAGGTACTCCTTCCAAATGGAAAGGCTGAGATTCGCAAAACGACGGCGTGTAAAAATTAAAAGCAAAAAAAGCTATGATAAATTTTATAGTAAAAAAATCGCTCTTTTTGGGAAGGGGGGGGGGGAGGGGGGCATTTTGCCCAAAGGAATTGGAGGCGCATTCCAAATTTTGCCGATTGTCAAAGGCCACGGTTTTGATAGCAACTGATGCTTCACCCACAATTAATGTTATTTTGTATGGATTTACCATACTGGCTAGATATTTTAATTGTATAGATTCACCATACTGGCTAGATATTTTAATTGATTTTAGACTTTTTATATTATATCTCGTTGATTGAAAATGCTGCACTTGGTACCCATGATGGTAATTGCCAACTTTAGATGACCATAGCTGTTCGCGCGTTTGAAATTAGATCATAACCAGCAGATTATATTCGAGCTGAAAAAAACCAAAGAACTAAGCATTAAGATATCTTAATTTTAATATCAATAATACAAACTGGGGTAAAGTAGGCACCCAATAAATGTCACAATAAAAAAATTACGCAATTTAATAATAGCAGTCTTTAAAGAAAGGTCTCAGTTAATTATTTTTAACCTGTGAAAAACTCTGCTGTCATTGTCAAGATATTCATAAACATTGGATTTCATATACAATACATTGCGTCGCGCGCTGAACGCACACACATACACACCCACAGGCGCACGCGCACACGCGAACACAGACATACAGACACACACACGCACACACACTATCTCTCTCTCTCTCTCTATCTCTCTTTTGCTGGCATTCTCAAATTCCGTTTTGATTTTTTTTTGTAGTGATAACCGCGTTTCTGTGTTTGTACGTTTTGTGAAAATATTGTAAGCTCATCACCCGGTTTTTGTTATTCTTGCGTTGGAAATACACTAAATCATTAATCCTCTAAATGCCCCCAACCCCATCAAAGGGCCCACAGTACATTATTTCATATGGAAATTATCGTACTAAGAAAAAACGACATCCAAAAACAAGCAAAAGTGTATTATTCTTTGCACAAATTGTTTCAACAAAAACAATATTCTACGTTACCTTTTAAGCGTATAAAAACTCTGCCACAACTCTTAAAACACTCGACTTGAAAAAAAAAAAGAACTAAGTGCCTAGATCAGACACCTATGTCACGAAATAAATTTCTGCTAAGAATTGTTTTAGCTTAATTAATTACGCCGTGATATACATTTTGGGTTAGGAGAGAAACCGAAATTAGCGTCTATTATCAAGACATGGACTCAAAAAAAAGTCGGGGCTTCGATCCGCGCTGTGAAGGTGGTTGGCCAGCGAAGCTGTGGTATCACCTGCAGGCGGCGCCGGCAGAGTGACAGCCCACGGTTATACCTTGCCTCGTTGTAACTTAGCAAAGGGTGAACGATAAGCCCACATTGCGTGCCGACGGCTTCAATATGCACTACGTATACGTGCGGAATGCACACATAGTGGAGCATGACGCAGCGAAAAGCCTGAGACTTCTTTGCAGTAAAAAGCGCACTCCGGTAATACGTATAGTCACGTTCCGATTGGCCCGCCAGGGCCGTAGCTTCCGCCGTACTGGCATATGTTATGCGATTACGGCTTCCTGGCCTACCCTGTATTGCTTGCTTCAGGCGCTAGGCTAAGCGGCGGGGCCATAGTAATAGCTCACGCTGGAACAATGCAGCCGCCACTACCAGACATACCCAATGTTTCTTGCTTGAGCCACTAGGTAGCGCCAAAACAATCAGCATTGCAGGTTGCCTATACCAAATGATCGACGAAAAAAAATCAAATTCACTGCATGAATTCTTTTTTTTTATATATATGAAAGGCTAAACGTCACTCCCCACGTCGCAAGCTGCCGTCTCCGCGGCAGCTTGCGCAGCAGTAATCTTTACCGGGAAACGTATGCGGTTAGCGCTACGTGCTTCGCATTGTCATCAGGAGCGCCTTATCATCAATTGTGTGGTGCGGATGCTTGTTTTGTGCTTGTTCTTTGTTGAAACGAACGTTGTGCTGTATGTTGTATGCGTGATATGCACTTCTCGCTTCAATCGCTAAAGTTCTTTTTTTTTTTCCGTGAGGACGCTGACACGAAGAAATCCGGCCAACGAGACATAAACAACTTCGCTGTAATAGATGTTAGTTTCGGCTGCGCTCCTTAATTAAAATTAACCCCCTGACGTAAATGCTACGCTAAGCCTTTTTTTTTTTCAGAATAGAGGTGATTTGGGTGCGTAACACCCCAGCCTTCTCGTATAAGCGGGACTAAGCCAGCACGCCAGACGGGCTCAGCAAATGGTATACCAGCTCGCCTCTCCGGCCCTCACTATATCCGCCATAAAAAAAAAAAAAAAAAAAAAAAAATCGAGTGGTGTTTTTTATACATTAACTTAACTCTGTTACGTCATGCCGAGGTGGTGGCGCTTCGGGCGCACATCCGGTCTGGGTCTATGTGCGGAAGCCGCAATGCGGACCGGGAATTCCTGTGTTGTTTCTGGAAGAGACCAGACTGAGACCTCCCTTCTCGTCAAAACGCCGCGACTGAGCTATACCAACAGAGCCGGGAAAGGTGTGAAGATCAGTTTTCGTGTATTTTGTGCCCGCTCAGTTTGTCCGAGAACGTAGATAGGTTTTGTGAAAAGAGGAAACTAGATACCGCTAGGCCACGATTGCTTGTGTGGGAAGCACTTTGGGTGGAATTCAGGGATACTTCTGGTTGTCAGATTTATTTTTTTTGTTCTAACCTGAGAACAGGAAAACCGTCAAGTTGTCCGGACCACCCGCGGACCAAGTTCAGTGCGTCTTCACGTTCAAACGGCCGTCTGATGTTTCAAACTGCCGTCTGCTCTTTCAAACTCGTTCAAATTGTCGTCTGCTCGTTCAAACGACAGCGGCCAGTAGACCAAACGTTGAGATCAGAAATAAGTGCAGGCCTCAAAGGACTTTGGTGTATGAACGTTGATTGGGGTACGTAGGCTCAGTGTAAACAAAAATTCAAGGAGATGCTGATTATTGTTACCAGTGGCCATCACCGACTTGTTATGCCCGATTCACATGGTCCGACTCTGCTTGCGATTTTCAGTATCAACGTCGAGCATCGCAGCTACCGTCCGCGCTTTTGCAGCCCGAGCGAAGTCGCGACTGAAAGCACCTAGCAGAATCTCATCACGTGAATCAGGCTTTAGCGTCCATTCTGCGGCGTTCACGCGGAATGAATCGTAGCACGTCACGTTATTCAGACCTAGTTTGGCGGTGAAAGGAGCCTCGTTAATTTTGCTCGGGCCGCTAAAGTAGAAAGCCATTGCTAGGAAGACGTAGTCTCAACAATCCCAACGCAAAAAAGAGCACGGGGACTCACACCGACATCACGTTCCAATGGTTTGTTGATGTGGGACACGGTGCTTCTTGCCCACACCAAATCGCGCATCCGTGGCGCAGGCAGCGTTCCGCTAGGGGTGTTCCAGTTTGTTTGTAAACATGAGTCGGTTTACAACACAGCTGTGTTTTAAACACAGCTGGAGTCGCCATAACAATTGAATGACAGCGGTAGCCCTTGTAAAGCACGCTTTACCACAAAAAACCGTTGATACGGAGAAGCCGAAGCTATGGCTCACGTTGCAATGTGGTTGCCTGCGAGTGCGGGCTTACGGGGAAGGCGGTCGTAACGTTCCCGACTATATAGTCAGTGATAAGATAAAAATGGCAGGGCTTCTCTTTTCGATGCCCGGCTGCACGACGGAAGCACGCACATGTTGCAGTCTGTCGTGCTTCGGCTGGGCGTGCGCGCTCGAGACGCTCCAGCAACATCGAAGACAGAGATCCCGCGCAGGAGGTGGAGCCCCTGTAAAGTGTGCTCCACTCCAACAAGACGCTTCATGAGGCGAAGCCTACCCTACGGCTCATGTTCCAGCCCAGTGGCCAGCCGCGGTTGGGTATGAGCTACGGTGGTCATAACGTTCCTGACAGCGGTCCTAAACTCTGTTGGCTTGGCTCTTGGGAGGCCGAATTTCGACAAATGATTCGCCTGTGCTTGGAAGTATTCGGGTCGACTCGCCTGGATCGATGTAGGAATCTGGTTTGAGGGAGACGGGGTTAGTCGCGCGCTCGCTCTCGAGAGCTCCCCAAACAGGCGAAGTGCCACGAGATAATGCCCGAAGGAAAGAAAGAAAGAGAGAGAGAGAGGGTCTGTGACTGCGGAAAAAGGGGTCGGGCTCCCAATTTTTCGGTTCCCTTCCAATTGCCTCGGTAGTGGGGCTTTACCCTAGGCCAATTCCAAGATCCTTCTCGAGAAAGCACTTTTCTTTCACCTTTTAACATTTTTTTTTTTAAGTTTAAGTTTTTATCTTTATTAGTTCCAGGCATTTACTCGATTTTTGTTTTATCGAGTCACTGTTTGATCTTTTTTTACCTTTTCTGTTTGCTCGTACTCTTACACTTTTTTATATCGTTCCGATGTGCCTCAAATATTATCTAACAAATATAATTATGCCGGTACACTTATTCTTTGTTTGTTTGTATTTTTTATTCAAGAGGTCACCTACTTACGAAGATCCCTTTTATTCGGGTGTTTTGGCGATATCTTTTTTATTCTTTAATGCTTCTTCTTAACAACTTTCAGGAGGAGATGTTTGGGGGAAAATGTGGTTTCTCAATTTTTGACGCTGTCCCGAATTTGATTTTGTCGATTTTCTTTATTACCTACATTTATAGATTTTCCGTGGCTTTTGTGTTTTTGCAATATTACAACTGACAACTCCAAATTTCGATTTATTTCGATTATTTTACCGTTTCTTTTTTTAAATTTTTGACGCTTTCTTGAATTTGTACTTTCTTCTGTGATTTCTTCTGTTAACTTCCCTCGAAGATTCCGATCCGTTTACCTTACTTACCAACCTCATGCATATTTGTGTATTTGTTTTCTATTTTCCGCTTTTACCGAGTATTTTCTCCGTTTTCTTGAATTCATCTATTTTCGATGTCTTTTTTAATAAGAATTACCCACGTTCGAAGGTTTTTCTATATCTAAACTTTCAAAACATTTGTTTTACCGTATTTATTACGTTTTCCTCTAAGTAAGTTTCCCAGTGGAGCTTTTTCATCGTTTTTTTCCCCCATTTTTTCCCGGGGTTTGTTTTATCACCGCGATATTCCCTCCCCATTATTTTCCCCTTTCTATAGTCTTCCCTGATACTCTAAATGATTGATAGCGCTAACACGATACGCAGATTTAAAGCCGCTTAATATATATCACTGAGGCTCAACATAAAATATGGAACTTACTCTGGCGCAAAAATCTTTATTACACCAAAGTGTGTTGCATTTTGTTCGGCAGTATGTAGCATTTTATCTGCTAGTATTTTTTTTTGTCTACCCACTATCCTTTCAATCTAAGCCAATCAGAGCTCGGCGCCATTCTGACGTCACCGCAACTTTTGCGCGCAAGAAGCAGACGACTTGCTTCTTGCGCGTTGGCCGAAAAGTCTGATGTGTATCGTCCATCAAAAGGAATAAAAAAAACATTATAAAAACAAATGCCGCTCAGGCTGAAATGGGGTAGCTAGTGATCGATGGCCGGGTGAATTAGGTAAACAAGCTTGTGAATGTTTAACGCATTAAAACTGATTCCCCTAACCCGGTTCGTTGCACAAGAAAAGCAATCCTAGGGCATAACGAATTGAACAGCACAAACACGTTTTTGAGATCACCGCGCGTTAATCTTCGTGAAACAAAAATAAGGAAGAAAAAAAAAAAGAAGAGCAAGCTCGTTTTAAGCTGGTTTAAATATCGAACACAATTGCTTCCGCTAACGTCAACATTGTTACGCGTGTGTCGACTAGCGCAGTGGCTCTCAATTATTGATGCTTCGCGGACCCCTTGTGGATCGGCGGGGATGGGGAAGGACACCGTTCGTGGTGATGGGAAGGGAAAGGTATAGGTTAATTATGATAGTGATTTAATAAATAGATAAAGATCAGTGCCAGTGTGAAGTAGACTTCTCAGTGAGATACACACGACAAAAATCACACGAAAATGTAAACGTTTCCTGTCAATTAAAAACAAAAATCAAGAATACGAAGTTTCATTATTGGGTTTGACTGATGAGGCAGGGCTTCGCGAACCCCTAGAACGCCTTCGCGGACCCCGAATTGAGAACCACTGCACTAGAGCATTCATCCCGTAAGCGTGACGTCACTGCTCTAAACAAACCGTTGCTAGGGGCGTTGCTATGGACGAATACACAGGATTAGATTTCGCTACGAAAGAACGATCGTTCAAAAGCCGAGCGTTGGAGTAAACGTCTAAAAATTTAAGATACTGGAAGCATTTTACACTTACCACGATAGAAGTTTGCCGAGTTTGCGACGGCACCTTCCAGTCCTCGAGACGTCTCGAGATGTCTCGAGATTTCTGCTGTAGACAACGAGCGCGCGCGGAATGACTGAAGCATGGAGGAAGCTTCTGGGAGGCGACATGACGCTGTGGAAACGGGACACGCCCCCAACGATGACCAAAACCAAGAAACGCTATTGGACGAAAAGGAGTTGGCGCCAAGTCAGCTCTCCTTTTAGCCCAATGGCGTCTCTTGGTTTTGGTCATTGTTGGGGGCGTGTCTTTCTCGATAGCGCCATGTCGCCTCTAGAAGCCTCCTGCCTCCATGGACTGAAGTACGCCGTCTCCAACAGTTTGAATCGTTTGCATAATTATACGACTTTGATCTTGTATTTAGTGGGAACATGGCAGGCATAAGAATACTCATCAGATAAAAAAGAATTGTACTTGCGTACGATACGGAATATACTGTCTGACGAAAATCATCACACGTATGAAGACCTGCTAAAACTACAGCGAGAGGAGCATCTGTTTAGAACACGATATCAAAACAGCGCCAGACCCTCTTTTTGATTTTGCAGTTGAAGTGCATCGTAACGAAGGAGCAATTATTTTGTCTCTAACATGATCGGCTCGAGACCCCGAATTTCGTTTTCAGGCTCGCAATATGGGCGCGTTTGTTTTGTGACTGCTTGTAAACATCACACTGAGAAAAAAAAACCATGCGGATTCGTCCGTTTTCAGTAAGACCCCAAATAGCGAGATAGCCGAATAAAACGCCAGGAAAGTTTATATCTGTTACGGGTTGTTCATTTGATCGCACAAATGGGCATTGAAGCAACTTCTGTAGCGTCAGAACTCGTTGAAACTTGTGGTGGCCTGCACTTCGACATTGACATACAAAGTGCCCCCCCCCCCCACGCACACACACGCACGCACAATTTTGTTTTGTTTTTTTGCAGCAAAAATAAATTATGCGTTATCGAATGCTCATTTTCCGATCAAATGTAGCGCTTGAGGTCCGAACCAGGTGCCAAGGTTTTAGCATTAACCCTTATTTCATTCAAAAGTTATAGGTGATTATCTGAAATTTTCAATGGGAAAAAGGGGCCCATTTCTGCCCGTTTTTAGTAAATAGAGCCGGTCCATCGGTCGCCATTTTCCCATTAAAAATTAAAAAAAAATCGCTTTTAACTTTTGAACAAGATAACGGTTGGTGCTGAAACTTTGGCAACTGGCTCGGAGCTGTAAAGTTACGTTTGGGCAGAGAATGGGCGTTCAGTGATGCATAGTTTATTTTTGCGGTAAAACAAAAAAATTCCTAGAATATTTTTTTTTTGGGGGGGAGGGGGGGGGGGGGAGGGGAAGGACACCCTGTATCCCGTTCGACGTCATCGTTGTACGTGATTCAGCTTCACGATGTTTCCACCTTCCCTAATATAGATGGAAACCTGCACGGGCCGGCTTTCGCGCTCTCGCGCCCCTTGGGCGTCTCTCTAAGCCGTGAACGGGCACTTTTCCCTTCCAAAATCCCCAAAGTTTACCCCGAGAATGCAAGTTTTGGCACTCGCCACCAACTTGATTGAACCTAGTCGCGCACTCCTTCGGAAAGAGCCATAAGGAACCCGCTAAGTCATAGTGTCGTCTGCTAGCAAGGCAAAAACCGGCTGCGAAGCTTTGTTACGCGCTTTTGTCATCGCCTTATGACATGACAGGATAAAAAGAAGAAAAAAATACTTGATGATTAGATATTGAGAGGACGCAACACTTACACACTAAAAGTTTAACTTTTTTTCAGACAAATATCAATTTTGCGTCGAGTCTTCGCGCATTTGCCCATAACAACGGACCTATCAACGGTTTCTTTGGAGCACAACGCCATGTTGAGATGTTATCACTTATGGGATTCAGCTCTAGTGGAACAAACGGCTCTGGCCACATTGCAAGAGAAGAAAACGACAAAAACCGCCTGGATGTCACCGCTACTCACAGGTGGCGCAACATGACACAGAAAAAAAAAAAAGGCTCGAGGTACACTTAAGCACTTCTTATGAGTTGTGAATGCGAAAGCATGTACGTCATTCTTCAGCTCCCTTATTTCGTCTGCAACGTCTTTGCGTCGACGGCAGAGCGGCGCGCTCTGCCGGCGAGGAGAGGGCGGCTCCCCTCGCCTCTCTGACCTTGGACGTTTCGTGTTAGCGGCGCGCTGACGGACACGCAGCGCCATGAGGTGGCAGTCGTTGGAACTGACGCGCAGCGGCCAAAGGAAGCCTAGTCGACGCGCGCCAGCCAATGTCCTCCCTGTGCATAGAAGAATAAAAATCTAGGCTAAATTGTTTTTTACAATCATAAAATCTAAATGCCCCTTTGTGAAAATGTTTCAAAGAATATTTTTGTACACCCTCTAATAGCACTCAGAAAATTTCCTTTCACTGTTTACAAACACAAGCCGTCTTCTTGCACCCCCCCCCTTTCCTCCGCCTCCCTCCTCCCCCTCTCCCCCCCCGAAGAGACTTCCGGTCACTCCGTTTTGGCAGGCTTTCCGCGAGCCCGTTGATGTTAAAATTTCTGGGACGATAAAGTTTTCACACAAATCCCGAAGTTGGGGTCTAGCGAGGTCCAAGTGGTGTGATATAAAATAGATACTAGACAATCGGTCATTTTACGGGAGTATTAAAAAAAATCTCCCAAAAATATCTCGCTCACCGGTCCTTTGGCTAATCACCTGGAGAAATGGTCCTAAAAGATTTCATGAACGTTGCTTCAGATATATCAGGTTGGGGTATTAATAGCCAAATCGGGCTACTCTGTAATGCATTTGGCGTCGAAATTTAGTGGTTGGGTATGCGGCCCATTTTTGGGCTATTTCAAATTCTAACGCGGCAATATTTTTTTTTTTGTTGGTTTAGAGTAGATGTACAAAAGACACTTCAGCATGGACACCAAGCGACAGACCGCACTTTTCGGATTCCCGCTTTCAGGGATTTTCTGTGCTAAGATGCGTGGGCGTGACGCCAGCTAGTATTAGCTCCAGTGAGCTACCGTGGCCTAGATTCAGCTCCCAAGATATCGGTTTTGTATTCACTGTGACATATCTTATACTCCAAAGTTCGTTCTCCTTCCTACTGGCGTTTCCTAGTTCTTCGAGTTTCCCACCATCCTCCTACAGGAGGCACCTCTTCCGAGGAAAAGGCACACTAAACGCAACTCAAGACATCCTGCATAATTTGATGTCGTCCGATAACGCGTGCTGTACCGGGTATAACCAAGGAGGCTTTTCCGCGAAACATGGAAGTTTCTTAAAGCATAATAAGTAGGGGTGTGCGAATATTCGAAATTTCGAATACAAATCGAATATTTTCCTTATTCGAAACGTATTCGATTCGAAAATGGCATATTCTGAAGTTCCCGAATATTCGGCCAAAGCCGAATATTCGGAAAAAAACGGCGAATATTCGAGCAAGTAACGAATAATCTGCCTGCCACGCATTCCCCTATGAATATGTTTATTCACTGAGAAAGGCGCATGATGAGTGCGTTATCGGTCCTGTTTCGTTTCTATCTGTCCGATGGCAGCAAGACAGGATCAGTGCGGTTTCTATTTCACTGAGCCCTTTGTTGTGTGACACTTTTATAGCAATATATGTGATGTAATTGCGCATTCTATAAATTGGTAGAATAAAATAAACCTCGACAGTGAAATATAGATATAAAATAAATCTCCAGAGTGTTATCTAATATAAATGTCTGAAACGTAAAAAAAAAAAAAAAGAAAAGCTAGGTGCGAACAGAACATTGCATCGCCACTGACAACAACTGCTGCCACTCCCGCGCAGTCAAAACTAGGAATGTCGCGAACCTGCCCAGGTTCGAGGTCGACCAAGTTCGACCTTGGTCATTTTGATTGAGGGCCGCGCACACCCGGCGGCGCGACTCGTGGAACGAACGTTGCGCCACAATATGGGACACTAAATTCTATGATTCCAGTATCCTTTAAGGCCGAGATCCTAGGGGCTGGCCATGTTCCGTCCGCCGTCCGTTTCCGCCGTATGCCGGCGTCTGGTGCTCGTGCTTCGCTCGTGAGATCACGTGCTCACGAGAACGTGAGCACCATGCTCCGTGCTGTGAGGCAAAAAAAAAAATGGAAAAAAAAAAGATGGAAAAAAAATTATGAAAAAAGAAACAAGAAAAAAAACAAACATTCTCTATGACATGAATGAAAAGGCTCAAGAAAAAGAATAAAAAAAAAGAAGTAAGGCGGGTTTTCTGAGGATGCCATTCCCATCTGTCTGCTTAAAAAAAGAAAAAGAAGAAACCACACATTCTCCTACTGACATGAATGAAAAGGCTCGGCATGCTGCGGCTCGGCGTCTACGCAGACAAGCACCACCAGAGCTTCGCCCCAAGCAACATCATTCACCACGTGGAGATGCGGTCAATTTTTCTAACCTTTAACGGATGTTCGACAAAGGTTCGACTGAAGTTCGACTTTTGTGCGCATGCGCGAAAATTAAAAAAAAAAAGAACTAGTTTACTCTACCTGGCGGAGGAAAAGTGCAATATTTGTTGGGTTTATTGGCATCACTGGTTCACATTATTAACTAATGAAAGCGTTAAAAGCGCATATTTTCGCTTTTATATGGTGTTAAACATTGGTAACCATTTTATCAAATATAAAAGTACAGAGCGCGACACTGTTAGCGCGAACAAACGATCGCCGGTTTTTCCAGTTTTTTTTTTCTTTGAAACCAAGGGATGTCATCCAAGTTATCATTGCTACGGAAAGAGCTCATTTAGTTCTATAATGTAGGCAATAAAATATCGTGCTCGCTAACTGTTTAGAAGTAAAATGCGAAAATGCGCCGATGTCGCGTTCGCGCTAACAGTGTCGCGATGTGTACTTTCTAAATTATTTGTTTCCCAAAATTCGAAATATTCATGTAGCAGCCGGGCAACACTGTCCATAAGTCGAACGTTTTTGAACTTTAGTGAAATGTCGCAGGTTTCCCGAGTGAAAGGGTCTTTCTACTGGCGGAAATGTGGTCACTGCGCGTAGGAAGCGCTTACTTTCTGAACACGTTGAGCAGTTAATTTTCCTACACGATAATTTGTAATGAGTGCATTACTTGAAGTATCTTTAGCCTGCTGCAGCCCAGTAAAATACAGTTGCATTGATTTATTTTAAAAAGGCAATAAAACCTGCTGTTACCTCTTGTTTTGCAATTTTTTTTATTACTAGACACATATTCGATATTCGATTCGATATTCGAAGCCCGTTTTTCGTCGTATTCGTATTCGATTCGTATTCGAAAATTTCAATATTCGCACACCCCTAATAATAAGCCAAAACAAGAGAAAACAGATTTAGAGCAATGAATAATCCGAACAAGGCCAAGTTCAAACCGCAGGAGCAGTCATGTTTCTGTTGCTTCTCGAGCTTGCCATCCCGCTCCTGACAACAATGCAACACGCCCACGTCAAATGCCGCCGTGGAGAGAGTATTCAGTCACGTGTCCCTCACAAGGTCAGACCTAAAAAATGATGTCTCTTCAAACCCTTCAAAGCATCCTCTATGCAAAGTTTGCTTTCCTTGGGAAGAACGAGTGCTGTGAGGACATCAACCCTACTGAAGAATTTTTTGTCCGTTTTAACACGGAAATCTGGTGTGAGGCGAGTCAGCCAAGCACGAGCGAGTGCTTCATAACTCTGCGACTGTAAAAACGTGCGTGGAAAGTCTTGGTACTTTTATGTGTTTGAAATAGAAACGTTTGCAAGCTGCTCTTAACCCTAGATATGCAGACGCAGGGCCTTCGCCTTGAGCTCGTACATTCGAGCGCGCGATTTTTTGGGCTCTGCAGATATCTTAGATATGACAACTTTTTGGTGATATAAATCTCTCGCGTTTGGCTAGTTTTGGACTACACCGTCTGACATTCGGCGGTTTGAGCGAGAAACCTACCTGGCAACCCTGCGTTGCAAAAGGAGCGTATAGTGCTACGGTGCGTCTTGTTCGATGTAAATAGTCCGTATCTGGAACGTATTCGCACGTGTCGGTCTAAAGCCGCACCACTCGCGCATCTCACGAGAGACACGCTGTTAGCTGCTGGCAGAATGACAGGATGATGTGCGCACAAGGCTCGAGCATGCAGGCTCGGGGCACGTCTGCTGCGTGCATTTGCACACTTCGAACGCGTGTGCAGACGGTGTTTGTACGACCAATCTGCGACGGGAGCGTCGCACAGGGAAACACACCTCAGACAGTATAGATATTTTTAGGGAACCGTTTTTGCACGTCCGATACGGTACGATGGGCCCTCCGGTACTTACTGCGCATGTGCGAGTCTTCTGTGGAAGCGCATGCGCAGTTCGTACTACCCAATCAATATTTTACTGTAGCGTCACATATATTTTTAATGAAGTAAAAAAAAAAAAATACGCAACTGCTCAAAACCAAAACTGGGGAGGAAGAAGAAATATAAAGGGGAAAGTTATTAAAAGTCACGTGGCCGTGCAAATTTTTTATTTTTTTTTTAATCAACGTATTTCCAGCTTCTTACAAGCCACACACAAAAAAAAGGTATCATATTTTTTGTCTATTTTTAGTATTGAATGTGTGCCTTCGATTACCTACACGACTTTGGTTATCTTTGGTGGTTGTGTATAAACCACAGAAAACGGCACGTGACCACGGAGAAAAGAGTGAGCGCGATTAAAACCGGCCAGTTCTCGATCGGCGACTTTCGGGCGGAAAGAAAGCGAATTTCGAGCCGCAAATTTTGTTCTGGGTTGTTGGGCTCTCATATGTAATGTACAAATAAAAGATGCAAGACGTTTACAACTCCCTGTAACGCCGAATTAGGGCGCAGCTCTTGAGGAGGAGTAGGGGAGGGTACGGAGGGGAGGGTATGTCCCTCCTCCTCATCCGTACCCTCTCCCCCTTCCCTCCTCTCCTCCTCCCGTGCTCCTCCCCTGCGCCTCCTCCCCTTCTTTCCTCTTCCTCCTTTCTTGAGGTATTACGATTTTGCGATAGACCGTACTAAACAATCCGAGAAATATATATATATATATATATATTGTGGTTTTCTCGCTCACCGCTTGCCCGGAGAAAGGAAATGTAGTTCTCACATCCAGAAGCTCTACTCTGTCTAAGTTCTGCCGGTGCCAGGAAACAGGACAGAAGGAGCAAGGCGGGAGAACGAGACAGCGTTAGAGTCAACACTCTGACGAAGCACGTGATACTCTCGGTGTCATTCTACTTGCTATCGGCTCAGTCGAAGACTGCTCGGCGTTTTTGATTTCCTAAGCATTAGTCTTGAACGTGCTCCCCCGAGATGGTACAGCAGCAGCGGCGTCACAAGGGGGGGGGGGGGGGGGGGGGGCGGACCGCCCCGGGTGCAGGGCTCAGGGGGGTGTCGCGGCCGGCCACGAGAGCGAGGGTGGGGGGGGGGGGGGGGTAAGTCACGCGAGAGCGGGGGGGGGGGGGGGGGGTGTCGAGCCGGGCTACCGCCCCGGGTGCCGCTGACCCTCGTGACGCCCCTGTACAGCAGTACAGCGAGTGCACGCCCCTCGGGGCCAATGAGATGTTTTCTTGCATGACTGGTATGAAGTTCTTCTTTATCTTGCACGAAATATTCGGAGAGTGCCGTAGGCGAGAGATACGGAGCTGCCACGAGCGAGCCGTTGTCGACCTTGGCGGCACACAATTTACAAACTTCGTCTGACGTGCCACAGAGATTGATGGGTACAGCACTGAGCCGTACCCATGTAGATGGCCACTTGGATAACGAGTACACCACGTTTTCATACGTGCCTCTTTAAGATTTATAAGTGGTGATATCACTTCCTGCACAACGGGTAGCTTGCATCTCCCCTCCTCTTCCTCATCGTTCTCCTCCTCCTCCTCCTCATCCGTCCTCATCCCCCGCCTCCTACCAGTGCGTTGCATCATGGGACGTTTCCCATAATGCAACGCGCGGGACCCTCGTGATGTCACTCGTGACCACACGTGTGACGTCAATATGGGACGTTTCCCATAATGCACCGCGCGGTGACGCCGACTCCGCTCAAGCCGGAAACGGGCGCCTAAGAGCTGCGCTCTCAAACCTTGTCGAGCATAAATACCTTGTCAGTGTCCCTTTAAAGACAGCATCTGCAAACCGCATTTCGTATGATGCATTCGCAGTGCGTCCGCGCGGTTGAACACAATGTAAAGTGTTCCGGTCTGAGACACCAAACGTTAAACGAAACAATACGACAAGAACGCGATGAATCCGGTGACCTTTCCGAACCACGAACTTTACGTTTCCGCTCTTATTCGAGCGTTAATTTAAAGAATAAAATCATTAAAACGAATTAAGGAATTGAGGTTCTTTTCAGTCGCAGCGCCCGGCGACGTCCATGACGAGAAAGAAAGAGGAAGGCTATTTATAAACCCGCGGCTTCGAGCATTCCCGGGGATTTCAGACGAGTCGACTTTACGTCGATTAACAGATCGATACGTATCAAGAGAAAGTGTAGTTATTTTTTTTTAAGCGTATGATTTTTATATTTTTGCCACGTGCATTCAGTTTTGGAGACACAGCAACGCTTTTAGTTTGTCTCCTCTTAACACTGTGACTATTTTATCGTTATTCATTTTTTTTTTATTGGAGAAGGCACATGAGGTAAATTATTCTACAAAATATATTTCAGCACAAATATAAACAATTGATTTAGGGTGTAAATTAAGACGAGTGCATTTAGTATATAGACATGTGTATAAAAACAAGACGAAGATAGGACAAAACAAATAAACGGGTCCATGTATTTCTTCTTTTTTTTATTTCTGTGCTTCGAAAAATGCAAATATGTAGTGCGCCTTTGTTTTTCCTCTATTTTGTCGAAGTTCTAAGCCCCGGCTTAGTACTTTCGGGCCTATGCGTAGCGGTAGTATTCTCGGTGCAAAAAAAAAAAAAAAAATATTTGTCTTGTTGTAATATATACAAAATGTGCTGACGTAAAAAAAAAAACACAACAAAAAAACAGTAAGGATTGCGACAGGTGGTAGAAAACATCTCTGAAAGTTGGCTTTGTCCCTTTAAAGAAGCCTTTGGGGTAAAGACAGCTTGCAAGAGACGCAAAGATTGAAGAGTTCAAACGTTGTAATTGTGATGTTTCGTATGTTTCATATAAAGCTAAATGTTTCATATAAAGCTAAAGAAATGTACTTTGCTTTTATATACTTTCACTTGAATATAAAAGGACGCACGCATTACATAGCGTCTCAAAATTACTCTTCCAGTTGCCTGTCCCCTCAACCAAATAATGTTCCGAAACTATGAGATTTGCACCTCACCATAAATTTAAGAAAAACAAAACACATAATATAATAAATAACTTAAATAAGAAATTAATTGTATTCACTTCCAGGAACAAGATCTGACCGCCATCCGTCCAACCATCCAAAGCAAGATTCGGCGACGCCCTACCCTCAAACGAACGGGGGTTTCTTCTACGCCGATCAAAAAGGAACAAGAAGACCGCCCGAACCGATTCTAGCACCGGTCCCAACCGCCCAAAACGACCAATTGCAACAAGCCACCCGGAACCACGCCGAACGGCGTAGCCTTGAAGACGCCTCGCCGTAGCAGACGACGCGTCAACTAGGCCTAATCGAGAGCAAAGATGGCGCCGGCGACGCGCCATGTCCAGCAGCGCGGGCCATCTGCTTCGATGGACGTCCACTGCCACAACATGACGAGACTGCTGCTCTCTCTCACGGCGAACTTGTCATCTTCCTCGTCGTCGTCGTCGGCGACGTCCAGGGGCTCCGAGGTCGACCTTTGGCCCTCGTCGACTGTGGGAGCCACGGGCGGGCCCGGCGGGGACGACAAGGAGGCAGAAGCCAGCCAGCGACAGGCTCTCATGTACATCGTGGTGGTGCTGTTCTTCTACTCGTTCGGCATCGGCTTCATGATGATCCGCTACATGCGACAGGAGGCCAAGGAACAAGAAGAGTGCAAGATGTACAGGAGGTAGGCTTTGCCGAAGTTCTTTGGTTTCGAGAACACAAAATGGAGTCTTCCAGTTCATTCTGCTACTGTGCGACGCCATTCACTTCCTTAATCTGCACCGTCATGTAGCCGGTACTTTAACGAATGGCAATACTAGCACAAAGTATATCTTTAGGCTTCTTGGATGGTTAGCATACACAGTGGTGAAACCGACAAATGGTGATTTGGAGCAGCTCTTGTAGCAGGGAACAACGGGTTTTGAAGCAGAGATTCCCACTTTTGTAGCAGACAACCTTGAGCTTTCATGTCAAAACATTTTATACAATCTCCTTAAAAGTTAGCCTGTGGAAAAAAACAACAAAAAAACTTTAGTTGTTGGAGTGTTGGGAGACTATTTAAGGTATCATACCTACAGGGGACCTGGCCACTACGTATATTTATTTATTTATTGAGCAATCGTACGTCGGTAATTTTACAGATGTCTCAATTAACCTATTAGGAGTACCGATGGCGTCTTCGGTTTGTGTTTGACGTAAAAGATGTTTTTGGCTACTTCGTAGGGTTTGTATCACGGTGAGGTGAAAGTCGCGAGTTCGACATCAAACGGACAGTTTTGTGTTGAATGTGTCTCGCACTGCCCTCAATCGTATTCAACCTGCTACTGTTCTTAGAGTATCTATGTGCTCTGCTTAGCTGCTCTAAATGATGACAAAAAGTAGCGTTACCTATTCATGCGATCGATGTGAGCACTGTTTACACAGAATTCGATAACTCCTCGTCAGGCATGTGCAAATAATTGATTTTGGGTTTGAAGCAAATTCAAAGTGAATAGTGGTTTCGGCCGAGTATTTTTGAATCAAATATTATATAGTTTCTGCGCCTTTCTCCATGCCTTTCACTACTGTTACACCGTGCTTAAACAAAAATTCAGCTCAACTCGCATAGGTTGTTCCCAAGCTTCTAATTGCCCACTAATGAGCTCTGTTAAATTTAATCTAGCTATATATCTTTATAGACTGTGGCCCCACACAGTCCAACGCCTACATTAGGATGGCTAGTAAATGACAGATATGAAATAAAATTAAACCTGTAAGGCAGCCCCACCACACCTAATTGAGGGGATTTATGAATCTTCTTGCCATATGAATATATTTTCTTGAATTCTAAATTAAAACAAAACAAGCACAAGTAATGAGCACAGGTTTTTAAAACATCGCTGCCTAACATACACCCCTGCATAAAAGCCACAATCAAATTTTGAAGATTTTACTGCAATATAAATATGAACAATCACAACGTCTTTTTTTTTTTTTTTTTCTTATTACACTAGGCCCGCGCGTGCGTTACGGCACTTCGAAGGTGTATTTTTCGCCTAAGTGCGCGGCTGCATTGCGGCAAAGCAACTCGCGATGTCAGCTTCGTGGTTATTGCTTCTCCGCAGTGCATCATTGCTTGCGGAGAAGCGCACTCAGGGGGGCTAAGCCGCCGCGATCAACATTTCGAAAAGTATGAATTTTGTAGTTAATTTTGAACTGAATATCAAATAGCATATAATCTGAAACTAACATTTGATAATTCGAATATTCGCGCAGCCCTACTCTTCGCACGTAGTACTTAGGCATCCGAAAAAACAACTGTACTTAATTTTCAGTGGCATCGCCAAGAATGCCATGTGCCAGACACTTTCAGTTTCCATTTTGAGAACAGCTCCCTTTTGGCGCAGCAGTTCCACCACCGCTTACAAAATAAGAACCACAAAAAAGGCTCAGCCCATAAGAAAAGCCCCGCTTTTCTTTCCACTGAGCCAGGGAGCATTCAAAATATGTGCACCCCTCATGAAAAAAAAAAAAAGAAAAAAAAAAGCTCTGAATCAATTGTTGGAATGCTTGGGGAAAAAAAAGAAAAAGGGGGGGGGGGGGGAGAGCAAGATTTTTCTCTCTCACGTATTGTTTACATGACATTTCTAAAATATCTATCCCCCGCCCCCCTTTTTTTTTCCTTTTTGTCTAACGCCACTTAGCTGAACAATGGTCCTTCCATTCCGTGATGGCAGAAAACTTTTGTGTCCGTACGGTCTCTACGAATTCGGGAAAATATATCCTCTCAGGCAGTTATTACCTTGCAGCACTTACTAAAGAAATAGTAAAGTGCGGTATTCGAAGTTTATTTTTTTTTTTTTGATCTGACAATTAATTTCAAAAACAGCCTAGTAATCTGTACCTCTTTTAAAATACCTTCAGCTTTCGAACCTCGTCTTCCTTACACCAGTCTTACGTTGTCATTTTTATATCGTATGATACACCTACGGCAACTTGAAAACGGGACGAGTCCCAATTTTTTTCCCCTTCTGGAATGCAGCACATATGCCAAAGCGTTTATTTGCTTTTATTTTTCAGGTACATTAATGCTGCCCACGAACAGTACCTCAACGCAACCAACAGAGCCAGGCTGGCCAACAGGCTTGCGCTCCAAGCTCTCAACACTGTTAACGCCATCCCACAGACGACGCACGTTGGCTCCAAGGTCACCTTCGTATGACAACCGCTCACTGTCATCTGTCGGGTACATAATGAATGGCGGACGTTTCGCCGCGAATTAAGTCGACGATCTTTGGGAACAGTCTGGGAGCCCTGCGAGGGCCTCCCAGACTGATCCCAAAGGCGGACACACCTTGCGGGACTCATCGACCGAGGCGAACAGGCCAAAAACGGGACAGCCCAACTTTAGTGTTGTTAGGCCTAACGCTCGTTTAGGCCTATTTTTTTCAACATGGCGCCGTTTTCTCAGCTACGATATGTTGGCACGCGAGCGAAGACGATCAGTAGAGCAAAGACACACGCGACAGGCCACTCAAAGATTGAACTGAAGCTAGGCTTTTGATATAAGCCTGTCTTTTTATAATCCTGTTGATACTGAAAAAGTTTAAACTTTTGCTACCCCAGAAAGAGAAAGGTGTTTGATGTTATACTATAATATTTTCGCAAAGGCTATACCTGTACAAACCTATCTCAGTGTTGCACTACCTGTATAAGCATTTGCACAATGGTATGTAAATAGCTGAAGGATGGCACAAATTGCCTGCTATTTCTTGGAGGTAGTGTGCACACTTTTTTTTTTCTTTTTCAGTCTATTTCCTCTTATTTTTTATGCTCTTTACAGATACAATTTTATAACGGTACTCTCATACCCGATTCTACGGAAGCTGAAGTTTACACAAGGCAAAACTCATTTTATCAACCCAGATCTGTATAGATGGGAAAAGCCTCCTACGAACAAACCCACTTAGATTCCCAGGCGAAAATCAGTCCACTTCCAGCTGGATTATGAAACTGGAAATGAGGCAGTCCAGCTGGATTCAGCTGGTTCCAGCTGGACTGCCTCATTTCCAGTTCCATAATCCAGCTGGAAGTGGACTGATTTTCGCCTGGGTTGCCAAATTCGACATTAGTATGTGAATCCTTTTTGCATTTTAAATCGATGGGAACCGAGGACCATGCCTCACCATCGCTGCTGTTTGGACGACCAGACCCCATGTTGGACAACGCACAACCAACGTGACGCAAAGCAATTTGCAGACATCAACTCTGACCTCGCACTTTTATTCCCTCAACCCAGCAAACTTTTATGTTTAGAGACTGGATGGGTTCATCGCAGCTATGCGCAGCCCATCTCGAGCCTAGCCTGGTTTTGATAAATTCCACGGGTGTTAACGCTGATGGCAGCAGTCGTGCCAAATGGATGTCCAAGCGAAATATTTTTGAAAGCGTCGACACAACAAAGCATTGCCTCAGAAGAGTACTGACCACAGTTTTACCGTACTGACCGTTTGTTGTGGAGCTGGAGCACACACACATTACTAGAAGCGACCTTGTGTTGTGTTTTTGCTCGTTTGTTAGTACAAATAAAATGAGCATCCCATGCTAAAAGACATACATAAATGACATTGACTCCTTGTCCATAAAGTTGTTTGTTCACAAGTACTACCACCCGATACTAATACCTAACCTCAGCGCAAACCAACATGCAA
Organism: Ixodes persulcatus; assembly: GCA_013358835.2. Lineage (NCBI taxonomy): Eukaryota > Metazoa > Arthropoda > Arachnida > Ixodida > Ixodidae > Ixodes > Ixodes persulcatus. Next base: position 907,246 of record JABSTQ010010036.1, read on the forward strand.
CGTTGTCAACCTTTAAAGGTATAATAAAACTATATCCTCTTTTCTCTTTGGCTAATCAGTACTCGGAATAAACATGCATTGCTGTTTGTAAGAAAAAAAAAAGAGCATTCATGAGGTCCACAGTTGTTTATCTCTTTAACCACTAATCCTCCCCTGAACAGCAGGTCAAACCCCTTATCACAACACATGTACAAAAGAAAAATGGTAATCTCTTGAAAATCCATTTAGTCTGGCTTGCCGATGACAAAGCTACAACAGTGACCAGTAGCAAAAAATAAATAAATAATAATACCGCTACAGGTATTAGCTACTCCTGAGCCAATTCCGTCACACAAGGCGATGTGGTATTGGCAGCAACTGACGGCTGAAAAAATCCGGAGCCACCACGGTTCAGCGCAAAGGTAAGTCAAAGTTTACCGAGAAGGATGGAGGCAGCACAAGTTGTGACCCATCTCAATCCCACAGAGCTTTATTTCTCCATCGAGGCTAATTCGTTCGTCACAGCTCAAGCCAAGCCAAGACACCGGCTGCGGCTCGGCGATAAATACGGGGTGAACGCGTGCACAAGAACGAAAAGAAAAAAAAAAAAACACCACATTCGACAACGACGTTCCTTCGCAACTTCCTCCAACCATTCACTAGACATTGGACGACCATGCAAAACAATAAAAAGAAAGTCAAACCTTGCAAAAAAATGACAACCGGTGTTTTCCATGAAATGGAATGTCTGAAAAGATGGCAACAACGTTTGTTTCCGCCCGTGTTCGCGTCGACTAGTATTTTTTTTTTTTTTTTTTAGACAATGTGCTGGTTTTTAAAGATAACTGGATTAGACCGTTTAGGATTATTTTTGCATTCGTTCAGCCTTCCGGGTCAAACCTGGAGGAAAGCATATATAATGCACACTTCCAAAAAAACAGCTTGTATGTACATTGCAAAGCAGCACACTAAAAAGAAAAAAGGAGCAAAATTATCTAAATTAAGGAACGTAGAAAGCTTGGAATAACTTCCAACTGGCCCTTGTACTTCGAAACCACAGGGGCAAGCTTAGCGACTGAGTATTACCTAGTATGGGTGCCTCGATGCTCGAAACAAACCGAGCACAGTTTAGTTCACGTCTAAATCTCGCTTTCAAAGCTAGTCGCAAACCTGGGGCCAATATTTGAGCAATGCAAGAATTACGAGAAAGAAAGACGACACCTAAAAAAAACGACCTCGCGGCATAAGAATGCGCAAAAAATAGAAATGAAAGGTTGCACGGTGTAATTAGTCGTCATTACTCCGAACTTGTTTCAGCACTCGTATGTATATCGCTCATTTATATATTTATATATATATTATATACATGTGTTCCTGCACAAGACACAGACACGTTTGTGAAACCGACCCACTAAACAAAATGCAGACTGAAGAAAAGAACCGCACAAACTCTATCACAGACAAAACATTGCCTCATTCCTTTTCCTTAAGTCTATTATCGTCTGCGAGGAGAAGTGAAAAAAAGAAGACAACGTGACAGACGGTACAGTAAAGATTGATGGCAACGGGCATTAGAGGAGTGCATCTTCACTTCGCGAGATATTTCCGCTGAACCGATGTAGAGAGCTTTTTGCGCTTCTCATTGTCTACAAGCAGCAAACTACGACTACTACCGCGGCCTGTACAGAGACAAAGCGACTGTGAACCGTAGTGTCGAAAGGTCTTGAAGAGACAAGATATGCCCGTTACGCCTTCTCAACAATGCATTTTCTACGCCGGCAGCTATGGGCAACATTCCGACGATGCACAGCGAGGCATGATGAAACGAAGTAACAACAACAACAGAAATGCCTAAAACTAAACAAATAATAAGGCATGTGTTGGGCCCGCCGCATTCTCAAGCGTCTCCAGGAATGTTAGGCACACCCCGACAAACTCGAGACACCTTTTGACCACCAGAAAAAAAGAAAAGGAAAAGCGGACCAAGAATTATTTTTTGTTGACAATTTGTAAAATGACAAAATGAAACTGTCGCGTAACGCTCGGTAATTTGTGAACTACCAGCAACAGTGTCGTACACTACAACACGTGCTGCTCCCGCCTGATGGTACGTGCCCTCAAACAGGTTCCCCTAATACTGTGTGCAAAGGGCAATTAAATAACCCAATACTGCATAAAATGGTGAATCATTAACAAAAGAATATCAGCCATGCTGCCAACTCATCCATCAAACAGATAAGAAAAAGTGATTCCTCCCTTATTTGCTGCCAGGTCTGAAAAACATTTGCCAAAGCTGGGCAGCCCCTAAAATTATTAACTCGACGCGGAAACGCCGCACCCTTTTACATGTCCCAAGATTTCATATGCAACACAAAGACTCGCGTTAGGTTGCACTCCTACCCATACAATCCCAGAAAAGCAGACAACAAACGAGCTTATCTACATAGCGAGAAACCAACATGTCAAAACAAAATGGCGGAAAGAACAAGGTCTTCCCAAGCGGCCCAAAATGAACAGTCCCATTTCGTGTATCACCTGGCTCAGAGGAAAGAAACCGGGGATACGCTAGGGCTGGAACAAAGTAAGTCGGGGAGACGTCGGCGCTAGGCCGGCAGGACCTGGTGGGGCCGAGCGAAGCTGCGGGTGTTGCCATATAGCAAGAAGTTGACAGTCTCATCTCTTGTGCTGCCTGGCTCAAAGGAAAGAAACTGGGAATAGGTCGGGACTGGAACAAAGTAAGTTGGGGGACGTCGGCGCTAGGACAACAAACTGTGATAGGAATTGAGTGAAGCGGTAAACATTTCCAGGCAGCACGAAACGAACAGTCCCATCTCGCGTGCTACCCAGACAAGAAAGAAGGAACCGGGACGACGTTGGGGATAAAATGGATAAGGTTGGGAGGAGGTCAACGCTAGGTCGGGAAAACTCGGGCAAGGGTTGGGGGCGAAGCGGCGAAGTCGGGTCAGGCGCTTTTTGGTTTCCGAGAATGCCGTCGTCCGATGTCTCTTCTCATTTGCGCATTCAAGCGTGTCCGTTCACAAAGACGGTGCGACTAGGTGAGCCCCTGTTGCTTCTCGAACTCGCTCCAGGCGTCGTTGAGCTCCATAAAAATGAGCTTGGCAAGCTCTTCGTGCTCGGTTCCAACCAGCTGCAACGAAAGCACACAATCCGCTTGGTGATGCACAAACAAAAAGCAAAAACGCTGCCTCTCCCTTCGGTTTATTGCAAGGGTTCTTTAAATATCATGGCGTCACCAGGCATCATGGTGTCATGTGACGTTTTGTCGGGTCACATCACCTGCCATCGCACGACCACCAGGAAATCATGTGGTACCGTACGCGACATTACGTCCTGCGACATGATGTCAGCTCATGTGATGTTAGTGTCGCATGCAATATCATGGGGCCATGTAATGCCATGGTGTCGGTGTTACATGACATCATGGTGTCATGCGATGTCCAATGTTACCCTGATGACGTCACGTGATGTTCTATGTCATGCCGATGACGTCATTTGATGTCCAATGTCAACCTGATGACATTCTGTGATGTTCAATGTCTTGCCAATAATGTTAAGTGATGTCCAATGTCACCCTGATGATGTCCCGTGATGTCCAATGTCACGCCAATAACGTTGTATGATGTCCAATGTCACGCTGATGACGCAATGATGCCATCGGTGTTCTTGCGATGTCATGAAGTCAAGTAACAACATGGTGGCAGTGTCACATGACATCATGGTGCCTTTTAGTGTCAGTGTCATCTGATGCCATGGTGTCATGTGTTGTCCAAAGTCACGCCGATGACGTCATGTGATGTCCAATGTCACGCTGACACCACTACGCCATCGCAGTGTTTGTGCGATGACGTCATGGCGAACCTTATAAACGCCAATGTCGTCACGTGAACACTGATCCATTGAACCATTGATTCCACGTGCCACGGACACGAAAGCACTAAAAGCCCCTCCACAAATGCCTCGCATTTGGAAATGGTTGCGATGGGATCGACGGCAAGACGGAGCCCCGGTGCACTCACCTTGTCGGGGTGGACGGCAAGGCAGGCCTTGCGATACATCTTTTTGACGTCTGCGGCCGAAACGAGCTGGTGCATGCCCACCTCACTCCAGCGGGTGCCTTCCCACAGCACCGTGTGCAGGGAGCACAGCAGGGCCCGGATGTTGCGCTCCTTCTTGGTCGTCCAGTCCAGGATCTGGAAACGTGCACAACGGCACTCAATGCTCGTCGAAAAAAGGGACAGTCTGCCCGCGCTTCGTACTTTTCCCTGCCGCTTCAGACGACCACAAGGGTTAGTTCGACCTCAGCAGGGGCATAGTGCCTGGAACATGTCTCTTACAGGTGCCTTTACTGCGTCTTAATTCTGGTCTTGCAATTCCTGCCCGACGACGTTCTATTTGCGTCGTGCAGTTGCCCGCTGCAATCCTGGTGGTGTCGCGGCGGTGGAGGTGGGTGCGGCAAAGGCCTCATCTGCTGTGGGTTACTTTCCAACTCAACAGTCCACAAAAGCTTCGGCGGCCAGGAGTTGGGACGCCGCAGCGGCAGCGATGCTTGAGTCTACTCCCTTACTGCCAGAACTTCTACGATCCACCGTGTGAATGACGACGCTCAACAGTATGGCCTGCCTGCTCCTGCTACGTTGTTTGCTGCCACTTCGGGATCGCTTTCGGTGGCACAGGCTGTACAGTCGAACCCAGATATATCGAATTCAAAGGAGATCGTAAAATTGTTTGATATATCGATAATTTGATATACAAAAATATGTTAACTTAAGCTGCAGCTGAAATTTCCGCACGTCTCTGCTAATACTGAAGGCCATGACAAACGGGACCTTACCAAATAGAGCCTCTAAGAGCCACTAAATACAGCAGAGCTTAGTTGGTGAAGATCACAAACACCGCCGCGTTTTTTACAAGACGGTGTTTGCGATAGTTTATGCCTGGCCACGACCTCCAGAGCGCCGGCAACAAGCGAGTTGCATAAAAAAAAAAACACTCTTGATCCATAAAATAAAGTTAAATAAGCAACAAAAAAGAAACCTCACTAAATTCAGGCAGCAAAAAAAAAAGAAAGGCAAAACAAGAAAAAACCGGGCAAAGCAAAAGCGGCGAAAGAAAAAGGTAACGAAGATAAGATATTCAAAGAGTGATTGCTCAACCGTTGTTGTCAACACACTCGACTTGATAGAGACTTCTTTTTTCTTTTTTGCTTATTTTATTTTGAGCCGACAGCCGTGTTCGGGAAACAGCACATGCTACCGTTCCAACAGCGAGCTACCGTTCCAACAGCGAGCACTCCCTGCCCTCCCTACGTGCACGTGTACCCTTACCCTTACTTTTGCCACCCTCCACTTTTTTTTTTTTTTTTTTTCACGGTTGCTCTTTTTTTTTTTTTTTTACAACTGCTCTTTTGCTGCGTATCCCTGTGGGCGTATGGTGGCTTGGCGGTCTGCCAGCCCGGCAACCCGAACTATGTGTTCGCGGCCGGCGCAATCCGACCGTGGGAGAAGCGACGGGCAGCTGTGTATCTGTTTGGGAGATCGATACAAAAAAACAACAGTCCTATACTATTACATGTGATTTTTAAGGGGATGTTTGGACTGTTTGATATAAGCAATAATTCGAAATACCCGGGTGTGATATAACCAAGCTCAACTGTATAGACATGTTCCACGCAGGCGCCGCCATCTTGAATCGCGAGACTTCCGTTATGCGGGAAAACGTTGCTTTGTTCTTGCGACATCACTCGTTTCTTTTTTTTAAACGATTAAAACCATTACCGTAAAATTCCGAGCAAGCGCCCCCCCTGCACGCAAGTCAAAATTACCTGCAAAGTAGGGGGGGCGCTATCCCGGAACGGCACCAAAATTCAAGATGGCGACGACAAAAGTTTTCCGCCAGAAAAAGAAGAAAAAGCGAAGTGCAGATTTAATATTTCATTTATCTCTGAGAACATAGACTTTATTAGGCCAAAGATTTGTCACTGCTATGTTAATCACTTTCAAAACCATGTCAGAGTCGGCCGCAAAAAAAAGTTCGCAGCATTCCGCGATGTTTCCCGAGTGCATGCCGTTGGCTATTTTGACAGCCTCTTCAGAAAGAAGCCGGTTGCTAATGGCTCATTCTGCACTTCCTTCGCGCTCCAGGTATTAAAAGAGCGCGTTGTCCACGTATTCACTGAACACCGGCGCGCCGTTACTTAGCTTTCGTCGAACTTCGGCTTTCCCATAGTTTGACTGTAGCAAATTGTCAAAATTCTTGTCCCATTCCCGTATCCGGTCGAGACGTACGTCTGGTGTGCGTCTTTCTCGTTTTCACAATCCCATTGGACGACCTCGATTTCTTTGCCACTGTGTAAGAACGCATAGAAGACCTCACATCCCCAAAACAAAGCGACAGTGGCGCGTAGTGACCAGGCTGATCGGGCTGCAACTTCGCAGGCCAGTGTTGCCTGGGCGCGGTCAGCGCGGTGCGTGATACGGGTGCGGAGCGGGGAGGGGGGCGCTTTCCCGGAACGGCGCGGAAATGTGAAATTAGAGGTGAAGTTGGGGGGGGGCTCTTGCTCGGGTGGGGGCGCTTGCTCGGAATTTTACGGTAGGTTTTAATCGTGACTGTCTATCGTTCTTGTTTGGCCTTTTCAATGTTCTTTTACTTGTTTCAGGTTGTACAGTCAAACCTTGTTATAACGAATTAGCAACGCGAGCAGAAATTTGTTTGCTGTATGCTATGTTCATTATAAAAGTACACATAACAATTGACGCAAATGTTCCCGCAATAGAGCCCGTGCAAGAACATGCACAGGACTACGATATAAAAACGCGCTATCGCAGACCTCTGGATCCTTACCTGTCACTGAGCAGCACTATTGCATTCGTGTCCTTACGTACCTAAACCATGAGAACAGAGCCTCTTAAACACCCCGGTAAAGGCAAGGTCTAAGACGCTTTCAGTCAATCTTGACGGTATTGTTTGCATAGCAGTCTTTGTCCTTCTTCCTTACACTCAGGATGGTAGATATCATGATTGGTGCAAGCTCGAAGTCCACAGCGATGTTTTTTTTTTCTTCCAACTGCTGTCCACTGCCCTCAAAACCTTCACTTTTGTCTCCAGAGAGACAGCTTTCCGCTTCGTCGCCATTTGCAGCTCCACCATGAGTGGCGTGGTTGGCGGTTGGCTTTAGTCTGCACTGGTTCTTGGTGCCGTGCACAGAGGCCAGCAACAGTGCTCCCCCCCATTATCCACTTGGTTCATAGGTGGCGGCCAGATCCCAAAATGCGCATTTTTGCATATCGGTCAATCTAAACTTAGGGAATTTTTCGTTTTTAAAACGTTTTGTATCTTTTTCTACTTTTCAATAACTTTAATAGTAGTTTGTGATGCAAGAAAAGCAGGAATTGCTTCGCTGTATTCGGTAGCGCGTCAGATCTCACTCTTTCCGTTTCGTTATGTAACTAGAACTCCCATTCAAATAAAGCATGACTAACCAAACTTCGTGATTAGTTTGCTATATACCATAATTCGCTTTATCAATGTTTGTTATAAAGAGGTTCAACTGTAATGCCTCGCTTTTTTTTCATCCCGCATACCGGATTTGTCAACTACGTGGCTGGAGATGAGGGTAAACAAAAAAAGATCTACATATAGGAGGCGAAACGCACCAGTGAAGAACGCATTCGAGGCAAGATAAAAAAATTATTGCGTTCAGTGTATGTTTGGTCAGTAGGAAGTTAGACTCCACTGGGCGTCTGGTATGTCCGCTGTAAACGAAGAAGTTTTGCCATTGCAGTAAAGGCCCATTCACACTCTTGCGACCTCTTAAATCTTGGTTCCTTGCGACCTCTTAAACCTCTTAAAACGAGAGGACACAGTGGCGCCATCTATCGGGTTGCAGTGTAAACTTGACGGTCCGGCATATTTTCTATTTCTTCCGCGCATTATTCTTTCTTTCTTGCCTCGAAAAACTTTTCGAAACGTTATAAAACGAGCCTTTCTCATAGGTATTACGCACATTCGACCTCAGAAATGCCGCAAATCCGTCGCTCTTGTGAAAAACAGTTCCACGATCACCGCATAGATGGCGCCATCTATGCGGTGATCGTGGAACTGTTTTTCACAAGAGCGACGGATTTGCGGCATTTCTGAGGTCGAATGTGCGTAATACCTATGAGAAAGGCTCGTTTATAACGTTTCGAAAAGTTTTTCGAGGCAAGAAAGAAAGAATAATGCGCGGAAGAAATAGAAAATATGCCGGACCGTCAAGTTTACACTGCAACCCGATAGATGGCGCCACTGTGTCCTCTCGTTTTAAGAGGTTTAAGAGGTCGCAAGGAACCAAGATTTAAGAGGTCGCAAGAGTGTGAACGGGCCTTAAAGCTGCAAGCTTGGTGTCTTCAACGTACACCACGCGGTAGCGCAACATCACGGCACGCCAGTGCAATGATCACCCAGATCGAAATGAGCAGGGGGATTTGAACCAAGGATTCATAGGTTCTGCAGTGCGAGCTTTCGCACCGTACGCTTCGACCTGCGACGCGTTGACACACTCGGCCGCCGATACCCCCCAGACGGCAACAGTGATAGCACGTCTGTTTCCTTCCTTGCAACCTAGTGGAAGGGAAAAAGGTGTGGCTCGCAACCTGCCGTCAAGACCCCGCAAAGAAACGAGAAAGGGCGGCGCACCATGAGTTTGACCGGGTCCATCTCTCTGGCGAGCTCTTCCCGGCGCAATTCAGCCATGGTCTTGGGACCGGTGTCCCTCTTCCTGAAGCCCGAGAAGCCCTGCGTGCCCAGCAAGTCCTCGAAGGTGTCCTCTGTCAGCTTCGCCTTCTGGGGCCCCGCTCCTGCAGGGAAAAGGGTCGCCCACACGACGCCTCCTCGGTTTAGGCGTCCACTGACAACATGAGCATAGAAAGTTTAACCGTGGCACAACTGACCCCTAACCATTTATACCGAGAGAGCTCAGGAGTCTTTCGAAGATGCTGACAATCTATATTCTGTTGCAGGTATAGAATGGCAAGACGACCTCCCCCCCCTCCCCCACACAGAGCTCTGCAAGGCATGGTTGGTGCGTTTCCTCCTCTCTACCCTTCGTCTGTTATGTGTCTCGTAACTTGCCGTAGCTAGGGTGCCTCAATGTCCTTCTGTTTAGTCTCCTTAGTCCTTGTATGTGATACCCGATCCCGATGGCACATATGCTCACGGGGAAACGCAAAGATATAGCTGTAAGATAAGAGCTGTAAGATATAGCTGTAAGATATAACTATAAGATAATACGGTCAATGCCAAGGGCTCATGCCGGGAAACGCTTTTTCATGCGCTCTGGAACAAAAAAGAAGAATATGCGTCGCGAATGAAATGGTTGGATGTCATCATCCTCAGCAAAGCGCATCTGAAGGTACCATCTGTAGCTGCCACTTGTGCCTGCAGGTTTTCTGGGTTTAATTGTTTAATCCGCACCTTGCAATCAGGATATCGGGTGTCCGTTTCCCGAACAAGTTTCACCACCCTGCCCTGCCTTGCCTTGCCTTACCTTCCCTTCTCCCCCTCCCCTCCCCTCCCATCCCATCCCCCCCCCTCCCAGGCCGCCCCGCTCCACGATTGTTTCACGCTGCAACGAAGAGGTTTTCAAACTTTTTCGGCCCGGGGAACCTCAGCAAGACTCAAAAAGTCCCAAAAAACACCCCCCCCCCCTTTCCTGTTGCCAATGGATAATACTGGGCAATAAAGGCATTCAGAAAGTGAAGAAGAGTTTATTGCACTGACAGAATAAGACAAAATGGAGGACTACAGACAGACTAAGAAGGCGAAGGGGTTAACCTGGGGCACAACGTAAAATATATATACATATTAGTGCGAATGGCGAGGTCACTTTGCCCACAACACCAGCTCAATCCATAGCTCAGTCCGTGGAGGTTAAACTAGGGGGGGCACTGCAATTTGGATGTTTGCAGAACCCACGAGACAAACTAGCGGAACCCCTGTGTTCCTCGGAACCCAGTGACGGGAAACCCCTGCGTGTAACGGATCCTATATCAGACCCTCGGCACAAATCTTCACTTCCCAGAAACGACAAACGGAAAAACAAACCGTTTCCGAAGGCGGCGGCGGCTTTGTCCGGAAACACGCTGGTTGCCGCCTGAGACGCAGCGGCCGCGGCGCTGTAGTTTGGCTTTGGGGGCGTCTGTGCAGCGGCGGCGGCGCTTGGAGGAACGGCGGCACTCGCACCCGGCGGCCGCCACTTCCCGTTGCCGCCGGACTGTGGCCCGCCTCCTGTGTGCTGCGGGCTGTTGGCGATGGGCTGCTGCTGCTGCTTCTGCGACCACGCCGGGAAACTCGGCGCGGCGCTCGTCTTGGAAGCCGCACCAGCGCCGCTGCTGCCTCCGGTTAGGTTGCCTTCGTGCCGACGTAAACGAACGAGAGACAATGAATCGGACGGGGCGGTAAACACACCAGTCGAGTGCAGAGAGCAAGTTGTCTGCTTCTTGCGCAGGAGTTGCGGGGACGTCCGAACGACACCGAGCTCCAATTGTCTTTGATTGAAAGGACAGTGGGTAGACCTCAATGCTAGATGCCTTGAGGTCTACCCACTATTTTGTTCAATCAGCCACTGAGAGCTTGGCATTCTGACATCATCGCAACCCTTGTGCAAGCAGACAAACTTACGCTCCGCAAACACGTTCCAGGCACTGCAGACTGTGCTAAGGCCCTACATTTTGAGCGACGGGTCGAGCTCTACGCGGGCGGCCGCCGACAAACGTGCAATTCGATTGTTGGCGCTGAAGCTGCTCGATAAGCTATGCTTAGAGCGTCGACCCTGCATTCCCCGATTATCTTGTGGGTGCCGCCATTTCCGTGCTCGCTGCGCAGCGAATGCAACTGGCGACGGCTACCATTTGAAAATGCTATTTCCTGAGCTTTGGATGCGGTTTCGAGAAGCTCGGGTGACATTGTCTCTCTCCCTGTCACGGAGCGTTTTGACGTTTCTGGAGGAAAGCGTTTCCTCTTGTCGCAGAAGAAACTTCGGATAACTGGCAACCGCGATTTCGAGCACTGGGATGGCCGGAGTGTCGTTAATCGGAAGAGTAGCTTGCTCGGCGGCTCCAGTCGGCGCTAGAAAGTCGCAAGTTCTTAGAATGCTCTTTAGTGCACCTCGTCACATCTCCTCCGAGGCCGCCGAACACGTTTCAAAGAGCAACTCCACTCAATTTTCATTAAAAAGAAAACAATGCAGTTAGCTTTAGCGTCGTCTAGGAAGACCATGATTCGCACGTTACGAAGTAACCAACCCTTTTCAAAAAGTGAGCGCTATCTAAATGGCTTCGACGCCAATCATCCGAGGCCGCCAAACTTTGGGCACGCATCCTCGGCACATATCAAAAACGAGCGCCGCGTCGACGTTCAACGTGAGCTCGGGTTCAAACACCAGCTTCGCAAGGGCGCACTGAAGACGTGGCAACCGCCAGTGTTGCTTGATGTTTTTTTTCTTTTTTAAGAGTCCAATCCAGCTAAATGTATAATAAACTGGTCAACAAAAGTTTGACGTACACGCGGACACCAAGATCAGATCGTTCCGGTGGGTCAACATGTGGCACGGCCAATACTTTGCTACCTACGTCGGATGAATCGCAACTTCTTGTTTCGTTTCGCCTTCCGAGGCCAAGCCTAGAGGCACCGCAGTAGGGGTTCTTCGAAATCTCAAGGCCCGAGAATCCCTGTTCTTAGCGTGGCTATTTAGTGGCCCTGTAGTCGCAGACGGAATGACAACTGCAGGGCGTCTGTTTCAAACGCTTGGCCTTCAGCATGCGCTCGTTGCCTTCCACCATGCTTCGGCTGCGCATGCACGCTCCAGACCTACGAGAGGTTGAAGTGCTGTCAAAGGTAGAAAGCTCGTGCTGGAGGTGGAGTCACCGACGCCCCTCCTCGACATTTTCGTCGTGTCGGCTACCGTAGGCAACAAAATGGCAGTGTCCACCAGGGTGTCAGGGAATGGAGAGTCGACACTCAGTCTACGCATAGTCAGAGTCCTTCAATACGCTACTGGTCAAGAAACTTCGGCCAAAGTTTCGTATGGGGTCAAGAACTCTTTCCGGGAGTGCCACTGTCTCGGAGGGGGCATTTTTGTCTGGCCGCTGCCTGGCTCGCACACAGTGATCGATTAACTTGCACTCGGCGAGTTACCCCATATTCGCAATTACAAGTAGTTTTTGCGAAAAACGATTTCTTGTACACCGACATTTTTCTATGACTGTAATCAATCGCTGTGTGCGAGCACCGGACATTCTTTATTAATATCTAATAACAAAACTAATAAATAAGCTTATTTTGTTTGTTTTCGAACAAAATGGCGTTTTTGCGAGCGAAAAAGAGCCAGACAACCCAGTGTACAAGTTCACAGTGCCTCTGCTCGATGGAGCTACTTGCAGCGCAGAAGTTTGATGGCGAGAGGGATTTGTTTCAGGCAAGATTGAAGAGGAATGAAGAATTATATTATTTTGGAGAATGTTGCAGATAAGGAAGTTTGATCAGTGAGCCGAGAGCACAAAGCTGGAGACTTTTACTTTAAGGGGGGACACAACGCAGGAAAAAAGCTTTCTGTAAAAAAAGTCGATTTTGAAAAATGCCATATTAACATCCACCAAAATCTAGAGAGTGTTCTCAGAAGGTTTCATTTGTTTACACTGCATAGTTATTTTTTAATAAATTATTTTTAGTTCACCGATGCTAAAGATAAGGTAGAAGTTCAAACACCTTGAACGAGTTTCTCTCTGATCAATTTTTAATGCGAAAGCGTTAACTGCTCCATGGAGCGAACCGATGTCATCGGCTTTGAAGCCGTGCCCAACAGCAACTAAACTCCCCTGTCCCAATAGATAGGCTCCGATTGAATGGCGCGCGTTATCAAGAAATGAGACTCCTATTGGCTCTCGCACAGCGTAGTTCCAACGTACGCCACCAGAGAAGCTCTCTCCATGGAGGCGCAGTGCACGCAGCAGGCCCAACTGCCGCTAAGAGGTGTAACTGTGCTGGCCTGGCTGCACAGCCCGCTCGGGTAAACTCTGGAGAGGCTGTACGGCTGAGCTCAGCGCAGCGCGGCCACTTCACGAGAGCGCGCGCTCGGCCGTCGGCTGCTACTTCGGCAGTAGCGAAACAAGGCAGCCTAAGGCACTACGCCGCAGACAAACTAAGGGAGCGGAAGAATGATATTTATGCTTTCGCATTCACAACCCATAAGAATTGTTTAGATGTCTTCGGACTTTTGTTTTACTTGGAATAAATTTCACTTAATATAAAGTAACAGGCAACAGTTTTTACTAGAAAAACATGTTATCAACACCATTTCTCAACGATGGATTCGTTGAGCAGATTCCATGCCAAGCTATGCTTTACTTTGTTCTGGTCTTAGGGCTGACACTTTGCATGCCCTCCTTCTATATGGCTATAAACACCACCAGCATATTTCACGCCAATTGAGTGAGTGGTTCAAGAGTTGACATTCCCAGGTAGTGTCCTCCCTCAACGAGAAACGCCGTCAGTGCGACGACGCATCACCGCGTTCTATTAGTGACTTGTTCGGAGCGAGGTCGAAATTACAATACCACTTTCAGGTTGCCAGACTCCCATCAGTGCTGGATAGACCGGCAGCTCTCAGGCCCCTCACAGAGCCGTTTATTGAGAGAGTTTGGCCATACATTGGTTTGAATAAGCGAGCATCTCGGGGCCAACCACAGGCCGCGAAACAGCCCCTAGCGGTGGTCGTGTGCTCTAAATATGTGACACGACTAATTTAAGCCGTTTTAGCGTCACTAGAGTGAAAAGGTTTAGCTCTCGGTGACTGAAAACTTTGTGCATGTAAGGTTTTCGTCACGCTAATATTCAAGTGTAGAATAAGCGAACGTGCGCTCCAAACCAGGGCCGACTTGCTAGAAACAGCGTCTCAGCTGGGACGGAGAAAGAAAGCACTGCCAAAGCCAGTGCACGAGCCGAGCGGGACTCCGTGTCTCAAGACGCTTGCGTGCCCCATCCTTTGCACTGTTTTCTTCCAGCCAGTTTCAGCTTAGACGCTGTTCTAGCAAGCTGGCCCAGAGCAAACTGTCACCGATACTCCATCTGCACAAACATCAGCAGTGCAGACAAAGGCATGGGCACGAGCGCGTGGCTTTGGAAAGTGCCTCCTATGCACGAGTTCTCGTACAAACAAAAGCATTTCGCTGAGCTAGGCTCACGCGCCTGTGTCTTTGTCTTTACTGCGGACATTTGTGAGAGGAAGTACAGAGGCTGAGATTGAACGCTTCTATTTCACGCTTTAAATGTTGTTTGCAATATTGTGACGTCGCTGTCTCCTGATTGGTCGACGCTGTGTCATACCTTTAGTTTATGCTCTAACCGTGGGGGCAGTTTTCGGCGCTGGCGGCGGCCTTTGCTCCGCCTATTGTCCAAACTCTCCTAATATACTGCTCTGGCCCCTTGTTGACACCAGCGCCACGCGTGGTCGCGTACCAAGCTCTCCCCGTAGCGTCACGGAGAAGTTTAGTGACCGGTAACGTATTGGAGGACTCTGGCGTAGCTTATTTCATGAGCACGATGACAGTGTACCTATGCTTCTTCACTGACCGACAGCTTGCGCCGACTCACCCAGATCCGCAAAAGGGTCGTTCTTGCGCCCGAGGGCCTCAAGGTTCGGGGTCGAGGCGTTGCGCGTGAGGCCGCCCCCACCAGGTCCAGGGGCACCTCCGGGTGCTGAGGGCACCAGGGGCACCCAGGTGCTGCCCGGAAAGAGGGTGTCCCAGGTGCCAGGCATGGTGTCGTGCATCCCGGAGGCGGACGACGACGCCTGGCTGGCCACATTGAAGGCCGACACGCTGTTCGGGATCCCACCCTGCTTGTGCTGTGGGAGGAAAGGGCACGGATGCGTTCGCACGAATGAGGATGAGGCACTCGAAGCGATGTTCGTTTCCCGAAACAATGTCAGAGTGAAGCCAGGGACGCAAACTTCTAAAAGACGTTGCAACGCGGTACACATTTTAACAGCCGAATGCCGCACAAATTTCGTGAAAAACACAGTCGTGTTGCAGCGTTACGTTCCAGCGTAAAATTTTCAGCGTTACATTTCACACAGTCATGTATAAAGATATAAGCCCCAGGGCCCATAGGGATGTCATTATATCACGTGACACCATGACATTTTCCAGCATTACACTTTATACAGTCAGGTATAAAGTGTATAAGCCCATAAGGGCCATAGGGATAACATCGTGTTAGGAGATACCATAAGACCACGACTTCAAGAGGTCACATCACACCGTAACGTGACCCCTTAAAGTCACGTGACATTACACATACACAACCTGTGCCCAGCTCACTGCCCGGACAGGACAAGTATGTGACAAAATGACCCCCCTCCCCCTCCCCCACCCAACCTGTTCTTGACTTCTGGCAGCCAAATCTAGCACAGGACAGAAACAAGCTTAACTCAACGTCAAAAGAACCTTGACCGCCCATGCTTTCCTTCGGAGTAGCCCAGCCGTACAAGATGCTAGTTTCCAGAGGTGTATACACGACGAGAATGTCGGAAATGAAACGAACCTGAGGCGTGTTCCCGGCGCTGAGGCTGCTGTTGGCCCAACCCGCGGCGACAGACGTCGCTGAGCTCGCGGTCCCGAAGGGGTCGAAAGGGTCGTCCCCCTTAGAAACACCGGAGGGGGACTTGGCCTCCAGGAGGTTCACCGTGGGGACTGCGGCGCCTTTCCCCGCGAAGGGGTCGAAGGCCGGAGCTCCCGAGAGGTCGCTGATCAACGGCTGCTGCGTCGGCTGTAAAAAAATTTAGGCACTCCTTCGATCTACCACCCAAACGTACCGGATTCACAATGCATTGAAGGTGTGTACCTGGTTAGTGTCCCGGACCGACATCACGTGAGCCGACGTCAAGTTACGCCATGACTCGACACCCGACATTACTACATCCGATGACACCATGACATTGTGAAAAACTCTGATGCAGTGCTCGTGCAACGCTCTTCTGTTACAGCAGCGTGTTACAGTGAGGGTTCTCAAACTGGGTTCTCGGGAACTCAAGGGTTCGCCAGAGCACCGTCACAGGTTCCTCAACCATCTCTCCCCCAAGCGAAGCATTTTTTCCAGTTCAAGCACTCCTTTTAGCAGATTTGAGCCATTCACTGGTGCATATATACCTATCAGCCAAACTATCCTCAGTGTCTGTATCGTCGTTTACAAGGTGAGTAGCCTTCCGCACTGCTTTAAACGGGTCGACAAAGAGACGATGGGTTTCTCAACCACGATCGAGGACAAATGGGGATTTTTCGAGCTTAAAACCACGGAATACATTCCGCGTCGAAAGAGGGAGACGGAGAGGGAGGGAATGCAGAAGGGGGGCAGGAAGCGACGGTTACAACGCACCCCGTGATTGACGAGGAGGTCGAAGTTGGACGTGGGACGCGACCCCGGTGGAGCGCCGCTTGAGGGCGATGAACCGAGCAAGTCGTCCACCGTGCTGTCCGGGCGATCTGCGGGTGCCCCGTCATCCATCGAAAAGCTCGCTAGGTTCAGCAGGTCCACCTCCTTGGCCCGAGGCGGGCGCCGTGCCATTCCGTCGGCGGCCGCTGGAGCTGCTGCCTCCAGCCGGTCCTTGGCGCCTTCGCCCAACAAGTTCTGCGCGGTAAATGACGACATTCTTACGCTCGGCATTGACGTCTTTGTGCGACGTCTAATCGAACGGCGCTGCGCCGTTCGTAGCCTCGAAGGTGCAAAGGAGAGCCGTGGCAAGTGGTTCTGGTAGCACCGCTGAAGCTATGGACGACACGGCGCCATTCGATTCGAACCACAATTCGCACGCCCCTATTATAAACGCCAGCATAGTTTCTGTGGTGCCGACAATACAATCCGCATATTTTCATCACAGTGTGCAAAGAAGTGACGACAACATTATTATAATGCAATTAAATGCAAAGGTGCAAGCGAGCTGGACAAGAATGACGAAAATAATTCCTGGAGAAGCGGAACAAGAGGGACAGAGGACAAACACAAATCTCCAAACACAGCTCAGCACAAACACAGCTCCACCTGTAATGGAGAGGTCCCGGGTTCGATAACCGAACCAGGCGGATTTTTTCGGTCGCGCACCCGTCACCTAGCTGTGTTTGGAGATTTGTGTTTGTCCTCTGTCCCTCTTGCTCCCCTTCTCCAGGAATTATTTTCGTCATTCTTGTCCAGCTCGCTTGCACCTTTGCATTTAATTGCATTATAATAATAACCTTAAATGGCAAGCTTCACCCTTGTTGGTGTTAGACGGGTGGCGGCTGATAAAACCCGTTTGCTCTACTGACGTCTAACCCCTGGTTAGCTTAGTTGGTAGAGCGCTCCACCTGTAATGGAGAGGTCCCGGGTTCGATACCCGGACCAGGCGGATCTTTTCGGTCGCGCACCCGTCACCTAGCTGTGTTTGGAGATTTGTGTTTGTCCTCTGTCCCACTTGTTCCCCTTCTCCAGGAATTATTTTCGTCATTCGTGACGACAACAGCTGTTATTTTGCAATGTTACGCACACTTTTAAGCACATTCACTCATTATCTACTCAAGTGGTCCTCAAATGGGAGTCCGCCCCTGCAAGGTTTGCGGAGGCGTTCTAGGGCCTTGCGAAGCCCTGCCTCATCAGACAGGCCCGTCAATAAAAATTGTCTTTTTACAGCAAAGCTGTTTATGGCTAGGGTTCCGTGGATTTTTCATGTGCGTCAACAAAAACTCAGGAAGGGCTCGCACCGCCCTCTCTTTGCTGTCGTTCCAAGTGCTTGCGTGCCTAGTTTCCTTTCTTTCCGCTGGGTGGCAGTCCCGTCGCGCGTGTCTAGTTTCCTCCGGTTTCTCGGGTCGACGATAGTCCCTGACATGTGCGTGCGTACCTTCCGTCACAATGACCACCGATCAAGACAATAAATGTGTTCATACCTTTGTTAAAAATTCTGTGTCACATTTGCGTCGTGTGCTAAACAGCTTCGCCGGTCATCCACCTTCACAAAGTGGAATGGTTCATGATTTTTAAGATTGAGAAGAAACATTCTAATTTTTGGGTAAGTTTTCTCATGTGTATGTCAATGAGAGAAGTCTACTTCACACCAGCCCTTAGTTATATCCATTTATTAAATCATTATCATAACTAACCTATACCTTTCCCTTCCCTCACCACAAACACGGTCCTCCATCATCTCTGCCTATCCAAAACGGGTCCGCGAAACATCAGTAGTTGAGAACCAGTGATCTGCTCAATCACGCACTACACGGCCTAGCGGTCACTTAAGTATGTAGGAACGGAAGCACACTGCACACACTGTTCAACTTCCCTGCCCAAGACGAGAGCGATATGGGTACCGTTACGAGTGGCGGTTTGTTTTACATCTCGTAGTAAAAGCAAACCGAGTTCTCAATGGAACTTACCTCGGCCGACGTGACGGGGCTGACGACGTCACCTTCCGAGCGCTGCGGAGACGTCTCCCTGCTCGGCAGGCTGGGGGTGGCAGGAGGGGGAGGCCGGGGAGGAACGTTCCTCGAGAAGTGGCCTGCGGAAGCGACAGAGCATCAGGGGTTGCCTCATGGCTGACGTCCACACCAGACAGTTAATTAAAATAAAGGACAACGTCCAATAAAGCTCTAATTAAGAGCCCTACTTTTCGAAGCCTACTCGACTCTTCTCCAGGGGTGACTGTGGCGATGGCCGTTAAAGAGCAGCATTTTCGTTTTCATCTGCTTTTACGGTGGTACATCGCATTTTGAGTTGGTGATGTCTCGAAGCCCACAGACATAGGCAGACGGTAAAGTGCTGAGGGACTTATCCATGCTTTCTGGTGTAGTCTGTATGTGCCCCGATTCCAAGAATAGTCTGTTGGTGGTTAGTTTTAATGTTGAGAACTCTCAACGTTAAAAGGTAAGGGCTTATGGGCTTCAGCCCTCTTCCTCCCTCCTTCCCTCCCCCTCCCCCAACCAAAATCCAGCCAACCCATTTAGCCATCTAAGCACCCCCCCCCCCCCCCAAAAAAAAGTTCCTGGCTACACCACAGGTTCCCAACTAGGGCTTGGTCGGATGTCCTCCTTTTTAGAACGCAGCTCTTAGGTACCCGTTTCCGGCTTGAGCGGCGTCGCCGTCGGCATAACCGTGAGGTCACATGACCCCCATAAGGTCACGTGACCCCTGTAAGATCACGTGACCCCGGTGAAGTCACGTGACCCCCGTGAGGTAACGTGACCCCCGTGAGGTCACGTGACCCCTGTGAGATCACGTGACCCCCGTGAACTCACGTGACCCCGGTGACGTCACGTGACCAACCTGAGGTCACGAGGGTCACGCGACGTCACGAGGGTCACGTGACCTCACAGTTACGCCAACGGCGATGCCGCTCGAAGGGAGGAGCAGCAGACAGGATGAGGAGGTGAGCAGGAGGGAGGAGGGGTATACCCTCCTCTCCGTTCCTTTCCTCATCCCTCCTCAAGAGCTGCGCTCTAATTCGGCATTACAAGAAGTTGTAAACGGCTTTCATTTTTTAATCATTCCACCCAACCAGACAGATCTCTGCTGAACGTTCACATTCCAAACAGTTAATTGGCGAGGAAGGACAATCACGTTAATGACGCCGTTGCACCGTGTCGGCTGTGATAAGAGGTTGATCCTTTGCTTTGTGGTTAACCAGAAGACTTTTCGTTGTCCTGTACACACTGCTAACATCGTTTTTCTCGTGAAACGAACATGCACCATGCGGTTTCCCCGGCTCCCCCAGAAAGCAAGCCAGTAGTGTAGCCCAAAGAAATCCAGCGCGAGAGATGGGAATGGTGACTAGGGAAACCTGATTTCGCATCAATTATCACCTCTAAAATAAACGCTCGACTTCTACGTTTCTCCCCTTTTCCAAATTTCGAGAAATACAAATATAGAACACCGAACAAACGACCCCACTTATGACACACCCATACCCCAGAACACAAAACAGAAGGTCATTCCGTCTCTCGGACTGGAAGCAAAAAGGGTCGGTTGTGGTGCAACAGAGCACTGCGACACCCCGCCTGGTGATCGCATCAATTGTAGACCTTCTTTGACAGCCACGTGCTTCCGACTGTGGCCCCATTGAATACATCCAGCAATACTAGATCCATTCGGCTGCGGGACTTTGAGTTGATGCTAGACAACGGATAGCGTTCAAAACCGCACCTGAATTTTTGCAGCAGTGGAGCTGCCGGCACGTTTGCCAACATCGTCTGCTATGGCTGCCAACGAAATGAGAATGACAGGGCGTGTCGTTCGAACGCTCGGTCTCTAACACCCGCTCCACGCATTAACTGGTCTATAACGTTACGACACTGCTACCGGCTTACAGATGGTGGCATGACGACGGCAAAGCACGAGGCACCAAGTGTGGGACCGCTCTCGGCCGCTGGCAGAAGCGAGTGATCGCCACGCCGCCCCTTCTAGCCCACCGTAGCGAAGTTCCACAACTGAGTCGCTCTAATAACATAAGTTAGAGTGACCCCACTCGAAAACTTTGCCGACGTGAGCCATCTTGGACGAAACTGGGCCCCCGACTCACTGACGCAGGCCTCCATTTCGTCGTCTGTGCTGAAGAGCAGGGCGGCGTTGGTCTCCAGGTGCTCCAGGTCGGCCCAGAGCCCGTTGGTGAGCTTGGGGCTGGGAGTGTCCCCCAGCTGCACGTCCAACACCACTGTGAAGCCCTCCGGGTAGCGGTCCAGCTCTTCGATGCCATCCATTTCGTGCCTGCCGAGCGGAGGACGAGATGCGAAGTTGCCATCGTAACTCTGCTTGGGCAACGGTGTCGCTACATTACGTAGAAAAAAAAAATGAATTCAAGCTCGATCATTCTGACAAACAGTGGTAAGCGCAGAATGTGAGAAGATCTGCTTTCACGTGATGCGTGGCCGTTTACTCGGTGGGCAAGATCGGGTGCGTTCCCGGGCTCTTTCGCCGCGCTTTTCAGTCGGCGGAATGTGAACAAAGAGTTCGGAATAGGGACTTAACGCAGACATCCAATTTTCTTTGGCGCCTAATATTTTGATCAGCCGTATGTGAAAAGTATGTTCTTAGCTCACAATTTGGACAAAGTATTTTGTACTAGAACACAGGCCTGAACTACTGACGAGCCCATTTTGTCTTAAAAACAGTGCGACTAGAGTCATTTTTAGACAGAATGCGTTTGCTGAGAAATAAGCTCAGAAAATGCAGAACTCTACACACGTTTGCACAATTCTTACACACACTTTTTTCTGTCAAAATCGGTGCCTAAAACTGCATGTGCGTTACAATCTAAACCAAAAACCGAAACACAAAAGTAAAACGCAATACTCGGTATAAGCTGGCTAGCCCCATCGCCATTGTGACTGTTTGTTTACATTCGCCATTTTGGTATCCGTATCATGCGCACTCTCTCGCGTCTACGGACTCGTGTTTGCCGTTTTAAGATGAAGAAACAAAAGAAATTCCATTAAGAGGCTTTAAACGAAAAGCCATCACGCTGGCGGGAAAAGATAACAACGGAGCAGCACTGCATGGCCTCGCAATCCCAGCGACCCAACGAGCCTGCAAAGTGTTGTTTGGAAGACAACCCTCCCAGAGGCGACGGTCGCACACTCGTACAAGCGCAAGTGGCGCGGCACTTTAAACGCTTTAGACGAAAGCTAGGATTACCTCTTGAAAACGTGGCTGCATTTTTGCAGTGCTCCGCTGCAGGCTACATTAAAATGCAATAGCATTTCAATGTTTCCTCCTATGAAGGCAATATTCCACCGAGATGAGACGAGCCTCATTTCGTCAATCAGCCCTCAGGCGTAGCAAAACAAGAACAGCTTTCTTCCCCGTCCCTAACCAGGCGCCGTTCATCCTTTTCCAGCGTCTTAATCGCACAACAAATCAGCTCAACCTCACTGGGCTGCCGCTTCTGTGAAGCGACGTCTTCTTCAGTCCGTTACTTTCTTTTGCGAGGCATTGCGCAGACGACCGGAGTGCTTCCAGCAAGCGTACAACTTTTACCATAGATCCCTCTCGAAAGTGTAACCCCTGTTGGAAGTTGCGGGATCCCTACACAATGGCGGGCATGAATGCGAGCTCCTTGCATTCGATTGCGCCTCAGCTGTAAAAGCCGTCGTGTAGCGGGAGCAAAACTCAAAGCTGCCCGACTGCGCTACTTGCACGTTCCGCGGTGTCGGTTGGCAAAAGAAATATTATCACATTTAATAACCATTGTTTTGCAAGTCTCCCCTTCGGCGCAGTGGTCAAGCGTCAGACTCACGATCTTGGGGTACCAGGTTCGACTCCCGTTGGGGGATGTCTAAAATTTTGTTCTTCCTGATTAATTAACTTATCACTCTCCTGTGCACGCACATTCGTTTAGTGTAACAAATATAAATTTCCCAAAGTAAAAGAAAATGCTATTGCATCTAAACCAGGTGAATATTTAAAAAAAAATGGTAGGGATAAAAAGATTGAGGTACACCTACGCACTTCTTATGAGTTGTGAATACGAAAGCATGTACATCAATCTTGCTCTGCGCGTGTTGGCGCACTGACTGGCGCCGACTAGAGTTCCTGTATAGGCTCCCTACGGGAGCCAGAGTTGTGCGTTCATCCCCGTAGCGCCGTCTTTCCTGCACGGCATGTTGATCCAGCTCCTCACGTGACTGAATTTGGCGAATAGCGATGCCGCGCATTCGAGGCGCGCAGCGCGCTCCAAAGCAGGGGAACGTACACCGGGGCGTGGGCGTCTGCTTTCCCGCACAACATTTTATCCGGCTCCTCACGTGATCGGAGCTCGGCGATGGCAGCACGGCGGCACATGTAAAACAGACGTGAAACTCCTAGCGCTGACGCTAAAAGTTGCACGAGAAACTGACGCGCAGCGTCAGTTTCAACCACCGGCCACCCCATGGCGTTGCGTGTCCGGCGAATGAAAACCTGGTCGGCGCACGCTAGCCAATGGGATCGAAGCGGTGTAAACGGTGCCATTGGCTGTCGACGCACGCTAGCCAATGGGATAGAAGCAAAAAGAGCCGTTTGGCGTGGTTTCAAAGCTGATGACGTCGGCTCGCTCCACGAGACAGTTAATACTTTTGCATTAAAACTAGCACCAACCTGCAGAAGGTGATTTGCTTGGCTCCCGGGGCAATGAATCCAGAGTACAGCTGAATCTGGCAGATTTTTACGGGCATCACCTGCACAAAACAACGTCGCCACCGTCCACAAAAGTCGCCAAGAGACGCTGGCCGACGGACAACTCAACACCTGCCCTCGACGTTGCAGTCATGCTCCCACAAAGACTGTCTTAAACAACAATGACACGGGTTTAGAAACCTTGGCTTTAAAAATATTGCCGCGTGCATGAGCGAGAAGGAATGCTTCTCCGTACTTCTAGAAGATTTGAGTTTACTCTTACCCCGAGTGTAGAAGATGAGGAGGCCAACATGACTTTGCCGAGTCAGTCTCACCCGAATATTCGAGCTACCGAGTGTAGCAGAGAAGGAGACGAGCGTGGGCTTGCCTACTCACTCTCTCACGGAGTCTTACTCCTGCCAGCTGCCACAATGGCGCCGTGACAATCGGTGCTGCGGTTTCGATGCTCATTCTTTTTAGGGGCGAAGCTCCTTAGGGGCTAGCCATGTCCGTCCGCCGTAGGCCGTAGCCCGGCGTCGGGTGCTCGTGCTTCTGCTCGTGAGATCACGTGCTCACGAGCACGTGAGCACATGCTCGCTCATGTGCTCGTGTAGGGCAAAAAAAAAAAATTGGAAAAAAAAAAGATGAAAAAATTATGAAAAAAGAAAAAGAAGAAAAAAAAGAGTAGGGGGTTCTGAGATGCCATCCCATCTGTCTGCTTAAAAAAAGAAAAAGAAGAAAACCACACATTCTCCTACTGACATGAATGAAAAGGCTAAAGAAAAAGAAGAAAAAAAAGAGTAGGGGGTTCTGAGATGCCATCCCATCTGTCTGCTTAAAAAAAGAAAAAGAAGAAAACCACACATTATCCTACTGACATGAATGAAAAGGCTAAAGAAAAAGAAGAAAAAAAAGAGTAGGGGGTTCTGAGAGTCTGCTTAAAAAAGAAAAAGACGAAACCACACCTTCTCCTACTGACATGAATGAAAAGGCTAAAGAAAAGAAGAAAAAAAACGAGTAGGGGGTTCTGAGATACCATACCATCTGTGCTTAAAAAGGAAAAAGAAGAAAACCACACATTCTCCTACTGACATGAATGACAAAGGCTAAAGCAAAGAAGAAAAAAAAGAGTAGGGGGTTTCTGAGCTGCATCCCATCTGTCTGCTTAAAAACAGAAAAAGAAGAAAACCACACATTATCCTCACTGACATGAATGCCAAGGCCTAAAGAAAAAGAAGAAAAAAAGAGTAGGGGGTTCTGAGATGCCATCCCACCTGTCTGCTTAAAAAAGAAAAGAAGAAAACCACACATTCTCCTACTGACATGAATGAAAAGGCTAAGAAAAAGAAGAAAAAAAAGAGTAGGGGGTTCTGAGATGCCATCCCATCTGTCTGCTTAAAAAAAGAAAAAGAAGAAAACCACACATTCTCCTACTGACATGAATGAAAAGGCTAGGCATGCTGCGGCTCGGCGTCTACGCAGACAAGCACCACCAGAGCTTCGCCCCAAGCAACATCATTCACCAAGTAAAGATGCGGTCAATTTTTTTTTTTTTTTTTGTGGTACAAATTTGCCGATTAAACGTTTATTTTCAGTTAACGCTAATCGGTCCTTTTCCAGCTGAGACAATATGTAACAGAACACGCAGTGACAAATCTTTTCAGTGCATCATTCTACTCCGTCCACTCCCAAGCTGACAGCGCGGTGGTAGCTACCTACGTGCTCGTTGGACCAGTCATACCTCCATTTTTCTCCATATGATCTCCCGCTCATACTCGTGCGCAGAGAGGGGGATCGAGGTGGCGAAAGGGAGGTGGTTGATTGGTTCGGCGAGCTTCAAAGCTCCTACCGCACGCTCAGCTTAGGGGCGAACGGAGTAATATGTAATCTGTGTTAAAACAATGTTGAATGTCCTGCCTGATACATATTACATGTGTGTGAAACCATTGGAGTGAGAAGAGAGTCCCTTTTCAGTTTTTCTGAAGCTTATGTCGTTAAGACAAACTTCCTCGCTGAACACAATCACATCTGTCAACACGCCAGATCTCGTCATACAAACTTCACCGAAAATTCTTTGGAAAATCCAGCCGAGGTTGCAGGCCCACCTTGCCAAAGGACGACCTCGCATGGTAGACGGCAACGGTGAGGTCTCCGGCCGCAGCGACGCTGAGCGGTATCGTCACCTGCTTTTCTGTGAAGTTGTGGTGCCTTCGCGATGAAACCAAGAAGCAAAATCAGTCACAAACTTTGTCAATTTACAAGTCGGACGACAGCAATAATGCCGCGATCGACGGGGGTCGCGATGGAACCGAGAAAAAAAGGCTTACGGAATGCGGTCGTACTCCTGGCAGGTCGTCTGCAACCGCTCTTCTCCGAGGTAGACTTCAACGAAGGGCCGACAGCCGTCCCTGCAAAAGGACGACATTTCAGATGGAAGACCAGATTGGGTTTGGATTGGACTGGATTGTGGCGGCCTAAAAGACAACCTCTCAGATGGGAGTTTAAAAAGACCTCTTCCAACGATGCCAGCTAATCAGACTGTTAAATGTGCATTTAGACAGCAGTCAGCTTTAGTTTTCATCGATGGATGTCCTCTGCATGTGCGCTTTGCAAAAGGGAAGTCCGAGAGGGCCTTCCAGGTGATCCCTTTACGAGTTAATTATGTTTGCGAAGGTATCAACAGCAATGCCTGACCGGCAATGTTTTTTTGCACTCCACAGCTGAAATTGGTAGGAAAATGATGGAAATTTTGCTTTATGGTTAACACACAAACTCTACACCTCAGCGTGTAACTCTATATGCAGCATGTGCTAGCCCTTCTGTTGTCCAAACTTTTATCAGACAACCAACATCAGAAGAGTCAACAACATGCCTGTAAGAATCTGTCCTGTTGAAACGTCTAGTTAAAAAATTAAACTAACAAAGGGGCTAGCTCCTATCATTCAAAGCTGGCTACAGTCCCAGTATCCCCTTTTATGCTTGGTTAAATTTGTGAACGATAAGCTTTTCTGCCTTACAGAAAACTAAAGCTGACAGAACCCTATACAGTCAAACCCGTTTATATTGAACTCACAAAAACGACGTCTACCAGTTTGATATAAAAGTTTTAATGAATTTGACTCTCAAAAATCCACTTTCTGCTGAAATATTACACAATGAAATAGTCTTGCATCTTCTGCTGCTTTTTCTTCATTGCATCCGCGATAACAATATTTTTTTACGCTATCGATGGACTCCAAGATGTTGAGGCCGCTGCCTTCTATATTCACGCATTAGCTCCGAACTATGCCGAGAGCATGGAGCACGTCCGAGCAGGAGCCCCTTCTCCTGCAGAGCGCCGTATTGCTCTGCAAGTTGGCTTTCCCCTAAGGCAGGCGGTTGCATTGGGGGAAAGCCAGCTTGCAGAGCACGCTGGCTTTTTTTTTTTTTTTTCAGGCAGCCGCGTCGACCGTTTGGAAGAAAAAAAATGATTGAGGTACGCCTACGCACTTCTTATGAGTTGTGGATGCGGAGGTATGTACATCATTCTTGCTGTACGCGTGTCCGGCGAACGGGAGCCTGGTCGACGTTCGCTGGCCAATGGGATCGAAGCTGTGTAAAAGGTGCCGTGGCTAACCGGCGAATGGGAGCAGGCTTGACTTGACTGGATTTAAGAAGCGTTTGGCGTGGTTTCAAAGCTGATGACGTTAGCTCGCTCTATGAGACAGTTAATGCTTTCGCATTAATAATATTCTCTTTTGCAGACGGAGCTGGGAGTGGGAGCACGGAGTACCCTCTACCCGCTCCATCTTCAAAAGAGATTTTTTTTTTTTTCAAGCAATCGACGCAGCCACCTGGAAAAAAATGACCGCATCTCCACTGTGGTGAATGATGTTGATTGGGGCGAAGTGCTGATGATACTGATTTTATTGTTCATAGGTAGTGCCGAGTTCCGGGTTGCGTTTCGACTTCATTATTACTGCTTTATGGTCGGTGAAATGCAGAGCCAGTGGTTCTTCTAGCGGATCAGCTTAGATCCGCTAGAAGCCGTGGGAACGCATCTTCACCGTTAAGTCAACGGTCCATGTCAGAAAGAGAATGTGTGGTATGAAACGTGGTTATATAGCATTTGAGCATTTGACCGCAGCGCCCTCTCGTCTATAAACGTTGAGCCAATGCATGCAAAGTTCAACGCGATTATATACGCATTTGACCGCACCGCCCTCTCCTGTATAGACGTTGAGCGGCTACATGCAACGTTTCATCCATGACATCCCCCCAGCTCTTGAGTTACTACCACATCTCAGAGCCCCCTACTCGTCCCCCGCAGTCGTGGTCGAGTGGTTAAGGCGATGGACTAGAAAGCCATTGGGGTCTCCCCGCACAGGTTCGAATCCTGTCGACTGCGCAAACATTTTTTCTTTTTTTAAGAAGACAGATGGGATGGCAATCGATGTGAGCACGGACGGACGGACAAGGCTAGATCCTAAGGAGCTTCACTCCTAAAAAACAAAAGCCAGCGTGCTCTGCAAGTGGCTTTCCCCCAATACGACCACTTGCATTGGGGAGAAAGCCAGCTTGCAGAGCAAAACGGCGCTCTTGGCAGTTCGATATATCGGTAGCGGCTGCCATTTTTGTTTGATGTAACCATAGTTTTTGCTATATATTATCACTGTAACATTACTGTTCACAAAAATTGTTTGATATAATGATAATTCCATGTAAATGGGTTCGATTTAGTCAGGTTTGACTGTAACACCATGCATCATTGCCATTGGCTACACTGGCTTTAGTATATTAAGAACACTGCAACTTGCTGATGCATTTTCTACGAGCTACCAAACACCTTCTCAGGTTCGTGTAAGTGTCGCACGTTATTTGATTAAGGACTCACTTGAGCTTTGTAAAGAGTGGCACAGGCTTCACGGTCACAGCAGAGATGTGCATCGGAAACCGATGCGGCAACACAGGCTGGTTCCTGGAAACCATCTGGGAGAGGTACCGAATATACCTGCAACGTCGTACAAAAACGGAACGCTGCTTTAACAACACAAACAAACCCACACAAAGAGAAGAAGCACATTCAGTTGCATGAATGTTTCGATATACAGGGAGGTCCTGGGAAAAAAGAACCATGTTTTTTTTGGCCCAGGTAAATAAACTATGCATCGCAGAAAGCTCGAACTCCGTGAGATTTTGATGCGAGCGGTTGGGGTGGAACGCGAAAGTTTGAGAACATCAAGTTACCTAGATCAACAATAAATTGAGAAAATTTAAAATTTTTTTTATGACCAGATGTTTATCTAAGCTTAATATCGTCAAAACCAGAACTGACATTGCAGACGCTTGTGGCATTTACACAGTGCAACCCACGTATAACGATAATGAGAAAACCTGACATTTCAATCGTTATAACAGATTATCGTTGCATCTGAACTAGAAACTGATCATTTTTAGACTAGTAACTCTAGAAACCGATCGTTATATGTGGTATCGTTATAAGTTGGTTGCACTGTATTAGTGAAAAACACTTATCAGCAAGAAAGAAGATTTCATTTTCTTTCTAGCTGATAAGCTTTTTACACTGAAATAGATGTTACAGGCACCAACAATGTAATTTACTTGTTTTGACGATACTAGGCCAAGATGAATGTCGGTTCATAGAGAAATTTCGTTTTTCTCAAGTATCATTTGATCCAGGTAACGTCATGTTCTCAAACTTTCGCGTTCTATCCTAACTGCTCACGTGACAATCTCATAGAGTTTCAGCTTTCTGCGATGCATGGTTTATTTACCTGGGGCAGAAAACATGGTTCTCTTTTCTCGGGAACTCCCTGTACCACAGCGAGCAATTGCGTCCGCTCCTCGCGCAGCGGGCAAACAGTGAGAGCAAGCCGTCGAGCTCTAATTGGAGGATTGCTGCAGATGGGTGCTGAAGCAATCCTTCTCTGGTGCTGTCTGGTTCCTTATAGTTCTTCACACGTGAGGACTCTGCCTTCGAAAAAGGGAAGAGAACATGCCTCGAAAGGCATATTGTTTTTGTCAACTGACAACTACCAGAGGCACTACAACAATCAAGGAACTCTCACTGCCGAGACATTGTACACCCACTAAAGAAATGTTGTCTGCCAGGAGGGGAGCTTGATTACACACATGATCAAACACCCTCCCTTTTTATCGTGCCTCCTCTCTCATGCAGAGAGACACGCTTTGGCTGATTTGCTCTCCGTATAGCGGGAGGCTATAGTCTCTGCTATAAAATGTATGGCAAAATTGCTAGTCAATTGTGTTGCATACGTGAAGCGTTCTAACATCACAAACGTTTAGCGAGACTCCCGACTTTCCATACACCAGATGCCAAAGTTCACGGCAATATCATCAGATAGTTTAACGCATACCCTGTGTACACTTGATGGTTGTTCCTATAATCGGTGACAGTTTAAGAGTGAAGTGGAAGCTCCTCCCACCTCTTTACACTTCAGCACAGCGAACGCTAGAGAGGAGGTGACCTCTTCTCCAGTGTTTGCTCTGTCATTGGGGAGAGAGGTTGGAGGAGCTTCCACTTTACTCTTAACTTGTCCCCAACTACAGGATGAAGCGATACCGCCGATAACTGGGCTGATAGACCTGGTGATCTTCCAGAGCCTTCCGTACTCGCGAGCTCCTCTCCCTCAGTGCGCACAGGTGGTCGAGCTCCTCCTCGCCTGCCTCCTCTGGTCACGTGACCTCCCCGTAAACCAATGAGCGTCAGGCCCCCTCACTCCTCCTCTCCCACCCCCCAACCAATCAGTGTTGAGATCTGCGTCCACACTTTTGCCCGTGTGCCTCTAAAACAACGAGGGAAGAAAGAGAGGACCAACACCTGAGCTGCGAGGGGAAGAGGGTCACGGGACACCGGCGCACGGCAAACATCTGCAGGGCTTCCTCGGGAGTGTCAAACAGGTGACAGAAGACGAGGAACGCCGACACCAGCACGGCCGAGGAACACTTGCCATCCTGAAAGAAAGAGAACATCCCGGGATCTGTCGTTTGCCGAGAAGCCTGAAAGCCGTTTGCCGGTTTTCTCCTTCCCCTTCCTCCTCACCCAAGTTCGTCGCAGAAGCACAGACGCGACCCTTCCTACATACCGAAGCCATAGTGCTTGACTTTCCATGTCACCTACTAGAGGCAGGCGGCAGCTGCAGATCATACACAATGTTCTATATTGCACGTCCGAGCTCTGGGTATGGAAATACCCGCGTTTCATTCGTCGAGCCGATGGCCAGCTACATCGTCCTTCCATTCTGCTCCGTACAAAATTGAACATGGTGTCAGAAGGCGGCCTCCCGGTAAGCTGCGAGCGACTACGGTCATCAATGGCAACGCTTCAAGCTCCCGACTCGCCGAAGGCTGACTGTGTTGGTACATCCGGCCACAGCTGAGCTTCCGGTACGCAGCTGAGGAGAACGAAGCCCAAGGCTGCGACGTCTTTTCAAATTAAACCGCCAAAACAGTCTGCCCTTGCAAACCCAAACAATTGGATGACGTAAAAGAAGCAATATCTTCGTTACCGTACGACATCGAGACACGAGGCCAGAAGCCAACCAAGTCAACGCGCTGAGTCACCCAACGGGAATCCAAGCGGAAGACGTGTTAAACACATTCAAGCTCGGTGACGCAGAACGAAGAAGTTTGCGGTAGCCCTCGGCAAGTTGGACACCCACTTCGTTCCCCGTCAGAACGTCATTTCTGAAAGAGCACACCTCAACGCTTGGGCTCCGCGGGACGGCAAGTCCGTAGAAGACTTAGTCGCGGCATTGCATGTGCTGGCAGACACATGCAGTTACGGAGTCCTTTGAGAGGAGTCGAGATCGGCTCGTCGTTGCCCTCGAATATAAAAAGGTGTTTGAGAAACTGCTGCCACCCTATGGAAATCTAGACCTTCTGAAAGCACTAACTGCTCCGTACAAGATCGAACACACGGGTGTCACGTCAGTAGATGGCTAGGACTTAAGTCCTGACCGAACAATGACGTAGCACTCGAGTCCAATCTCCTCCCTGCGCTGGCTTCCGGCCTGGTGGCATAGAAGAAGCAGCACTGTGGCCTCAGTAACGCAAAATGCGTTTTAGGGATGGTTTTTAAGCCTATAGAGCATCGTGAAATGTCGACGCGAGATAGAGAAGGCAATTCAGAAAACTCGGACGAGACGTCTTAGTCAGAAGGCAATGGCAGAACGGCGGCAACGCGACTCACGAGGCAGTGGACGACGCAGACGTTGCGCGCGTCCTGGCAGAGGAAGCCCAGCATGCTGCGGCAAAGGGAGAAGAGCGTGTGGAGGGGCGGGGCCTTGCGGGAGAGCCAGCCCCGCTCGGTGACCTTGCACTCGAACTTGGCCGAAGGAGTAGGCCCGCCCGGACACGTTGTAGATAGCGTAGTGGCCCCGGTGGCGCGCGTCCAGCATGCCCCGCACATCCTCCACGTGGTTGCGGTACGCAGACTCCAGCCCTTCCGCCGGGTACGACATCACTGCGACGGCCAAGCAGTCATTTACCAATCCATCGAGCAATTAAACCATCATTTACTGAACAAATAGGTCAATCAATCAGTCAATTCATCCATCTTTTTATCAATCAATCAATTTGGACATAACTTTATCAATCAAGCAATTCATCCATCAATCAATTCAGACAATTTTCTCAACCAATTCAGATATCATTTTATCAATCAATCAATTTAGAGAATTCTATCAATCAAGCAATTCATCCATCAATCAATTCAGACATCATTTTATCAATCAATTTGTCAGCAAATTAATAAATAAATCAATTAATTTATTCATGAATCAATAATTTATTCCTAATTTCATTGATCAATCAATTCATCCATCCACATTGTGATAAAAAAGTTAGTTTGTCAATCAAGTCATCCTTCATTTCATTATCAGCAAATTCATTTATCACTTAGGTACTCAAATCATCCATCAATTAATAAGTATAAACAATTGTATCAATCAATTCATCCCTCCATATTAAATCAATTATTTAGTTCATGAATCAATTGACACACTTCAATTAATTCATACACCAATCAATAAAATTGTACATCAAACAATTAATCAATCACAATCAATCATTTGATTCACCCATGGAACATAAAAAGCACCCCTTAACGCATCTGAATCCATAGCCTATTGACTAGCCTTGGATCCATTGGAGATACATGGGACGTGAGAAATGGGAGGCATACGAGTTGGTGGACATCCGACAAGCTGTATGTGGTCTGTGCTTCATACTATATATCAAATGTTTTGTGCAAAAACATACATATGTATATTTTTTTTTTTTTTCGTGGGGTGTCACATCCTTTCAAAGTGCCTCTGGAAGTAGTTGTGGAAGCACCTGCATGTTTTGGCAGCTTGCCCAATGCAGATGCTGTGATCGGAAATTATTAATAAAAAATGTGTGCTAAGTAACCAAATCAAAATTTTTTGGCTTGTTCAATGTTTTCATAGTAACGTAATGTTGTGGGTGCTCATTGATTCAATAGCTCATTGCAAAGAGAACTTGTGACCTTTATGAAAACAAGCAGATTTCACATTCGTATGAGGTGCAATCAAGTGCAGTGCGCTCGGAGAAGGAAAGAGAGTCACCTGCAAGCCGGCTGGTGATGTAGTTAAAGTCCAAATCCGATTTGCCCATTGTTCTGAAAAAAGAATAAAAAAAAAAGAAAGAAAGAAAGAAATAATGTTTTGAGAAAACATTAAAAAAAAGCATTTCCTCACCAAGCACTCGACAGGCCCAAACTTGCAAAGGAAGTTTGAAAAACATGTTACTGCAAAACGAATGTTGGTGGGGCTAAACAAAATCCTTGCAACACCAGTCGCTTCACACCAGCATAGCTGGGCTTCATTAGTTCTTAAATTTATCTGTCTTGGTACCCTTGAGCCAGGATGCTTTACAAAAGGGAGGGGCAAAACAAAATACAAGATAGAAACATCATATCTGAACTAAATTGTCATAAAAAAATATTACTAGATTTACTAAGAAGTTTCTAGCTTTCAGCACTGCTGAACTTGCATATTCTACAACTGTGTTAACTTGTTTCCCGTCGTTTTTGTTTTGCTACTACATACCACAGACCTATTTTGGCCTCAAACGAACAGTAGTGTTTTCCGAAACACAAAGTGCCAACCGAAATTTCTTTGATCCAGAATCCTTGTTTAATGAAGCAGACAATCAAAGCACAACAAGAAATGAGAAAGAAAGAGAGCTAGAAAGAAATAATGAGGAAGGAGAGGGTAGAAAAAGGAAGAAATGAACCAGAGAAAGACACAAGATAAATAAGAGAATGGACAAGAAGAGAGGTACAAAAATGAAGCAAAAAAAACTGTCAGCCTTTCCACTCTGGTGAAGAAGGAAGACCAGCGAAGCTGTACTATGGTGGGACGACCTCAAGGACGACTTTCTGGACGACCTCAAGGACGACTTCTTTTACGACCTCAAGGACGACGCTTAGAGGACGACGTCTAGGACGACCTCAAGGACAACTTCTAGGACGACCTCAGGGACGACGTTTAGGAAGACCTCAAGGACGACGTCTAGGACGACCTCAGGGACGACGTCTAGGACGACCTCAGGGACGATGTCTAGAACGACCTCAAGGACGACGTTTAGGACGACCTCAAGGACGACTTCTAGGACGACCTCTAGGATGACCTCAAGGACGACTTCTAGGACGACCTCAAGGACGACTTCTAGGACGACGCCTAGAGAAATTCAGGTTGCCGTCATCTATGAGTGAGGCCGGTAAACCGGTTGTCTGGTTGCCGCCGTCGCTCATAGAAGGCGGTAGTTGTCCAGAGTTTTGTGTCGACATTTCTTTGCGGGGGACACGATCCTGGGGAAACTAGCCCTTAACAGCTCTGCCGTAAAAGAAATAAGACAAAAGAGACATGAGATAGACGGAAGAATGAAAGAGGGAAGGGAAGAAAGGATCCACTTTGATACTTTGCCTAAAGCCGAATGACGCAGAACGCGGTGTGCATTTTTGTTCACCTGTATTGATTTCCTAGCTCGGATCTGTAGCGTCTGTTTGACCCGTTAAGCTTTGGGGTAAACCGCTAGAGAATCAGACACAACCTCACGGTGTATGATCACAGCTTTACGCGCACACGGCTTTTTGCGCAGCATAGAGATGTACCTTTTTCTTCCCCTGTGCATCTTCTCCTTTCGTCTTATTATTCTTTCTCTTTTACTTCATCTTTTTCTCTCCAGTTTGCCTCCTCATCACCCTCCACTTTTCCTCCTTCCTACACTTGCAGTAAGCTTCGAGACGTTCGTAACCCGTCCCGGGCGTCATGGTGCGGCGACAAGCCGCTGCCGCTGATTAACCACTGCGGCTCGCGACCACATACAATTGAATTGTTGCTACGATTTTTTTGCAGCCAGAGAAATAGATATATAGCAGCTCAAATAGCACTCTTCCCAGCCGCTCCGGCAGAGCAGGGGCAGAGCATCGAATTACTGACCGAGAGTTTGTTGGTTTGATTCCCGCCAAGGGACAAAGTGATTCTTGCACAGAAAACTGTCCGGGTTATCATGAAGCTCTTGGGCTTAGAAGCCAACCGTCAAACACGTTCTGCTTTAAAATGAATGAGGAAAGAGAGAGGCACGAAAGAACTGAGAAAAATGAGTGAGAGAAAGAAATAAGATGGAGACAAGGAAGGTGGAATGGACAAAGGGACGTGCGTCCGTCACTTACTGCTGGGCCATCTGCATGACCTTGGAAGAGGTGTCCCCCAGCCGCTTGAGCAGGCTTCCTGCGCCCCCACGGAGAGACGTCAGGAGGCCTGAGCTGCCCGCGCCCCAGCCCCCGGCTTCTGGCAGCTGGGCATTCGCCGGCTGCTGCACGGCCGGAGGCTGACCCGACGCGAGGCCCGCGGGTGGTGCTGGCCTGGTGGGAGCCGGCCTGGCGGGAGCTGGCCTCGTAGGCGCTGGCCTTGCGGGAGCCGGTCGCGTCGGCGCCGTCACTGAGTTGCCAGTGAGATGAAAAGAAAGAAAGCGTCATGTCTTCCTACTAGTGGGTGGTGGCCGCTCTGCAAATACCTTCCCAAACGTCTCTTTCTCTTCTTTTTTACGCTAGTTTACTTTGTTTGCACAAAAACGATGGTTGTTTCTTAAAAGGCCTAACTGTCCACTATTTTTCCAAATGAACCACCACTTGGGCTATGCTACAGCTTCCCTATTCACTGTATTTGTTTGCAAACAAACTTGCTACAGCCTCCTTTTGGGTGGACACCGACAGAATTCCGGTTTTATGACTTTTTTACCTTTGTTTTCGCTTACTTTTACTGAACATCGCGCGCAGAGCATATGTAGGTTCCTAAAAAAAAAAAAAAAGTGTCCCAAATATTGATACAACCGCAAACAGTATACAAATGACAAAGACAAGGAAGGTGCAGATGGGGACAAGCACTAGACTTCAATTGATAATTTAATAAAAGAAAAAACATCTAACTAACAATCCACATTACTTTGGTGTCGACACGAGCTTCAAAAACATGAGCATGAGGCAGCCTCCAAAAAGGCGGCCTCATTCTTATGTAAACAAACCGAAGTTTGACTGACGCATGTTGCACGTTCCTTTCTTAGCAGTTCTGTTGCAGTTTTATTTTCCCCTTTTCCCAGAATCGCGATACAGTCAAAACTTGGCTTACACATGCAAGTCCCACAGTGTAAAGGTAGATGCCCACCCCAGTTGACCTCGGCGACAATGCGTGCTCACGCCCTAGGTCGTTGACACAACGGTCCATCTGTCCGATGCATAATCAACCACAACTCAACGAGATTCAATACGCCATCCCCACCCCCCCCCCCCCCCCCTCGCATTGTACTTCATAGTTACAGCTAAGCCAGTGGTTCTCAAATGGGGGTTTGCAGACTCTTTGGGGTCCCCAGGGGCCTCCTTAAGGTTCCCGCTGCCCTTGACTGTCAGTCAAGCCGAGCAACAAAACTTCTTTTTATTGTTACTGGCTGTTTCAAAGTGCTGAATAGAAGACCAAACCATATGTGCCGAGTGAGTAGGGTTCATTATTCTCCGTTTCAAAGCTCCAAAGCTGGTTTGCATGCATTTAGTGTTTTTTTCATTCACCCTTGTCATTTAGTCGTCCACTGCACTCCCCCTCCCCCTGTGAATGGGGTCTGCCATCACTTCTGCTGACCCAGTAGGGGTCCCCCAAACATCAGTGGCCAACAACCAATGAGTTAAGCAATCCCATACTGCTTGGCGAATACAGTCAGTGCGAGTCACTTTGTTTGCCCGACAGATTTTTTTTTAATGTGAAAAGTTTTTTGGCAAGGTGTTTGGCATTTCGTAAAGCTCAGATCAAAGCGTGGCAGCAAGGCTCGACATTGATTGTTTGACGAGTGGGAGAGGAGGAGTGAGGTGCTCGGCTCGACATTGTTTGACGGGTGGGAAAGGAGCGAGGTGCTCGGCGCTGATTCGTTAACGGGGAGGTCATGTGACCAGAGGGGAAGGCGAGAAAGAGCTCAACCACCCGTGCGAACTGAGGAAGAAGAGTTCGCGAGTATGGAAGGCTCTGGAAGATTGCCAGGTTTATCAGCCCGATTAGCGGTAGCATCGCTTCATTCTAGGAACAACTCTCCAGTGTATACACAGTACGGGTTGAACTATCAATGAAGACTGCCGTGAACATAGGCAACTGGCATCTGGAAACTCAGTGTATCGCTAAACGTTTGTGATGCTAGAATATTTCACATATTTATTTATTTATTTGTTCAAAATACCTTAAAGGCCTTTTGGCATTACATGAGGGGGGCAATACAGTTGGATAAAAACATGAACAAAAAAGTATGGCACATACCACACTGCATATTGCCATCAGTACAATATCACAGGTATCAGTATAAGTCGAAGTTATTACAGAAGTAGGTATAGTAAACTTTCGTTAATTCGACCTCGACGGGACCTTGAAATTTGGTTGAATTATCCGAATGATTAAATTAAAAAAAGAACAAAAAAACGGTTAAAATTAAACTTCCTTTTATAGTCCAAAGTACTCACGAATGGTCTGCTGCCGTCTATGCTTAAAACGCGTATCGAAAAAAATGCTCCGGAGAGCAGAATAACTAAACGTCACAACCTCAAACAAATCGTGTACCAAAAAAAAAAAGAAACAAACAAAGTAAGTTTTACAAGCCGACTTTGGCGCCGAGCAGCCAGACCGTCAACAACAAAGAAAAAAAAAATTGACCGCATCTCCACGTGGTGAATGATGTTGATTGGGGCGAAGCTCTGGTGGTGCTTGTCTGCGTAGACGCTGAGCCGCAGCATGCCGAGCCTTTCGTTCGTTTTCATCCATGTCAGAAAGAGAATGTGTGGTACGGAACGTAGTTATATACACATTTGAGCATTTGACCGCAGCGCCCTCTCGTCTATAAACGTTGAGCTAATGCATGCAAAGTTTAGCGCAATTATATACGCATTTGACCGCAGCGCCCTCTCCTGTATAGACGTTGAGCGGCTACATGCAAGGTTTCATCCATGACATCCCCAGCTCTTGAGTTACTACGACATCTCAGAGCCCCCTACTTGTCCCAGAGTTGTGGCCGAGTGGTTAAGGCGATGGACTAGAAATCCATTGGGGTCTACCCGCACAGGTTCAAATCCTGTCCACTGCGTAAACATTTTTTCATAATTTTTTTTCATTATTTTCTTTTTGCCCTACATGAGCACATGAGCTCACGAGCACGAGCACGAGCACCGGACGCCGGACGGACATGGCTAAACCCTAAGGAGCTTCGCCCCTAAAAAAAAAAAGGAGAAGAGAACTTGCGCTTTCCGACGCAAGATGGACCGCACACGATGCTACAGAAAAGTGCTTTGAGCGCGTGCTGAGAAAGCTTTACGAGCCGGCTTTGGCGCCGAAAAACCAAACCGTCAGCGACTAAAAAAAAGAAAAAAAAAAGAAAAGAGAATTGGCGCTTTTT
Organism: Ixodes persulcatus; assembly: GCA_013358835.2. Taxonomy (NCBI): domain Eukaryota; kingdom Metazoa; phylum Arthropoda; class Arachnida; order Ixodida; family Ixodidae; genus Ixodes; species Ixodes persulcatus. Next base: position 945,355 of record JABSTQ010010036.1, read on the forward strand.
GGCGCGCAAGATGAACCGCACACGATGCTGCAGAAAAGCGCTTTGAGAGCACGCGCTGTGCGCGCTGTCTCCGCGCCCGATTACGTGCTATGCTCTCTGCGCTACTCCACGCCAGATTGGTTGCGCTGGCTCGTGTCATTCGCTACGGTCGGTGCTACTCCACGCCAGATTGGTTGCGCTGGCTCGTGTCATTCCCTACGGTCTATCTCAACGGCGTAGAGGAGCAGGCGCATTTTTGCGCACGTTCGGCTTTGCAGCAAAGGGTAGGTGTTTCGCAGTACGTTGGTGGTTTTTCTGCCGTGGTGCCGTGCAATGTGAGCCCGCGCACATTCGCTCGGGACGAATTATCCGATGCGGAGTCGTCCCGAGTTCGAACAATCAAACTTTTCCTCCCATAGAAATGTATGGGCGCTCGCCGGGACTTTCGAACAGGATCGAATTAAACGAAAAGTCAAATTAACCGAGGTTGAACTAACGAAAGTTTACTGTATTATGCAAAACACGTAAACTTAGAAACGAAACGTGCATATATACATTATTATCTCAGATGTTGTAAACACGCACATACAATACTATTCAGTTAATATTCGGTCAAAAAACACAATGAGCTGGCTTTCACCTACAAGAAATGAATGGATAAAAGGACCTGACACTGTTATTTATGCTAAAATAACGGTTGTTATCTCTGACCGAAACAGTTTATGATCAGAAATAGACACTATGGCTTCGGGAAGATTGTTTCCGAGTTTAATGGCACGTGGTAAGGCAGAATTGTTGAATGCTAATGCTGTCCCAAAAATACGCCCGAAGCTCTTAGTGTTAAAGGTTCGTGATTCTTTATCAAGTGGTTCTAGAAGAGAGCAGTAAGTTCCACCGGGGCTATAGCATAGTCTGTGGATGAAGCATAGAAGAGAAAAGCTACGACACGTTTCCAGCAAGGAAATCGAATAATTTTGTTTTATTAATAATACGCTGCCGAAACGCGAGTATGATGATGAAGTGAAACGAGCAGCTCGATTTGGAATAGATTCGATTTGATTAATAAGATAGGTTTGGTGAGGGGACCAGATGGCGGATGCATATTCTAATTTTAAGCGGACATATGTTTCGTAAGATAATTTACAAAGGTGAGAGGTGCAGATCTAAGATTGTGTTTCAAGTAACCTAGTGTATGGGATGCTTTAGTGCTAACTATGTTAATATGGTGTACCCAATAAAAGTTAGAGGTATGCAACACAATTGTCTAGCAATTTACTATCCTTTTTTTTTGTCGACAGTCCCATTTATTTATTTATTTTCTATGAAAAATCTCTCGCTATTGCGATTTCCGGCATCAACGCAGCGAGCCGCCACCACGATTCGTACCTGGGGCCGAATTGGGCGTCCCGTGGGGCACGCCGCCCTCCCCCTGGCTCGCCGGAGGCGCGGGGGCTGGCCGCAGCGGCCTGGAGGCCGGGCGCTTCCGTCAGGTCCACCCTGCGGGCCTCGCCCATCTCCTGCAGTCTGTCCACCACGTCGTGGATGGTGGGGCGGGAGGACGGGTTCACCTGCAGCATGCCCCCTGGGGGACACGCACGCCGAGCGGGACGGGTCCACGCAAGCCCAGACGTGCGGACACTCGGCGAGAACCGAGCGTGCAAACTACGCGTCAAATATCCTCCACTACGTCGTCGAGGCTAGCGTAGCGTCCGCGGTGCTGCGAGAGCAAGCGGCTTCGTCTCGCGTCTCGACACGCTCGCGCAGGTACCGTAAAATCCTGAGAGATGCTTCATACCCGAAAGGTATCCCGCCCCTATTTTTGGCTTGATTTGCTATTTTCTTTTAAGCATCGAAAGATGGCCCACTCCAAGTAATTGAAGTGTTGGGATCAATGATGACCTCGGTGTAAATGAGACTAGTTACCTAAGGCAGAATATAAGCGAACGTTTTTGACTAGGAAGTACAGTCATCTTTGCTTCATTGCCCTTTACCGCGATAACGAGTTAGCCAAGGATCCACAATCAAAAAACAGCATTTTTTTTTACTTTTCTTGATTGCACACCGTAAGTTAGCCCACTCCTTATTTACACCCAATTTTCTCTCGATACTAGGTGGGCTATATCTCGGGATATTACGGTAGCTTTGACAGCGTTGCAGCACTGTAATAACTGCACCAGCCTCGACTACACAGCACGGAATACTTTGACTGTCGTAAGTCTGTCCTCGCTTAGATCGTTAAATCTGGTTCTGCATGCAGAAAAAGTGCAAAGAGTCTCAAATGCAAGTAAAATTAATGAATTGAATTTATCAAGCATGGTGTAAGGTGCAAACAACAACTGACACAAGGAAGGAGACACACGCACAGGCACATTTGTGTAGTTAAAAAACGGCACGTAAAGTTATTTCTGTAAAAGATCATGTTAGGCGAGAATTAAAGAAAAAACGCGAGGCTTACGTCTTCCCAGGCAAAGTCGGCTGGATCGCTAGCTTCCTGCCCTCTGAGCTGGTCGCACGATCAAAAAATCTCTCTTGCAACCATTTCAGCCGCCGAAGAGATGGCCGCCTTGATTGGCAAACTACCCCGGGAGCCCCGCCCCAGTCGGCCGTAACCTTTCCGTAGCCTTATAAACAATGAATAGCGCGAAGGACGGGCAAGGAAACGAACACAAAGAAGGGATAGCGCCAGTCCCGTTGGTGTTTGTGACCTTGTCTGTCCTTTGTGCTATTCGTTGTTCGTAAGGCTTATCCAATTAGCCCATCTCGGTATTTTAGTGCTTCCTGTAACCTCCCCATAGTCTAGGAGTTTCCAGTCTCGAAAACACTCTTGCCTTTGACGTTCTAAAGGGAAGTGCTCCGAAATCCGAGTGACACGAAAACCTGCTCAGCTTCTGAAGCTCCCTGGGACACGTGAAGTCTCATCAAAGTGAGAGTTGATACTACGTTTTGTGTTTTTGACACATTCAATTTTTGTCAGAAACCGAGAAAAAAAAAGGAGGAAGCGACATACGCTCTGTTGGGGCGGCGCACACTCACGTATGAGGTCGTGCAACATGTCGTTCTGCGGGTTGGTCGTCGGGATGTTGTAGTTTGCGTTCAGGATGCGCAGTTTGGACGAATCCGGGAACGGGTGCTCCCGGAAGCAGAGCAGGAACAGCACGCAGCCCAACGCCTTACAGTCGGAAAGAGACGGGAGGCACAAGGTTGGCACGTGCCAAGGTCAAGCACGCAACATAGCTGTACGTGCTGCTTAACATCAACATGCTCAGAAAACAAAAAAAAAAAATTAATAGAGTGCTTTACACTACGACCCATCAGGAACGTAAAATATTTTTATCGGTCGTAGGGTAGCCGGAAGCTCCAAGTTTCTAAGAACCCCTAGGTTCCTAGAGACACCTAGGTTCCTAAAATCACCAGATTCCTAAGAACCTTTAGGTTCCTACACTTAGGTTCCTAAAAACATCATGTTCGAAGAACCCCTAGGTTCATAAGAACCTTTAGGCCCCTAAAAACACCTAGGTTCCTAAAAGCATGAGGTTCCTAAAGACACCAGGTTCCTAAGAACCCTCAGGTTCCTGAAAACATCTAGGTTCCTTAAACACCAGGTTAAGAACCCCTCACTTCCCAAGAACGCCTGTAGTTTGCGACAGGTTAGGAGTTCAGGAAAAGCTCCTACCACCCCTTCCCACTTCAGCGGAGTAAAAAGGGGCGGTACCTTTTCTGCAGCATTCGCTCTGCTAATGTTGAAAAAAGGTGAGAGTAGCTTCCCCTGAAATCTTAACCTGTAGCCGACTATAGGTTCCTAGGAACCTAGTTTGTAAAACCACGGTTTGGAGCAGCAGAAGGGGCCCTAGCAGTGCAGATGAATATATGCACCCACGAAGATAAAACAAGTACCCAAATGTCCATGGCTTCGTTGATCGGATAGTTGTTGTAAGTGTCCAACACTTCTGGCGGCCGGTACATTGGAGTGGTGTTCTTGCACATCTGCAGCACAAAAAAAAGTAGAATAGAATGTGCATGTAACAATCACAAAAAAGGCAGGAAAACAAATTTGAATTTCTTCCGACTTCAAAATTTTTTTTTTTGCCTTCGGTAAACATTAAAAGCATGTGTTTTCGTTGATCCAGAAATGTGTAAAACTGTGGCTCAGGACAGTTGTCCCCAGTACATAACTTGTTTTTGTGATTGTAGATACACTTCAGACCTATCTTTTCAAGTGTGCCACCAGATTACACCGTAATAAGGCAATCATTACGCTCAATGTTGTGTTTTTATGCTTGCACATGTGGTACGTGTTTCACATCATGGCTCGCGAATGAACAAAGTATGCTCTCGTAATTGGAAACATATTCGCTGTATCAGCACGTAGCCTTCACATGTCACGAACCTCCCAAATGCTTTCTGGCACAATCGGAAAGACAATGAATGTAACAAAACCACCAACAGCAGCAGCAGAAGCTGTGAGAATGGCCCGTTGAAACGAACAGTAATCTCACTTCATCTTCGACCAGGCTCCTCTGAATGGCAGTCCAGTAGTTGTCCGGCTGGTAGGACTTGGTTGTCGAGCTTCCAAAGTCGCACAGCTTGATCGTGCCCTTGGAGCTCAACAAGAGGTTCTCAATCTGCAAGAGCATTCAGTCGTTCTTCGGGAGTTTGTTTCATCCCTGAATCCATCCAATTTGTCTGTACTCCGTCTCACTCTTACAGAGGTGCTCCGGCATTTTGTTTGTGGTCCTCGATTTGCCTGAAAATTTGCTGAACACACCAAACAAACATCGCTGAAATAGTAACCCAAATATTGGGCCAAAACATTTTTTTATCAAAGTTATTGAACCTACAATTTTGGTCCTTACCATATTTCTTTAAAGTGAAAGTTTACTGGCAGCATTGAAAAAGGGACGCCAGTGGCACTCTTTGGACTGTAGAATTTGTTCCCAACTGATTACAAGCAGTTTCGTGGTGTCGAACGAATTTTTTTTTCGAAGCTCGCTCCATCACCCGCATGGCAGCACAAAACAAATGCTTGAAATAGCTTCTTTCTTTTTTTTTTTGCTCCTGTTTCACTTGCAAGCTTGCCTGCCACTGACGTCATGACCCCCGAATAGATCGGGAATATTTAAAGGTTGGTTTCGGCATCATGTTCAATTGCAGAATTCACAATAACTATTCAGAATTTCGCTGCACTAAATAACGTGCCGGAAAGGCCGGGTATTAAGAAAACATAGTTATTTGGGATAGCTCTAAAAATCGCCGGAGTGCCCCTTAAGTCCGACCTCGGCCGACACCACAATCTGGCGAAACCAATCAAGCAATGCCAAAAGTGTGTCGTTGTGGCGCCTGTCTTTGCGCCTCTGCTATAACCAGCTGATTCAATCAGAAACGGTGAATGCGCCACTCTGTGCAACTGATTTAGCTGAAGATAGCAGACGCACAAAAACGAGGAGCGCAGTAACGACGCGCTTCTGGCACCGCTCGACTGGATCCACGAACTGTAGCGTCAGCTGCGCTCAAACTCTGTGTGAAACGGAGTACGGCTCGTAGCTTGGCGGAAACCTTCCGTCCAATGACGTCCGGATCACCTTCAGGTCTCTGTGGATGATTGGCGGGCTCTGGTTGTGCATGTGCTGCACGGCACTGCACGTCTGGTAGAAGATGCGGAGCACTTGGTTCAGGCTCAGCGGCGTCGTGCGCTGCTGCAATATGTCCACCAGGGGCCCCCCTGGAGAGGAGAAGCCAATTACGACTGATTGACTAGTGCCACCGCCTCGACCCTGTTGGCTGCCTGTATGAAAGAATGCAAGGTGCAGTAATGATGCACAAGACGGTCGTGGCTTGAACCAGAAAAAGGACAGGCAAGAATGATCTGGAATCGAGATTTTTCTAGAAAGCACGTGGAATTTCTGAATTGCGCCGCTGCTAAACGAGTTGACTGACTTTCTCCAGCTTTGTTTTGTTTAAAAGATAATGACAACTTTTTCCTAGAAAAAGATAAATAAATACATTCTTAATTTTAAACAAATATTTAGCATTCAATAAAATAGAAATCTTTTGAATATCTCCTAACCACCTTCCTAAAAAAAAAACTTGATTGCAATCTTGTTTTTTCGATGAACGCAGGTTGAAAGAAATCGTACGACCTATTAAAAAGGTCGTGCAACTCTAAACTTTCCTGTTGAGAATGCTTTGGAAGCTGGCAGCTGACGCACCCTTTCAACGAGAAGAAAGTCTAAGACACCCAAAAGAAATGAGACATCATACTAACGAATGCATGTTCATCCTTTGTCTTTGTGAAGCGAGTGAGAACGCCCTAGTTCGCCTACACTTACAGGAAGACGAAAGCTGCAGATTTCTATCAACCGAAACAGAAAGAGACTTAGACACAACAGACGGTCAAAGTCTGGCACTCACCTGGACAGAGTTCGGTGAGAAGGAGGTACTCAGACTTGCTGTGGCCAGACTGCGACTTCTCGATGGCAGCCGCCGCGATGAAGTCGATCACATTGGGATGCCCCGTGAGCTTTTTCTAAGCACAGCAGGTGGCAGTCAAGGTCAACCCACAAACTAATTGACGGATTAATCCATGCGGAAAGTATGACGGTAAATAAATCCGCTCAAAGATTCAGACGCTGTACGATGACGGACGGGAAAGCTTTGAAGTCTGTCCGAAATTACGCCTGGAGTAAAGTAAAAACTAGAGCCATTGCATGAGCTACGCTTCAAAGTACCAACACTTCAGCCGTCTTGGTGCTAAAACTATGGCTGCCGGTTATTTTAAGTCGCAGAAAAACGGTTTCCCGTCCTCCAGAAATGTTAAAGACAGTCTGCGACAAAGAGAAATGATATCGCACAATCTTCCTGGAACTGCATTTAAAGCGCAGAAAGCATGCACTTTCGAATCGTACCGATCACCGATTGCATCCGCTCTGCTGTAAGCACCAAAATGGCGGCACCCACAAGAAAATCAGAGAACAGGGTGGCTCCAGTGGGAATGTGCACGAGAAGACGCTAAACTCCTTTGTCATGGGGCTCTATGAGATAAAATAATGTCAGCCACCAGCTGCCGGCACAACAATAATATTCCGTAATGCAAGATAACATTGTGGTGGCACTAGACAATAGGGAAGGCAAAAGACTGCCATTACTCTAGGTATCTGTCGGAATGACCTTCATCTGTATAGACACAGACAGAACAATCCTGCAACTCTTTGCACACTGCCGCTGCAATTCAAACTAACGGCAAGATGTCAAGTTGATGTTAACAGTGATTAGTTTTAGAGGAACGGAGCCGACAGAAAAAGGATACAAGAACACTGACTTCCTGCAGGATGGATTTGCTGGCTTCCTCATCAGCAGCAAACATGCGCTGCCGGAAAAAAGCACGATGTCACGAATACAGTTCCCGACAAGAAAGAACAACGACAACTATGATACAAGTGCTTGACAGAGGGCTGCATTCTCACGTCATGCGAGTCATGTTACCTTGAGTGCATATTCTTTGTTCGTTGACAGGTCCTGTGCTGCGAACACAAAGCCAAACCCTCCTGCAAAAAAATAAAAATTTAAAAGACGGCACGAAACACAATCCAAACTATTACCAATCCTTTGGAAAGGCGACTCCAACCCCGAAACTTGGCGTTGTATTAAGGACGTCTTTTGAATACATCTTTTTAGGGTGCTAAGTAATGTTTTATACTTTAGAAAACCACTGGCACGTCCACCCAGTTCGGATTTTGAAAAGTGTGATCGCTTAAATGCAAAAACTGCGATCAAAGTTAGGTGTGCTGTTCTTTCTCCTGCATTGAGAGGAGCCAAGAGACAGAGAAAAACGGGAGCAGAATGTGGTGGCTGAGTGACACGCAACTGAGTTGCGCATGTTGTGAGTGAAACCTTGGCTAACCACGTCCGCTTGCCGTTAACCAATCAACAAATTAATGCACGCTTTACTGTGCTCCCAAGTGAACAGTGCAAGAAAGAAAGAATGGCATAGATTTTGACGCTAGTCCGACTTTTCTGAGCCTCTCTCATTCTCCCACTTATGCTCATGCTGTCTTTGATCGAGGTTTTTTTTTGTTTTTTTTTAAGAGAGTGTGACGCAGATGCAGATAATTCATATTTGTTTTTAGACTTTGGAAAGTATGTATTAAAAGTCAGTGTCCTAAAAGGATTACCAGGGGCCTTTAGAGTGGACGCTTCAGTCCTTAGATTTGACAGAGAATTCTGGGATGAAAGTTTAGCCACAATAATGTCCAAGCAGCATTTTTCTTTGGTGCTTACGGTCGCTGCGAAGTAACCTCGTGAACATAGGGCACCTGAATACTAGTGTAGGTGCTGAGTTACTCAAGGGGCAATGTCTCACTGGCCGAGTTTGATGAAACAGCGAGGAATCATGTTGAGTCCGAAATATTTATTTCATTACTATTGTTGCCCCAACTATTGCTTTGTCAACCTACTAAATAACTAATGGTACTCTGGCAGTTCATTCAACTGGACAAAAGACAGCAGGGAATATATAGTTCTTTTAGGCGCATGACTGGTTCCTAATATCGGGCCAGCACATATATGTTGCACCGGGTGCTCGCGCAATGTTCAGCAATATCTCCAGTTTCTCACGTAATGCTTAGCAATGCTGCAACACGGCTCGAGTTCAATATGGCTACCGCAAGTGACTTCGACCCTCCCCCAGTCTACGAGTATCCCGATATCTTGCGTCAGCGTCTAGAACATCTAATCTTGCCAACATTTGCACAAAGCTTGCATGTTGGAGGATTTTTCCCGTAAGCCTCGTAACTGTCAGAGACGCTTTGATATCAGCAAACTTTGCTCGTTTGTCTGGATCCAACATCTGAAGATTAAACAAAGTAAAACAAATGACAACGTGGTCTTCTAAAAAGCGTGTTGCCCCCAAGGATTTATTCTTTCTATGATCGATTCATGGTTCTCTTCCAACTGGAAACCTACAAGGGTTGTAGCTGTAGTTGAAACATGAACAAACCCTGTGTGGCCTCCCGCACAATATGACACACGATCCAGCTAGAAGGGTAGCAGCATTTACGTGAGCGTTCGCTCGTGTCTTTCAGCAAGTTTGAGTTACAGACCACGCAGGAAAAAAGCTTAAGCTAATAGATAAAAAAAAAGAAAACAGTAGGAAAACACGAAAAAGAAACGACTGAGGTTCTCGAACTATTGCAGCAATCAACACAAGCGATTCCAATGGGTGCAGTTTATGATTTAGCCTCATTTCGACGAAGAGAGACTGTCATCACGTAGCCGTGTCGACCGCGAAAAGGAAAAATCTAGTAGACGCGGTTTTTTGTTTATGGTTTTGTCAAACTCGTGAAAGACACTCACGGTCGTTGGGGCACGGGAGGGGGGTTATAATGGTCATTAGTTTCCTGTGGGTAGAACCGTTGACAACAAACACGGGTTGTGGGAACTCTTGAGTTTGCAAAAGAACAACGACAAACAAAGAAACAAATAAGCAAGCGACAAACACCCGGTGGGTGTCATACGGAGCGTCCCGCGAAGTATGGGGAGGTTGCAGGAACACCTGCGATTTCGCAGTGACGCCCTTCCAGACGCTCCCACCGACACCAAGTCGCATCGAATAAAGAGTCGACTAAGTTCCCGAGACGACTTACCTTCTGCGATGACGCGTTTGACGCGGAGTTTCTGCTGACCGAGTTCGACGATCTGTCCGACGAATTCGTGCTCCTCTTTGACGCTCGCGTTGGCGAAGTAGCCCAACGCCGATTTGAACAACTCCGTCATGGTTTTGCTTTTTTCCGGTGGCCGCGTGCCACGCTCTGGGGTTTCGGGAGTAGTTTTTGAGGCGGTTCAAATCATCTTGGGGTCGTGATTAAAAAAAAGAAAGCGGTCCTCGGCGGTAGATCACATATCGACCGACGTACGGGGGCGAGAAGCTGCATTCAGGAGCCGAACGCCATGTTGGATCTGTGACGTCACGAGTCTGCGGTTACGGAACTCGTTAACGTTTAACCACTAAGCTCAGGCTGAGATAGCTAATATAAACAAATTTAAAATGTATAGGTAGTAGTATAATGCGTCAAGCATCTATAAATATCTAATGAATAATAACATATATACAGTAAAAGTGGATTTTAGTTGTTCGTGTCGCTGAAAGATGGCGCGTTATATCTCGTGCGCGCGCGGTGGACGCGTCGTCTGCTCGTTTTTGACCTTGGATGCGTTGAATGTATCAGTTTTATTTTGGAAATCTTGTAACTGCTCTATCCAAGCAGTGCATCTTGTTAATTCATGGCAAATCAAAATGAATACACGTCGCCATTTTTTTTTTTTTTTTTAAGTGCTAAGACTGAGCAGACACGGAAATGGATGAACACAGAAATCCATTAAAAAAGTGTAGACTCTGTTCCGATAAAATGTGATAAACATTAACAATTTATTTGATCAGGTTAAACTGATTATATAGATATATAGGGTGCTTGTGAGAAATCTGAACCCGGCTTTTCGCACCGCAAAAATAAACTAGACATCGCAGAGAGCTCTAACTCCATCAGAACGTAGCCCCAGCCGTTTGAGCAAGATGCTAAACTTTCAGCACCAACCGTTATCTTATTCAGAAGTTATAAGTGATTTTTTGAAATTTTCAATGGGAAAATGGGGTCCATTTTTGCCCGTTTTCGGTTTCTGGCGCCATAGAGTTCCATGTATTCAAGGGCTCCGTCGGCTGCCATTTTTCCATTGAAATTTTCAGAAAATCGCTAATAACAGAACTCAGGAGTTCTGTGCAGAAAAGGCATAGGGCGGGTAGTACATGGCTTTCAGATTTGCTGCATCCACGAGTGCTCGCGAGAGGCAAATCTGAAAGCCACGCGATTGCGTCTGCGCTTTTGCCTCTGTTGCACGCAATAGCTCGAAACCGAAACTGAACCGATGAGGGAGAATAAATAGTGGAGAGCGTTGCCAGAAATGCAATTCTTGGTTGTTTTTTTTTTAAATCAACATATCTGCAGCTTTTTAGAAGCCCCCCAAAATTGGTATTATATTTGTTTTATTTTTAATATTGTGTATGTGCCTTCCATTACCCACGACTTTGATTACCTTTGGTGGTGATGTCTAAACCATACAAAACGGCACGTGACAACGGACAAGAGTGAGCGCGACTCAAACAGGCCCAGTTTTTAGTCGGCGGTTTTCGGGCGGAAAGAAAACGAATGCGAGCCGCAAATTGTGTTCTGGGCAGTTTTGCTCTCATGTCATGTACGCATGCCTGCGCGTACGGGTGATACGGACCACGGGCCTTCTGTGGTCACCAAACTCTCCTCAAGAGTTAAAGAAATATCAATATACCCTACTTGTGTTAGCAAAGGCAGAAAGCTTACGTTGAAGACGGAGCTTCTAGTTTTTAAGGGTGAACGGAGTATAAGTATGAAACAGAGTATGCACATGTATGCTTTTAACATGTTTGCAGAGTTTAGAGAGATGAATATTAATTTTTTCATATTAAAAAAAGTTGACCTTAGGAGGGCTTAGGGGAGGCGGTCCATCCACTCCACCCCCCCCCCCCCCCCCGCCCCTAAATCCACTCCTGCCTCAGTGACTGTAGACCGTATTGTGGGATCCTCTTAAAGGGGCACTGACACGTCAAAATCTTATTTTTTTTTTTTATTATCCGAAACGATTGAAAACGGTGCCGGGACATTACCCTCAAAATTCGAAACTTGGGAATTCAGTATTTGTGAATTAATAAAACAATTTCCAAATGCCGAATTTGAAGTTCCCGCGCGATCCCCGCCAGTGCAGGCGACTCGACTTTCTCTCGGACCTCCGCTGACCCGATGCGAGGAGCAGGCGAGCTGGCGCGCGGGAAAAAAACGGTTTCTTTCCCAACTCGCCGATCTGCTCGAGCACCGCCAAGTTTTCTGAGAGTGGACACACATCTAGGAGGGGACATCTCACCGAACTCTGATTTTTGGTATTTCAAAAAGAGGGGCCGTAGTGCGTTCGCCATTGCGTCAAAAAACATGTTTTACGATTGCCGTTATTAAATGTTATAGAAATGTCACCTACAAAGCTTCTAAATTTCCTGATTTTTGACGTCACCGATCAAAAGAAGCGAGGAGGTAGCGGCGGGAGATTTAAACGCCAAAAATAAAAAGGCGCGCGCGCGCGCGGGGAACTTTTTTTTTCGCGATGCGGTTTTTTTTGCGTGTCTATGACTACAACTTGCGTCGTTTTAGACAATAAAAAAAATACGACCTTTGGGGTGTCAGTGCCCCTTTAACGCTTCCCCCTCCTAAGCTGCGAGGGGAGGTGGGTTCCTCTTTGATACTGGAGCATCTTATCTTTTGTAATAAGAATATATAGGATGCAAAATGAAGTTTTCTTTAGAAATGAGGCTCAGGTCAGAGTAGGCTCAATTCCCCAGTTGACGCGAACAGTGCAAGTGCCCCGGTGCACTGTATACCACGGCATCTGCACGGCATGTGGCAGACATAATAATCAAGCGATATCATCAGGAGTAAAACACCTTGGTTCTTCCCTGTTACAATAGCCGCTATCCCATTATTTTGCACATTCTTCTCGCGACTCTTAGCTCAGAGAGACTGACATTGCCTCGAAATTTTCACGATGACGGGGTCAGCGCCAATGACGAGCAACATCTACACTTTGTTTCATCGTAAGGCAAAGCACAGCTGATGCTATAAGCCAATGGCACCAATCAACGAGTTCAAAGAATGGGACCAACGGGTTCAAAGAGCAGCAGCAAGGTCTACCCTGTCAAAGTACAGAACAACCTCTGTTAGCGAAATGCTAAAAACACTTTACTTGCCACATCTTGAAGATAGACGAGAAATAGCTAGGTTAAAATTTCTGCATTCAATGCATCGAAATCTTTTCAACTTTGACGCTAAATCATCGGCTTGGTCAAGCGCAGCGGGTGCCCCTACACTTGCACTTTTGGTATCTGCTTCAGCCTTCAATAGTGCTCTGGCCAAGATGAAAAGCTATACGGTGGGTACGGTAGACGCTGTGAACATATTTGTATCACTTCCGCTTTCTCGAACTTCCCTAAATATTACAACCGACCAATAAAAAAATATTTGTATTGTTTGTTTTGTTTAAACGCCCCTCGGCGCAGGTGTGGTGCAATTCTTTGCAAAAATGGCGCTTTGGCACACATTGCCGACTTTCGTTTTGGCGCAAATTAGCAAGTCACACTAATTACTAACATACAGCAAACACAAATATATCAATACGATCTAGAAACAAAAAGGTTATATACTTTAGACATTTTCTTTTATAAGCTGAATTACAGTGGAAAAACATGGGTACATGAACACTTTGATGCTCCTTCATAGCTACCACACTGTCCTCCAATTACTCGTATGCATAGGAGCAAACAAATACAGCTTGAATTTCACATTCTCCAACAAAAAGAAATCAAAGGTATCAATGAACTGACGTGTGAACATTTTTCTAGCTGACATTTTTGGACGAACCAAAGAGGGTACCTTGACCAGGAAAGGCTGCTGTTCAGTACACCACAAGACTTGCGAAACAATGTTTTACACTTTCTCACACCAATAGTGCCATGACGAGATCTCCTCTGCATCACTCAAGGACAACCAATAACAATGCCACCAAGGACACATTCACATGCAGGAAACTTTCTGTTAAAAATCATTGTGTCCACCTTGTTACCGAGGTTAAAATGTTGATGCACATAAAAAGATGTTTCAACTTCCTGCATACTGCAGACATTAACTGTGCGTGAAACTAAATTGGTATATCAGTGGTGTAGCCAGGAACTATTTTCAGGAAGGGGGGGGGGCGGCTTTTTCACATCTTTGGGTGTAATAGTCGATGTACTGTACAATTCACGGATATAGGCACGGCCATTCGGCCATTCGACACCCCCCGGTTGGCTAGAACAATTCAGTATTAATTCTATATTTGCCTTTCTTTACCAAAAAAAAAAAAAAAAAAAGTTTTGATTTTGGAGGAGGGAGGGAGGGGGGGAGGGTTGACCCCCAAAACCACGCCTCTGCATACCGGATATGGGGACAACGTGGCTGGGTACGAGGCTAAACGAAAAAGGTGTATATACACATGATGACTGCAATGGCCGAGACTGTTGATACACAAAGATAACTGAAAGGCAGAGGAATGAAGAGGATGGCAAGATAAGCAGGAGAGCAACAAACTGATCCGCACGTCATTGCTATAGTATTTATTTATTTATTTATTTATTCATTCTGCCAGCCGTGAGGCCAAGGCAGGAGTGGTACATATTTTCAAAAACATACCAAGGACACACAAAGAATTCAATAATTCAGTCACATCCCTTGGTGACATGGGAAGAAAGAAACATTTCAATTTCCCTCACAAAGGTTGACACACTTTGAGAGTTGACTATACATTCAGGCAGCTTATTCCAGAAATCAATACATCGAACAAAAAAGGAGTGCTTAAAATGATCCGTAGAGTATTGATAGGATTGGATATTTAAGCTATGTTTTATTCTGTGGTACACCGGAGGAGACATCACGACGTATTTTCGGGTATCCAACATCGAATGACCATGAAATATCTGAAAAAAAAAAAAGTTTCATTCTATTCGTTTCTAATCTGGTCTTTATGCTAGGCAGGCCTGCTTGCTCCTTGAGTTTTGTGACCGACTCAGTCGACCGGTAGCAATTAAAGATAAATCTAGCAGCCTTATTTTGAATTCTTTCCAATTTATAAATATTTTGATTTGTGAATGGTTCCCAAACCGGACTAGCGTATTCCAGAGTTGGCAAAATTAGACACTTAAAGGCGATTAATTTGACATCGGAACTAGCGAACTCCAACTTTGTTTTAAGCATCCATAGTTTTTGAAAGGCTTTCTTACATACATAGTCAATACGGGAGTTCCAGCTTAAGTCACTTCTTAACTGCACTCCAAGGTATTTATATTCGTTAACTTTAACAAGCGGAAGACCATTAATACTGTAGTTAAATTGTAAGTGTTGTTTTTTGCGCGTTACATTCATGTAGACCGTCTTACTTATGTTCAGTTCCATCTGCCAGTCAGCACACCATTTCATTATCTTACGCAAGTGCTTGTCCAAATTTAGTTGGTCTTCATTGGAACTGATATTGGAGCAAATCACAGTGTCATCCGCAAAGTGCTTTAAAGTTACCGCGGAGTCAAAGTCCTTTCCCATGTCGCTGATAAATAATATAAAAAGAAGCGGTCCAAGTACCGATCCCTGCGGGACGCCGGATATTACTTGTATTGATTCTGTTCTTTCCCTTTTAAAATACACATACTGTTCCCGTCCTGATAAATATGAGTTCAACCAATCGACTATCTGATCATTCTTAAGAACGTGCTTGTACAACAATTTCGGGTGCGATACGCGGTCAAAAGCTTTAGCGAAATCTAAAAATATAATATCTGTCTGCCCCCCTTTATCTGCGGTTATGCTCAAATCATGAAAAATTTCGATTAGCTGCGTAGTTGTAGAACACCCCCGTCTGAATCCATACTGATTAGAGCCCAGAAAATTGTTACTCTCAATAAAAGTGATCAAATGTTTCGATAAGATATGTTCTAAAGTTTTACAGCACGTGCTCGTTAGGGAAATCGGTCGATAATTACTCAAGATAGTTTTATCACCCTTCTTATGGACCGGAATTATCTTGCCACATTTCCAATCTCGGGGAATTATTCCTTTGGCAAGTGTTAGGTTAAAAATTATTACCAGGTAATGGGAGCACCATTCTGCATATCTTTTTAGAAATATATTAGGTATTTCGTCAGGCCCGGATGATTTTTTAGCATCAAGGCTTAATAACAAATTGAACAGACCTTGCTGGTTCACTGTCACGTCAGTTATAGCAGGAATGCCACTAGACACGCAGAAATTGGGAAGGATGCCATCGTCTCTTGTGAAAACTGACTGAAAGTAATGGTTGAATGATGAAGCAACTTGCCACTTGTCTGTTATAATAGAACCGTTCTTGACTATACCTGGAGCAGTTTCCTTAACCGGAGATAAATGTCGCCAAAACTTTTCTGGGGAATTTTTTAGAAAGTTTGTGAGTGAATTTTCCATATAAAAACATTTAGCATTGCGAACCTCCGATTTAAAAGTATCCGAAAGGCCCTGTACTTCCTCTCGCTTTTGAGGTGTCTCGCATTTTTTTAGATTCCGCCTTTTTCTTTTTAGCCTACGCTTCATGCGAATAATATTTTTTGTTATCCACGATGATGTATGTATGATGTCAACATTGGCGCCGTGTGCCATAAAGAGAATAATTGTTGCATCAGTTACTGGCATGAGCCCGTGCCATCATCTAGCGTCTCATTTGTGCAAGCACACGCGCAGATCAAGCACAAAATTAACACGCAGGCTTGCTCCAGCAGCTTTGGCCAGCAGGTTTGGAACAGAGCGTAGAATTAATGTATAACAAACTTGTCCAAAACAAATTTCTTTTAATGGCATAAAGGGCACACATTATTACGAGGGTGTTCCGGCAACATTGAAGATGCACCTATGTACCACATGGGGGATCAAGACGTCCATAAATCAAGTTCTTTTTGTTGAGGAGAGATGAGATCCCGTCTGGCTACGCCGTAGCCCAGCTTCTCCGGCGTCCTTCCGAGAAAACACGAGGGGCGTACACAAAGCGAACACCAAGCGGAATAGCGAGTTTCTGCCTGACACCAACCACACGAGACACTTACAATGGAGAGCCCTCCTCGGCAAAGCAGTTGAGCTCCACACCCGAATCGCCGAGACGGTTTTTCTTCTCTCTCACGGTCTGCAGCTGATCCTTCCAGCTCGTTCAAGTCACCCGATATGGTTTTCGCTACCCTACGAGACTTCGGAGTCACTTTGGGCGTTGACGTGGTGCAAGGCACACTGGTTCGCTTCTGAATGGCTTGCGCAATCTCCTTCGCCACCCGGAACGGCGAAGACGTTGCACCGCACAGGCTGACCCCTGGAGAGTTCTTCCCCGATCCAAGCTGGGGGGTAGGGTCCTCATACCAGCTACCGTTGAGCCGTCGTCCGCAGCCTCCCAAGGGGGTCTTTCCGAAGCGGGAAATCGGAGATTGTTCTCTTTTGCAACGAGAACGAAGACCCGTGGATGTCGTCGCTCGGAGCTGGTGCAGCCGCCGGTGCCTCGGCCGCCTTTCGCAGTTGCCTCTAGTGCTCGAGGGCACTTTTTCCTGCCGCGATGGCTGCAGTGGACGAGGGTGGCGTTACCTTGCCTCAAGGATGCGTTGGCTTTCGCCGAGCCGCCACCTTGCCACCTCGGTCCTCTTGCTAGCTGTCGATGTGGCCAGTGGGATCCCCGGGGATGAGCTTCAACCTCCAACGACAATCTTACATTGCGTCTTCGCACCAGTAATGGGACCACATCTCTCGGTGACCTGGTTTACCGACGGAGGTTACTGACGGAAATATTGGGTGAAAATGTTCTGCTAGCTGCTTTGAAAGAACTTCTGGTGGCTCGCACTTTCTTGACTGGTACGGCAGTCTGCTGCCGCGATCGGTTTCTCGCTGGAAGGTTCATGGGTTGAGACTGAGCTGTAGCTTTCTTCTCCGACTGTCCCGAGCTATCGCTGTCAGCTGCAGAAATGCTCGAAGAGCCTCGGAAAGATTTGTCACCGTCCTTAGCCCTAACGGGGCTACCACCAGCCACGTTCTTCCTTCCTACTTTCGCGACGTTAGTCTTAGGTTGCGGCGGTCTCGGTGCACGGCCTGCAGAGTGAACTCGCGGGGATTTGAGACCAACTTCGTCTTCCTCAGCCTCAAACTCTGATGTTACTAATTCTTCAGTGGAGGAATGGCTGCTGCTCCTTGCAGGTTTTTTTCTGGGGCTTGTAACCGCCTTCAGCTGATGAGAGTTCTCCTGGGGACCTTGCTGCACACTAAGGACTGCTTTAGACTGTGTAACCTTGTTTTTCTGGGAGTTTTTTAGTGTGCTGCTGCTGTCATCCATGGTACCGGAAATGACAGATGAACCCCTAGGCCTGTGCCTGATATTTGCTCTGACGACGACAGCCTGCAGTTGCTTTCTTGCTGCGAGGTTGTTGTCCCTTTCAGTCCTAATCGAGCTTCTTCTGGTCACAGGATCTCCTGTATCTTGTGTGGCGCCAATCCCGGATTTCGATGATCGCCGCTTGGAGGCTAAGGACTCTGCTCTTGGGTCCCTGGAACTAATCTGGGAGCTTTCCGACTCTGTTGTTAGACCTTCCTTCGTACTATGACTGCTGCTGCTACTTGGGTGCCGTTTCCTTTTGATTGGATTCTTCTTCGTCAGCCTTATTGGGTGGGCATGGCTTCTCTTAGGACCTTGATGTGCGCTGGAAACGCCCCTAGTAGAATGTTGAACAATGCCACTTTTCCGATTGCTGCCTGACTCGTCGCTACCGTTTTGCGAGGCACTAGAGTGGTCATGCGAAGACTCTCCACATCCACCGGCCACAAGAGGAGTTCTGGACATGCCCTTTTTCTTCACTCCTACAACTGAAGCCTGCAGTTTCGGTTGCTTTCTTGTTGCAGGCTGCCGTGATTGAGGTTTTCTCACTTTACTTCTTTTGGAGTATATAATGTCATCCCTGCTGCCTTCCGAAGATGTGGTAGCATCGTGGGAAATCTCGTCCTCTTCTTCAACTCGGGTGGTCTTGTTTTTGGCCATGTGACTTCTTAATTCTACGTGAATTTTTCCTGTTCTCGGTGACTGCACTGCCAACCATCCTTCAGAGCTGTCACTGCTTGCCGATTCCTCCTCTGAGAGTAGTGCCTTTGTACTCTTTCTCGCTAGTCGGATGCAACTCCCGTTAACAGCCTGCCGTTTTAGTGGAATGTCTGCCTTGCTGGATTGGAACACGGCATTCCTCTGCAGGTGACTGGGTTCACCGTCACTGTCGCCCGACGAGTCTGAGGAGTACCGCGAGGAGAGCGTGTTTTCTCTCCTGGCTCGAAGGGATTTGCGTCTGTCTGCGTAACTACCATGTGCTTTGGCAGGACTTTTGCTCTGTGCGTTCTTTGCGGCAAACCGGAATGAGTCGGAAGCTCCTGGCTGTGTTGGCGCTTCAGACTTTCGACTGCTACTACTGCTGCTCTCACGCTTCCTTCTCGAGCCAAAAGTCTTGCTCTTTTTCGTCACATGTTGAGCGCCGTCTCGTTTTGCAGGAAGTGACCCTTTACCACCTCGTGACATGTCTTTTTCTTGCGAATATTCGGAATCCATGTCACTGGTACTCAAGCTACTTTGAGGTGTACGTTTTCTTCTGGTTGCTTCCACTTTAGACTTCGTGATGTGACGACCCTCCTTTTCCCTGCCGTGAGTCAAGGGACGAGTGTGTTTCTTTCGCTCAGCAATCCTAAGCCTGGTTTTCTTGTCCCTTGAATCAGTCAGCGATTCTGTGTCTTCTGTTGATTTGGCAGAGCTAGATTCTTCCCCACTGCTGCTGCTTCCCTGCTCCACTATTTCCAAATTTCTAGGTACATACTTGGCTCTTGGTGACCAAGCGACCTGCTTTTCTGTAGGTCTGGGCTTTCCTTTTGAGCCAGCTTTCTGGTTGGCTTGGCTTGTGGCTTTCTTTTGCTCACGTTCAACTTTGTCATCATCACTGTCTGACGGCTGCTCTCCTGTCGCTGGTCTCCTAGGATGTGCCTGCCAACTTGCTTCAGCTCGGACGTTGTCCGACTCGCTTCCCGAAGTTTGGACCCCAAGGCGTCGAAGTCTGCGGCTGCTTCTCGTTCCCTTGTTCACATTGTGCTTTGCCCTGGTAGACACCTCTGTAATTGTGGAGGATGTGGAGTGTGAGCTCTCACTGATCTCTGCAGGTATGGAGGACGTCCCATCAGAGGTGAACTCCTCCCACTCACTGTTGCTCTCATGCGACGTCGACTCTGTGTCTGTCTCGGTCGGGAAGTGGTACGAGGAATCGTCGTCTTCGGAGGCCCCGCTAGACGACAGGTCTTCTCTGGCGGGGTGCGCGAAATCCGCGCTATTTCGTCGCGCTCGGAAGGCGTCTGATTTAGGTGTCGGGATGTGCTGGATCAAACCAGCTTTCGTTAACCGAGGAGGGCTACTGTGTTCAGCCTTGCGCAGCTTTTGCCTCTTCGTTTGCGGCTCGTGCTCCTCACTGAGCGACTCGGACTTTGAAAAATCGAGGCGTCTAGTCACCGATGCTGCCGTCCTCTTCAGAGGAGTCGACGTCGTGATGCGCGCAAAGCCAAATAAGTATTCATCCAACCTTTTGAGGACTACACGGGGTTCTTTCCTGGTGCTATCACTCAACCTTTCGAGGACAACACGGAGTTCTTTCCTGGTGCTATCACCCAACCTTTCTTGGGCTAGTTCTCTCATGGTAAGGGAACGAGCCATGGATGTCTGTGCGAACCCGCCAACTTGCCGAGCGTGCTTGTTAGCAGCCTTTGTTTTTCGTTTTGCCCCCATGGCCGACGGTAGATTAGAACGGAAATGAAAATCCGCTCAACGGTCCACTGCGAATAAAAGGAACGCCATGGCTACGGTGCGGCGGCACGAGATACGCGAAACTGATTGAACTTTATTATAATGTTATTCTATCTCACCTGATATTGTTGTGGTTTAGCGTTTAGCTTACGTCCGTCGTTCTTTTTGTTGTTGTTTTCCAGAGTTTCCAGACAACCTCTGGTCCCTGGGACACAAGGTTGGACACAACGTTGGCTGGACAGGCTGGATCTGGCTTGAAGAGAGGCGCGATGTAGTGGAAGCGCACCCCTCACTCGGAAATTCTCTTGCAGCGTCGATACTCGAAAATAAATTTAAAAATAAATTTCGCGGAAACAACTCAATAACCTTAATAACACCTTAAAATTTAAAATATTTTTTTTATAGATAAATAAGAAAATACAGCTGAACCCTTCGAATTAGGTTGCATGTTGTGCCATCTGTTGAGCGTTTCTTTTGAACTTGAAAAGCCGAAGCTGGAGTGCCGAAGCACGCCGTTTCACTGCGCAGCTGAATATAGACGGTTCAACCAAAATTATTCGATGGGTGTAGCTTAATGAATTAAAAGATATATAATCTATTTCTTTTTAGCTTTAATGCGAGCCAACTTATAGCAAGGAGGCACTCACTTGATCGAATGACATTTTAGCGAACGCCCACAGCGGCGTTTTCGGGTGGGCCAAATGGGTTCATTTTTTTTATAATGAGCCGCCGCAGACTGCCGTCGCGAAGCGGCGTAAAGCGCAGCGTGGCGGATGGCTTAACGCGCGCCCCCGTTATTCGCTTAAGGGACACTGACAGGGTATTTATGCTCGCCGAGGTTTTTAGTTGTACGTGACATATGAGAGCCCAACTACCCAGAACAAAATTTGCGGCTCGAAATTCGGTTTCTTTCCGCCCGAAAACCGCCGATCAAGAACTGGCCGGTTCGAGTCTCGCTCACTCTCTTTTCCGTGGTCACGGGCCGTTTTCAAAGGTATCGATGCGACCACCAAATTTAATCGAAGTCGTGGGTCATTGAAGGCACACAGTCAATATTAAAAAAAAAAAAAAAATATGAAACCCATTTTTTGTGGCTTCAAAGAAGTTGCAAATACGTTGATTGAAAAAAAAAAGTAGCACAAATAACCGGAAGCTTTCTGTGCGTTCACTCAACATGGCGTCGTTTCGCAGCGGACGACGGGCGTTGGACCTCTACTTCAGAACTGTCGTTCACGGTACTGGCGAATTCTGTCTTTCTTCGAAAGAGAAATTTCGGACCAATCAAAAGAACTGATACTCATCCCGTACGACATGCCCGACCAGCAAGCCGATTGCACGAAGACGTCGCCGAGCCGTCGTCCCTTCTCCTGGCTGAAGACATCGCTTGCTCAAACGTCAAGCACGAAGTGCGTACTTCGAGTTGAATACGCACGCGTACGGTTACTTTACGAGGTGCGAATGTGCCCTATGCGTGGTGCTGCCCGACTTCAAGCCGGGAGTGTATGTATTGAAGGGAAATCGGCAGCAAACTTCCGAAATACAGTCTACCAGCTGCATAATTACGCTGAGAGTGGAAAGACGTCCCATTCACACGCAGAGGGCACGGGTTCGATTCCTGGTGTTGGTGTACCTTTCATTTTTTATTTTATTTTTTGTCAAGCATTCTGCGATGTTTACATTTCTTTTTTTACAATTATCACAGGAAAACAAAATTGTTGTGGACGATACGTCGCTGAACTAAATGGTATGGATTCCATTTTTGACACCTGCGAACTCCGTGTATATCACTTTCCACAAAATGCAAGGAGCATATGAATCGGGTAGCGTCCGCTTTCCGAGCTTCGCGTAATGGTTCTACAGGAATTGCAGCCAGCCATTGATTCCGACGCGTTGATCTTTCGGAAACTTGTGCACTCTGGCCACTTTCAGATGCAGGACATGTGAGGCAACTCTTCACGCAGCACCTTGGAGTTGGGAGTATTCTTTTCGGAGCTGATACGGGAATTCACCACGGCACTCGGGCACTCACTACTAATTGCCAACACTTAGATGTACAAAACAACTCATCTTGAAGTACAAAACAGCGAGCGGAACAAACATAACTGCAAAGGAATACCACGGCGAACGGACGCATTTCGTCTGCTACGTGCGGAAAGAGGAGAAAAAAAAAAAAAAAAAACAACGCACGGTCGGGTGTAGCCACGTGACTTCCGCCACTCCCGCTATCCTTTCCACTTCTCCGTTTCGGTTTCGGTTTCGCGCAGTTGCGTTTTTTGGCTTTATTAAAAAAATACGTGACTCTGTAGCAAAATATTAATTGGGTAGTCTTCCGACACCATAATGAATCGCCTGACGAAAAAGGAAAAAAAAAAAAAAATTGGGGGGTGTCAGTGTCCCTTTAAACGTCGATTCGCTCAAATGTCGCTGTTCGCTAAGACGTCATTCGCTCATGTGATTTGGACCCGCGCGAGCTTCCTCTCCACATGCAAGACAAATAAAATCTGAGGAGGTCGACCACGGCGTAATGTATGTTGTAAGTCGGTCCGAGTGCTTCAGTCAAAGCGTTGGCATGTGTTTAAAACTGGGAAAAGGTTTGGAAAGAGACGTGGATATGCCCGCATGCTCGGCGATCGCGGTTTAGCACCCTCAGCCGCGGTCATCATGCCAAAAGACGAACTGTAGCAAATGTGTGGAAGTCACGCAAAAACGCTAACTGCCCAAACAGAAACTGAAACCCCGAAAGTCCGGAACTATTTGGCGCGATAGCACAGAGCCACCACAAAGAGTTGTCCCCGTTTGTTCTCAGTTGCAGAACTCCCGCGGAGGGGGTACGCCTCACTCCCTTCAGTTCGCCTCCCGTAAGGTACCTTAGCCTCATAGTCTCCGGATCCTTGCAATTCCCAATTGCCGTCATTTGAAGCGCATGTCTGTCGTACTTGTCCACTTTTTAGTCCTGGTTTTTTGTGCGCTTTTTATTTCATCATGAACCATAACCAACTAGTGCAGCTTTCAACCCTGCTACCAACGTTACTAGAACGACTCAGTTGGGAAACTGCCATAGAGCCTGCTTTAAAAAAGTGGCTCCAATCCGTACTCGAGAACCGAGCTAATGGCGATCGCAACGCCGCCATTTCTCCCGAAGCGTCCACTCTGGGAACTGCACGGCTGCACGCCGAGTTGAACAAGGGCCGGTGGCGCCATCTCGCAGGGCCATCTCGAAATAGCCGTATAAAGCAACTTTCATGTTTCATTTCGTCGCTAAAGGGTAGCGCTGCTATCGTATTTAGCTCGGTCTCGGTGGACGCTAGCAGCCCAGGTTTCAAAGGTGAGTTTCCCAACTGAGGGTTTTAGTAACGTTGCCTGCTACCATCTGGGGTTCAAAACATACCTATTTCATATACACTGTAGTTCACATAGCAGCCGTCCCCCAGAAACGGTGGCGTATCGGAGGGAGAACGGTTATGTTTTATATTACCGTTGGCTCTTGTGCGGTTTAGTTTCGGTATCTCCGGCCCTTCCCGGTTCAAATTTGTCACTAACACTAAGCAGAATGTAGTTTCTGTGAAATCTCACGCCTCCTGTGGCCTATATTGAAGACGGACAAACACATTAAAATAATTCATTAAAGTAATTGGTTAGCTAACTAGCACGTCTTAGTGCCCTGACGGCCGCCGCGCTTTTATTTACATGCTTTAAATTATTTACCATGCTATGCTTATAATTATTTACAATTATCGTACCATGCTTTTATTAATCATAACAAACAGTATATATATATATATATATATATATATATATATATATATATATATATATATATATATATAGGGTGTTTCAGAGAACGCAGGCCAAATCGCTCATGCGAAAACTACTCATCGCAACGAAAAAAGGCTTGTGGCGTTTTGGTCCTGGTCCAGGGGCCAATTTAGGAGAATTATTAAGGTCCGGGATAATTAAATTGTTAATTATGTCTGCGTAATTCACTCTTTTAATATTGTGTTTCAAGGCACGGTTTCAATTGACTCCGTAAGTGTGACGTCATGGGTCCAAACAAACCGTTGCTAGGGTCGTTGTTATGGACGAATGCATGTGGCTCGGTTTCGCTATACGAAAACCCGACCGTTCAAAAATCAGGAGTAGGATTTAAACTTCTAAAAATCACAAATGTAGAAAGCTTGAATGTCATATATGTTTCGACAGAAGTGTGCCGGTAATCGCTCGTTTCTGAAATATTTACGACTGCAACTTGCGGTCCTCAAGATGCCTGCAGCAGACGACGAATGCAAGAAGTATGCCGTCTGTCACACGCTCGCCGGCCAAGCCGGCGCCGGCGTCTGAATCGTGTGAATAAAGACGATATTCTGACATCGCATTTGTTTGAAATATAATGAGTTTCAGACACATATAAGAATTCATAGTGGGGTGCGATGCAAAATATGGTTTATCGAAAGTTCGGGCGTCGATCGAGATGATCGTCTGCTAAAAGATCGCATTGCACCCGTGAGAAAAGCACTTCAGGCATCGGAAGAGATCCCAAATTTTGTTTGCGGACTCGCGCTATGCGAGGGTGCTTCGTATACCTGGTTATAACCATCGCGTGGTGAAAGACCCCTGCAGTTTCTTCAGATTTGCGCAAGACCCCAAAGCGCGAAAGAACTGGATAAAAAACATAAGGTGAGTTCATTACAGATTGTACTCGCATCGCGGGTTCGATGGAGATCTTCCCCAAAAGAGCACATCCACGGAATTTTATGTATACCAAGGCGAAACAAAAGCAAAATACTGCGAAATTGCGATAGACATGCAATTCTTTAATAACCTGACAACCACAATAATAATAATAACAAACGACTTACCTCGACGGCTTTGTTTCTCATGCTGGCCTGCACTACGCCGGTAATGCACTTATCGCCGTCGTAACTGCTCTGCATGACGTGGTTTGATTTTACTGAATTTTCACCCCTCGTAACTAAGCTGGGTTCTTCACAGAAAAAAAAAAAAAACGCACATTGCGGAGGCCTGTACGACCATGGTGATGCACTTGTTTTTGTCGCTCGTTTACCGACGCAATTCAATGAAGACGCCCGCTGCGACAGAGGCCAGCAAATCTATCGTGTCGTCTGCTATCAAAGCAAAGCGGAGTGTAAGTCTTTAGAAATGGCTTTCATCGTTGTGATACGACACTGAGATGACAAGAACATCTTCATAATTCGATATCAAAAAGTTAGGTTGCTTACAAAAAATTGACGGCATCTCCACGTGGTGAATGATGTTGCTTGGGGCGAAGCTCTGGTGGTGCTTGTCTGCGTAGACGCCGAGCCGCAGCATGCCGAGCCTTTTCATTCATGTCAGTAGGAGAATGTGTGGTTTTCTTCTTTTTGCTGTTTTTTCTTCTTTTTCTTTTTTCATAATTTTTTTCATTTTTTTTTCCAATTTTTTTTGCCCTACACAAGCACGTGAGCATGTGCTCACGTGCTCGTGAGCACGTGATCTCACGAGCAGAAGCACGAGCACCCGACGCCAGCCTACGGCGGACAACGGACGGCGGACGGACATGGCCAGCCCCTAAGGAGCTTCGCCCCTAAAAATTATTTACTTACTTTTAAGCAAAAATCTAGCCTCATGTGGAGTCTCCATGCATTAGTCCATAGCAACGTCCCTAGCAACGGTTTGTTTAGACCCAGACGCCTTGTTGTGACGTCATCACTTACGGGGTCAATTAGAAAATTGCTCAGCATTATCGAAAAACACTAAATCAACAAATTGCAGAACGATAGAAGGCACGCGAAGCATTTTATGGCTTTCTAAAAAAACCGCACAAATTCGACGGGTTTTTAAGTTTCGGTTTGCTATCGGAGCGCATCTCGTCCCCGGTGGCACCGCGCTCCGTGGAGAGACAGTGCAACCAGCCTCTGCTGCGTCGCGCTATGACAGCGCAGCTGAGGCTGGTTTTATATATATATATATATATATATATATATAACTGGGAAGAAAAAAACCCTTGATGAAAACAGCAACAACGGACGATTTAATCTTCGACGTTTCGGCCGGAGTCCGGCCTTCGTCAGGAAGAACTTTTACAGATGAACGCGGGTGGTATTTATACAATGCTACGGTCGAGTCCAAGTTTCAAAAACGGCGGGATGACGGTTGGAGTTTCCAAAGAAGCGTAGGAAGAGTTCCAGATGGGCAAACGTTTACACAATGCTACGGTCGGGTTCGAATTTCGGCGGGATGACGGTTGGAGCTTAGGTGAGAGGGAAGCGTAGGGCAGTTCGTATCCGGGTGAAGAAGCTTGACGGTCGGGGCCAAGTTTCAAGGACGGTGGGATGACGGTTGTAGCTTCTTGAGAGGGGGCGCAGGGTGACTTTGTTGCCGGGCGGGCAGGGGTGACCTGAACGATAGCGTACAATAGACGAAGGTTAACACGCAAACTAAAGTGCTGTCTCAAAAGAAAAAAAAAAAAAACCGGCACGGTCACTTGTGTTGTTTCGTGGAGCATGCATGAGTCAGACCTGAAAGGGAACAATGTTAAACCTAGAACAAAAAAATATGAATATCAAAGCCTGGAAATAAAAGAGAAAAGTTGATGGTCCAGTTCCGGCCACAAACACAGTACCGAATCCCGGACAAAAGCTCACCGGACAAAAGCTCACCGGACAGAAGCTCACCGGACAAAAGCTCACCGGACAAAAGCTCACCCATTTTTTAACAGACCCGGACAAAAGCTCACCAGGAGAAAATTTCATGTTGGTCTTATAGAGAAACCAAGGTTAGAGAAAAAGGCGATGAGATTTCCTTTTAGCGAATTTGGCCACCGCGAAGCGGCCTGTGCGGATAAGTCAGGTGAGTTAACATTTTTGTAATGAGCCGCCGCAGACTGCTGCCGCCAAGCGGCGGGAGCGCAGCAGGGAGCTTGGGTTAACACGCGCACCAGTGATACACGCGCGAAGTAGAAAAACCTTTTTTAAATAGCGTCCCCTTTTCGATAAACGACATATCTCTAAACTGAGGCTCTACTTTCTATAAACCGTGCTTCAATAAAACGTGCCCGTTCTCTAAAACACGTTTCGACGAAATGGCATTCGATCAACCGTAGTAAACCCTTGCGTGGGATGGGGTACAAGTTCACCTAAAAATAATGCAATGTCCATCGCGTCCGCATTTTATTTCAGCCCGTGTTTCGGCCTGATAGTGAAAAAAAAAAACGAGGTGAGCTTTTGTCCGGGTTTGTGAAAAAACGGGTGAGCTTTTGTCCGGTGAGCTTTTGTCCGGTGAGCTTTTGTCCGGTTACCCACAGTACCACTGCTAACAATAAGGTCTGGGACCTGAAAAAATGTCCCCTCATCGCTGTTGCTATTCGTCTGTTAGCATTTTAGTCGATGACAGAGTACCGGGGCTTTCATTTATTCCTTGTTTAATTGTGTTGAATCGGTAAATTAGGTAGGATTCACGCTGTTCACGTTCGCGATTTGACTTAAATCCAGATTCTAGGAGCGTCACTGACATCAAACGAGTGTTTTGGGAGAGCGAGATGTTTGGATAGAGGCAATGTCGGAAGATTTATGGCGTGAGATTTGTGATTATTAAAGCGCAGTCTAAATGCCGTTCTAGTCTGCCCTATGTATTGCATTTTACATACCGTACACTCGAATAAGTACACGACATTCGACGAGGCACATGTTAAGTGCCCTTTAATTTTGATCGAGAACTGCGAGTGCGTGCTGCTGGCCGTGTTTGTGTGCTGCATCTGTTTACAGATCAGACATCCTGGGTGCATTCGTTAGGTGGTGGCGATGGGAAACAGAACAAATGGTCCCGGAACAAATGGTCCCGGAATAAATGGTCCCGGAATAAATGGTCCCGGAACAAATGGCCCCGGAACTAATGGTCCCAAGTACAAACTAGGAAAAAATGGTCCCAGACAAATATCGCCAATCTGGCTCTTGCGCTTTCGGGTAAATCCAATAAAATCCAATAACACTCGCCGGTAAACATTTTATGGTTTCCAATTTATAAGAAAAGCTCCGTATTTCGAGGCTGCCGGTTGCATGAACTCGAACCGGTTTTTATATTTTCCCGAGAAACTCAGAAATGTTTTGCGCTATGCAAACCTAATGCACCTACAAAGGTATCGAGCTCCGCTCGTCTTGTGTGCTACCATCACGCGTCATGACGAGATGAAAGTAATTCGAGTTTCATGCCTTCAACAGGGGAGGCACTCACTTCATCGAATGACGTTTTAGCAAACGCCCACGTTTCACAGAATGACACTTTAGCGAATAGTCGGCCGTCGGGAAGTGGCGTTTACGGGCGGACCAAGTGGGTTCACATTTTTGCAATGAGCGGCGCCGCAGACTGTCGCCGCTAAGCGGCGTAAGCGCAGCGCGGGGAGGAGGGGGGGGGGGGGTTAACATGCGCCCCCGTTATTCGCCAAAACATAGATTCGCTCAAATCTCGCTATTCGCTAAAGCGTCATTCGCTCATGTGATATGGAGAAAGGAAGAAAAAAATGTTTGCGCAGTCGACAGGATTCGAACCTGTGCGGGGAGACCCCAATGGATTTCTAGTCCATCGCTTTAACCACTCGGCCACGACTGCGGGACGAGTAGGGGGCTCTGAGATGTGGTAGTAACTCAAGAGCTGGGGTTTCTGTCATGGATGAAACGTTGCATGTAGCCGCTCAACGTCTAAACAGGCGAGGGCGCAGCGGTTAAATGCGTATATAATCGCGTTAAACTTTGCATGCATTGGCTCAACGTTTAAAGACGAGAGGGCGCTGCGGTCAAATGCTCAAATGCGTATATAACCACGTTCCACACCACACATTCTCATTCTGACATGGACCGTTGACTCAAGCGGTGGAGATGCGTTCCCACGGCTTCTAGCGGATCCAAGCTGATCCGCTAGAAGAACCACTGGGTCTGCATTTCACCGACCATAAAGCAGTATTAATAAAGTCGAAACGCAACCCGGAACTCAGCACTACCTACGAGCAATAAAAAAAAAAAAAATCAGCACCATCAGCACTACCTATGAACAATAAAATCAGTATCATCAGCACCACCAGAGCTTCGCCTCAATCAACATCATTCACCACGTGGAGATGCGGTCATTTTTCGTTTCAACTAAGCCGACTGATATAAATATTCTAAAGCCCTTTATATGAAAATAGTAATATCTCCTATAATATCGAATAAGGTCACTAAATTAACAGTTAGGAGATAACTGTTGGACAGTATTAATTTCGAAAATATTCTGATGATTTTGAATAAAATTAAGTTCAATACCCGACCAGTTTCTTCGAAGTAACCTGCCTCAAAATATAGACGAGATCCTTCATTCCACCACGAAATCACTGATTGCATAACGGATGAAGTATATTGCATGGTATATCTTAGTTTCAAAACAATCTTCTTACGGGACCATTTTTTCCTATCCTAGACTTGGGACCGTTAGTTCCCGGACCATTTGTTCCGGGACCATTTGTTCCGGGACCATTAGTTCCGGGACCATTTGTTCCTACAGACCCGGTGGCGATGAATTGATCCGAGAATTTACTAGCGCGTCTTTGAGGTTACGCGATCGTCTGTGGACCACCCCAGGGGCGGATGGAAACGCGCGTTTAAGGCTCTCGCTTTGTTCGAGAATGTTATAATGTCGTCTTAAGATATTATTTACATTAGGATGGTTCATGCTATAAGTTAGATAGAGATTTGTGCGTTGTGTGTCGCTTTGCGTAGGGCGCGGGCTGATAAGGTCTGCTCGGTTCAGTTGCTTGGCTTTTCTGATTGCATCGTCGATTATACGCGGTGGATACTTTTGTTTCTCTAGCACTGACTTTAAATTTTGGCTGCTCGCATCAAAATCTGTCTCCTTTAAACAAATTCGTTTGAAACGATGAGCTTGGCTATAGGGAATGCTGTTTTTGCAATGGCGTGGGTGGTCGCTTTGATAATGCAGGTATTGCTGTCGATCTGTTGGCTTACGGTACAGACTCGTGGCGAGTTTACCTTCGTCTATTTTAACGTTGACGTCTAAGAAGTTTATTTCGGTATGAGAGTACGTATGTGTAAAGCGGATGCTCGGATGAGCAGCGTTGTATCGACCTATGAAGTCCACCAGATCCTCCTCAGTGTGCGACCAGACAATAAATATATCATCTATAAACCTTCTGTATATTAGCGGCTTTACGGGACATTCAGAAAGGAACTGAGATTCTAATTTTCCCATGAATACGTTGGCGTAGTTCGGGGCCATTTTGGTGCCCATCGCGGTTCCGCTAACCTGCCTAAAGTATTCATTGTTAAATTCGAACGTGTTGAGTTCTAAGACAAGCCTCGCTAGAGTGACGACGTGTCCATCTGGGGTATCCGGTTGTTTGTGGAGTTCGTACATGTCAATTAAAGAAATTATTCCATCATCGTGTGGGATATTCGTATACAGCGATGACACATCAAGTGTAACCAGATAGGATTCTTTTGGTATGCGTAAATTTGATATTTCCCTTAAGAAGTGAGTTGTGTCTTTTATGTACGAATCGAGACTTGTAGGTATATGTTTAATTAAACTGTCTATATATCCTGATATGGGTTCGGTTACTGTACCTATTCCGGATATGATCGGGCGCCCTGGGTTACCAGGTTTGTGAATCTTAGGGAGCATGTAGAAGCGGCCCGGGGAAGGCTGTACCGGTTTCATTAATTTATGTTCGTTAGCGGTTATTCTGCCCTCGTCTAGGAGATCCTTAAGGACCGAGGTCACAGTCTGAGTGTGGTGCACTGTAGGGTCACCTGCGAGAGGTTCATAAAACTTTGGGTCATTTAGTTGGCGGTACCCTTCTCGGATGTATTCAGAAGTGCTATGAATCACAATTGCTCCTCCTTTATCGGCTGGTTTTATTGTTATGTCTGTCCTATTGCTCAGGGTTTTTAAGCTAGCCCTTTCGGATTTAGTGAGGTTATCCCGTTTTCCCGCCTGCCTGCGATATTCCCGCATAATGTCTTTTTGCACAGCGGCTATGTACAAGTTAAGACAATCGTTACGGTTAGCCTTTGGCGTCCAGTCGCTCGTTGCACGCTGCTGAGAGGTGTTGGAGCTAGAAGGTCTGTCCAAGAAGTATTCCCGCAATCTTAAATTTCGAGCAAAGTTGTCGAGGTTGCGTAGTAATTGAAATTGGTCAACAAAACCTGTGGCGGGACAGAAGTTCAATCCTCTCGAAAGGAGTTTTTCCTCTTCTGTATAGTCACTCCAGATAGATTAACAATTGTGGTGCCACAAGGGGCACTAGTGCTTGACCTATCGTCTGTTATGCTAATGGCCGGTTGAGTATGTTCACTATAGTTAAATGATGCCGTAAGCTGGGGTAAAACAGGGTTAGGAACCTTATCGCGCTGTAGCGTACGTAGCTTGATTGTTTCAAGGTCATGACGTTTCTTTTTATCAAATTCAGATAGGGCGCTAATTTCGGATGTCGATAAGGGGCCATTTGAACGGAGAAGTGTAGCGGTCGCAGTAGTTAACTGTTTTACTTGTTTGTCACTATGAAGAATCGCTATTTGGACCAATTTAATTAAGGGAAGCCTCAAGGAGAACCTGTTGCCATTCCGATCGGTCATGTTGGTCGAGGTTTGTGCAGGCGGGAGGAAGGGAAAGCGACATGCCCTTCGGGGTAATGCCTGCGTTAAGGTACACTAGCAAGGTGATTTATGAAGTTCGTGCCTAATGCGTTTATCTGAGAGCTTTCATACTTTAAGAAAAGTGGTACTGTAGTTTGGAGCGGAGGAACTGGACTCACCGAACTGTCGTCAATCTTCTTTCGGGTGTGGGGAGCTCTCCGCGGCGGGCTTTCGCAGGTTGTAGCGCTGTCTTGGGGTGCTCCTCGGCTGCAGCGGGAGTCGCTTGGGTGCCACACTCTCGACAGGTGTCGGGTACTCATCGAAGTAGTTGACGCTCTCGCTGGCTGCCGGGCACGGTGCTCCCGGGATCCCCACAGGGGCAGCTGGGCTCTCTGGACTGGCGTTGTGGGACCTGGGACTCTCGGGGTGCCTGGGTTCCTCTGATGTTGCCATCCTGGTGCAGTTGGCGGTGGCGGCGGCGGGGATCTCCGATGACCAGCCTGGCGACGTCGTACTTGTTCCACGTTGCAAAATAGACTTCAGGTTTGCCGCGAGGAGGGCGACTCCCGTGAAGCTCGGGTGCAGCCCGTCAGCCGCCAGGACTCGAAGAGGCGGCAGCGACGTGAAATCGTGGTCCAGGAAGGTCACCTTGCCTGGTTTCCTGCAGTAGTCCTTGACTGTGTTGTTGAATTTCCGAGCTTCGGTGTTGAACCAGTGGACGAAGCGGTGGTTCGACTGATCCAGGCGTCGATTGGTGTGCCGAGGCAACACGAGGGACACAACAAGCCTCTGGAGCTCCGGACGTGCTCGCAGCGTGTTGTTGACCAGGCGACGGCACCGTCGTAGCGTCTCGTCGCTGCCGTATCGTTCCAGTTCGCTCGTCCCTACGTGAAAGACGAGCGTAGTGACCGAACGTGGGAGGTTGGCGAGCTCCTTCTCAATGTCGAACGTGGATGCACCACGGATGGTGATGAAGGCAGGTGCGGCTCTATCGTAGGGGTCGAAGTGCTGGTGGAGGTATCGGGTCTGCGAGTTCCCGATGACAGCGGAGGTTGGCAGGTGCTTGGGGTACATCCGCGTTAGCTGCTCCACCTTGTGTGCGCCGGGGGCCGGTCTGGATACAACGGGCATGGTGGCGGGAGGCCGAAGGCGTGGGTATAACTGGGAAGAAAAAACCCTTGATGAAAACAGCAACAACGGACGATTTAATCTTCGACGTTTCGGCCGGAGTCCGGCCTTCGTCAGGAAGAACTTTTACAGATATATATATATATATATATATATATATATATATATATATACAGGGTGTTCCACGTAAATTTAGTCAAGGGTTAAAAATATTTTTGTGCAGTTTAGGAAGATGAAGCCGAAAGAATGCGAAGCGCAACTTCGTCTGCTTCTTTCGCAGGGTTGTGATGACGTCAGAACGCCGAGACCTGATTGGCTCTGATTGAGGGATGGTGGATAGCCCTCGAAGCAAGCTGCCTTGAGGTCTACCCACTATCCTTCAATTAGAGCCAACGTTACTAAAACACTCAGTTGGGAAACTTGCCCTGGAAACTCGGGTTGCTGGCGTCCACCGAGACCGAGCTGAATACGATAACAGCGCCACCCTTTAGCGACGAGTTGAAACATGAAAGTTGCTTGATATGAAGAGTTGTGCGATGCGCAGAGAGCGGCACAGATCTCCCGCCTCTTGCGCACCCCGACGGGTCGTCGTACTCTACACAGAGCCGGCATCGATTATAAGGACGTACCCCCACCCAAATGGGACATGCAGCCAGACTGGAGACCAGTGGCGTAACTAGATATGACGGCGCCCATGGCAAATGAAATTTCGCGCCCCTCGCGTAGCCCCGCTGCCGTTTTTTTCCATAGGTCACATGTTGGGTGGACTAGGCTCGGCGCCCCCTCCCAAGTGGCGCCAGGGGCACTTTTACTCCCCTGCCCCCCCTAGTTACGCCACTGCTGGAGACGTGCCGTGGTGGTCAGACCCATACCAAGGAACATGTCTACCACGCACCATAAGCAGAGACGAGAGGCCAGGGCCCGAGTGCTGCAGAGACTGCAGGAAGACGACCCGCGGGCTTTCCACGTGGACGCCAGTCCATACCCGGACCGCTCCAAGAGTTACGTCGCAGCCGTACACAACATCAGCGGATCGTACACAGCGACGATCAAGGCATGCGACATCCACGAAGCAGAAGGGGTGGCCATTGCCATAGGGCTCCTTGCCGCCAGTAGAACAGGCAGCAGAGGCACCGTCACCACATACTTCAAGACGGCTGCAACCAGCTTCCTGTATGGGAGCGGATAGGCTCTCCTGAGCGCAAGATCCTTCGGAGCTTCCACGCCCCAGGGACAAGAACAGCCGGTACCACGTGGTCTGGGTCCCCGCACACGCGGGCCACGAGGGGAACGAAGCTGCCCACTCTCTCGCATCCCGAGTAGCTACAAGCCGGGACTGTGAGGAGGAGGGAGGCAGAGCATTCTCACTCGGGGAACACAGCTATGCGGCACCAGCAACAGAAGAAGCCCCCACGCGTTTCTGCGATGCCACACGAGTTGAGAGGGAGAGGAGACGTGTTCTCCCGCCACCACACCCGGAGCTCAACCACCAGCAAGCCAGGCGATGGAGGCAACTTCAGACACTCTCCATCCAGACCCCACGATTCCTCATAGAGTTCACCCCCTACTCTTCGATGGGTCCTGTACGAGATGCTGTGGTTCCGAAGACCCACCCCCGGATGGCACGATCGGACATATGTTTTGGTCATGCCCGAAGTTCAACCCCCCCCCCCCCCCCCTTCCCAGGAACTCCGAAAGAGAAGACGTCGTTCCTCACTGGACGTCCCTTCTACAGTCAGATGAGCTGCGCATCCAGCTGCTCCTAATAGACAGGACAGAACAAGTTGTTTGCCACCTTCAAGACGAACTCCGCAAGAGGCGCACCCAATTGTAACGCAACCTTACCTTTACTTCCCATTAATGCCCATCCCCTTTTCCCTTCCTACTGTCGAGCCCTTGTGTTGTATAGTTCGGTGGGCAGATGAGCCTAGCCCCTGTATGCACTGCGCTCAATAAAGTTGTGCTACCTACCTACCTACCTATGGCTACTGCAAGATGGCCTCCGAGATGGCGCAACCGGCCCTTCCGTGACTCGACGGAACCAGTAAGTGCAGCAGTGCAGTTCACGGAGTGGCCGCTGCGGGAGAAATGGCAGCGTTGCGATCGCCATTAGCAGTGGCGTACCAACTTGTTCTTGCTTGGGGGGGGGGGGGGGCTGTTTCAGGGGGGGGGGGGCAAAACACATGACTTGCCCCCCCCCCCCCCCCGGTTGGTACGCCCATGGCCATTAGCTCGGTACTGGGGTAAGGATCGGCACCACTTTTTCAAAGCACGCTTTTTGGCAGTTTCCAAACTGAGTGGCTCTAGTAAAGTTGATTAGAGCCAATCAGAGCTCGGCGTCCTGACGTCACCACAACCCCTGCGAAAGAAGCAGACGAATTTGCGCTCCGCATAAGTTTGTTCATTGTTTGGAGCAAGTCCGGTAATTTTTTTGTATTGTGCCCAATTGACTAATTAATAAAGATTTATTAATTAACTTTTGAAATATTCAATTTAGACCTCAATTTCCAGTGATAAAGTTGTAGAGCGTCCTCAAAAACATCCAATTCAGGCTTTCTTTTTATCAAGAAGCCTCTAACACGGTTTGTTTTTTCTTGCTTCATAAAGAACGCGCGAATTACGAAAAAAAACACAAAAAAAAACCGCGAATTTCTCCGCAGCGCTCTGTCAACAGTGCTCTATTCAGCATGCGGGTCTAGTTTATTCAAGCCACGGCTGAGGGTGCTGTATATATATATATATATATATATATATATATATATATATATATATTATATATATATATATATATATATATATATATATATATATATATATATGGGTGGTTTCATCTCAAATCGTGCAGGCAAAAAGGGTCGAATTTTTAATTTCACTAAAAAAATATATGTTATGGCGTATTCTCTAAAAACGCAGTAGCCACAAACCGCAAGTTCGTCGGATTTTTTGTTCTCGACTTACGAATTTTAAAAGAGGCCGCGGCGGAAAGCAGTGTTTTTCACATCCGTCGTGGCTCGGATGTTTCGCTCGATCTCCCGTCGTGGATTTTCAGTCCACATTATATTAACTTTTTTCAAGCACTCTGTGCGCACAGGTAAAAGGCTCTAAAACCATGAAATAATTTTAGGCGTTCTGCTTTTTTTCTGTAAAAATGTCAAAACCGCCCCCTCGGTCAATTGTTGACGAACTTTGACAATTAAATACTGGCGATCTACTTGGGTTACATCAATATTTTTTATGTCTATGGAGAGCCCAAAACACGCTCTTTATAGATATTATAAAATGATTTAGCTGTAATAAATATCCTTTGCGGGACATTTATGTTAATATTATTCGAAAACCAAAAACCACCAATTTTAAGATCGATTTTCTAAAAAAAACCATTTTTAATTTTTTTTTATTTTTTGTTGAAATGTAGATATGATAGTTGTCTACTCGAAAAGCAAGTCTAGAAAGTTTGTATTTTGTTTGTATGTTCTATATTTAAGCCTCAATATCGAAAAAAGACGTCTTCGTTTTGCAAGACCATGCAAGAAAACTTCTTTACAATTCATAGAAGCGCACGTTTTTTTTTTTTGCCTGACTTATAAGTCAGAGAAAAAAAACAAAAAAAAAACGTGCGCTTCTATGAATTGTAAAGAAGTTTTCTTGCATCTCTGTCTGCGTTTTGTAATCAATTATAAATGCATTTTGTGGTATTGAATAGTTATTTATGTTTTGAAAAGAGCGGGAAACCACGAGAAACATATATAATCAAATCAGCAGGCCTAGTAGACCTTCCATATCGAAGAGGCACAGACGTTGTATTTTTTCGATTTATAAAAATTTCACTGTAAACTAGCATGACTAGCTATTAGCTGTCATATTACTAAGACATAAAAAGTCACCACATCATTGATCTATTATATACAATTCTTTCCGAAACCAAACGCTAGGGTTTGTTCACCGCACATCGCACAGATCACCAGGGAATGGCCTTTCACTTCCGTAATACACAAAAGTGATGACACAGAAACGATCCGAAACACACGCCTGGTGGAGAGTCAGACAAAGAAGTCAACGACACGTAAAGGAAAAAAAAATTTAATGAAGACAGAAAAACTCAGCCGCACACGGCAAGAACAAAAACCAACTCCTCCGGGCATTCCCTAAACGGGACACAACCCAAATGCGTGCGAACACGCTCTCTACAGCACCGTCAGGCCGCTACGCCATGAAGAAATAAACCCAACAAGTAAACAATGCTAACAAACAGTTAGTAACGAAACATAAAAAAAAAAGTTCAGCAGAACCGCACCCGAGAAACAAAGTTCAGCGGGGCGAAGAAACACACACGAAATTAAAAAAAAAAAAGAAGTCTCAACTGACCGACGCCGAGTCCATGTCCCACGACACTGAAACCTGGCAGGATGATGGCGTCCAGATGATGCTCGAATCTATTCTTCACTCTGTTCCGCACATCCGTCGTGGCAGTGCGGAACAAAGTGAAGAATAGTTTCGAGCAGCGGTGCGCGAGAAGGTAACCGAGACGTAACATGCCTCGAGCTTCATATCGGGAGAGGACCTTTCGAGGTAGTTACTGCAAGGAGTTACTCAAACTTTCTCTTTCCCCTTCCCTTTAAAAAAAAAAAAAAACACGTCAGCCGGCGCTAACTTTTCATCTCGGGAGAAGACCACTCTTCACAAACGGTTATAGTTGACAAGGAGGCTGACTTCGATCCAACTAGTCTCCGGGCAGAATAGACACAAGTATATTTACCAACACGCTCGTTTTTGATGCTAGTCTCCGGGCTTTGCTGTTTCCAAAAGAGATAACCCTTCGGTGCTATCGGATTTCCGCGGAGGGAGATAGAGTACATGAAATTGAAAGAATAAAACACGGAGGACAAGCACAGGACATCCACTTTGCAGAGCACGGCCATTTCTAGGATAGGGCGTTCGAAGCTTGGGCAAATACGCGGTATCGTTTCACGCGTGCACGGATGGCTGGTTTCAAAATTTTCCGACATCCCGAAAAAAACCGGCCCATCTTCGTGTGCGTGCGCGATTTTCGTCCCGCGCGGCCGGTTTTAGCTCGCACGCGGCGTTGTTTTGGCAGGCAGAACTGTTGTTGACCGTCGATATTGTAAGGCCGTGGTGTTCTCATCCTCCCAGGCAACAGTTACTTTGCTTTCCCTTCTGCAATACTCTGACTGACTGACTCCTCCTGGGTGGCCGTCAGTGTTCGCCGCGTTAACGACACATTCGTACCATTTCACTCCTCGTGACACAGGGTGCGCTGCTCGCTTTACTGTCACGGGCCGTCCTATCTAACACAACGAGCGCGAAAGGTCGTGGTCGTCTGGTGGTTCCGAAAGGGCGGGACGTTCATATAGGCCAATGAAGGCCCCGAATCAATACGACGTCTGCCGATTTCTATACATTAAAAATTTACGATGCCTGCTGGCCTCTTAAGAAGTGTTGCTTTTTCTTTTGAACTGCTCCAATGTAGCTTGCCGCCTATAATAAAATTTAAATGATCAATAAATATAACAAGGTGGAACTACTCTATTTAATTTTTATGTGGGAGCGTTGAAAAAAGGCAAAAATATTTCCAAGTTTGTGAAGACGCGCAATTCGCAAGTCCGTTTCAAGCCGTAAAAACACGTTTTTGTACGATATTGATGCTTAAATATAGAAAATACAAACAACAGCTAATAGCTAGTCGTGCTAGTTTACAGTGAAAGTTTTATAAATCGAAACAATACAACGTCTGTGCCTCTTCGATATTGAAGGTCTACTCGGCCTGCTGATTTGATTAGGTAGTTTCTCGTGGTTTCCCGCTCTTATAAAAACATAAATAACTATTCAATACCACAAAATGCGTTTATAATTGATTACAAAACGCAGACGAAAATTCAAGAAAACGTTTTCACAATTCATAGAAACGCACGGGTCGCTATGCCTGACTTAGATCTTGCTAAACGAAGACGTCTTTTTTCTGATATTGAGGCTTAAATATAGAACATACAAACAAAATACACACTTTCTCGACTTGCTTTTCGAGTAGACAACTATCATATCTACATTTTAACGAAAAATAAAAAAAATTAAAAAATGGGGTTTTTGAGAAAATCGATTTCAAAATTGGCACTTTTTGGTTT
Source organism: Ixodes persulcatus (assembly GCA_013358835.2). Classification (NCBI taxonomy): domain Eukaryota; kingdom Metazoa; phylum Arthropoda; class Arachnida; order Ixodida; family Ixodidae; genus Ixodes; species Ixodes persulcatus. The sequence goes on from JABSTQ010010036.1 coordinate 984,689, forward strand.
TCGCATAATAATAACGTAAACGTACCGCAAATGGAATCTTATACAGCTGAGCGATTTTATAATATATATAAAGAGCGTGTTTTGGGCTCTCCATAGACATAAAAAATATTGATGTAACCCAAGTAGATCGCCAGTATTTAATTGTCAAAGTTCGTCAACAATTGACCGAGGGGGCGTTTTTGACATTTTTACAGACAAAAAGCAAAACGCCTAAAATTATTTCATGGTATTAGAGCGTTTTACCTGTGCCCACAGAGTGCTTGAAAAAAGTTAATATAATGTGGACTGAAAATCCACGACGGGAAATCGAGCGAAACACCCGACCCACGACGGATGTGAAAAACACTGCTTTCCGCCGCGGACTTGCGGTTTGTGGCTACTGCGTTTTTAGAGACGACGCCTTAACATATATCTTTTTAGCGAAATTAAAAATTCGACCCTTTTTGCCTGCACGATTTGAGATGAAACCACCCATATAAATATATATATGTATATACAGGGTGTTTTTTTTTTAAGCTTAACAGATTTTTTAAAAAAAAAGCCGTGAAACTTACACTTATGCCGCTGGGTGAGGCGAGGTGTACGGCCAGGGGGACATATTATAGGGGACTAATCGTAACAATCAGTCAGCTAATTAATTAAAATTCGTTAATTAACTTTTTAATTAATCAAAATAGGCATATGGTTCCAATTAGAAATTTGCTCAGCGTCATCGAAAACCCCTAAATCAGTCATTTTCAGAAAGACTTTGAGCGCGTGAGAAGCGTAGTAGTGAACTGAAGTTACCGCTCGTGGAGCAGGTACAAAGCTAGAGGTTGCGATAAGGCGCCCGCGCGATTTTTCCGTCTCTTATCTAGCCCCAGCCTTGTACCTGCTCCACGAGTGGTAACTTTAGTGCACTACTACGCTTCTCACGCGCTCAAAGTCTTTCTGAAAATGATCTATTTAGGGGTTTTCGATGACGCTGAGTAAGTTTCTAATTGGAACCATATGTCTATTTTCATTAATTAAAAAGTTAATTAACGAATTTTAATTAATTAGCCGACTGATCATTACGATTAGCACCCTTAAATATGTCCCCCTGGCCGTATAACTCGCCTCCACAAGCGGCATAAGTGTAACTTTCACGGCTTTTTTTAAACAAATCTGTTAAGCTTAAAAAAAAAAACACCCTGTATATATATATATATATATATGTGTGTGTGTATATAATGGAAGAATAAATTACGCTTCGCTGAACTCTTAGTTTCAGAACTAACCACTATCTTATTCGAAATTTATAGGCGATTTACGGGAATTTTCATTTAAAAATGACGGCCGACGATGCCAGGAACCAGTGTTGTAGGTGTTACAAAGAAAAGAAATACGTTACTCGTTACTTGCAGAATAAAGGATCGCGTTACCGACCTACGTTACATCAAAATAAAAAGAACGCTTTACGGATAAGAATTAACGCACGTTACTTTAGCGCTTAGTCATCCACCAATTCAGCTTCCCCTTTCCGTGCCATTAATAAGCTACACTTCAGAGTAACGACACCTGGCCATATTGTGGCTTAAAATCATGGTTGCCAGTTATCTGAAGCTTTATCTGAAATCGCAGGAAACGCTTTTTTGTCCTCCACAAAAGTTTAAACAGTTCGCCACAAAGCAAAGCAATATTACATGAGCTTCCTAACACCGAATCCAATGCTGAGGAAGTCGCACTTTGGAATCATGACGATCGGCAATTGCATCTGCTCTGCACAAGCACCAAAATGGCGGCGCCCACAACGATGGCGGGGAACGAGGTGCCGATACTCTAAGCGCCGCTCATTTAGTGGCTCACCCACTCCCTACGGGAGCGGGAGCGCCTAAAAATACACCGTGGCCATAGCTGAGGACCAGCAAAATCCGCCAGGCGCCACCACGTACGATTCCCAAACTGTCCCGAAACCTAGAGAGTTTGGCCATTCATTGGGAAGAGAGGAGGCAAATGAGGAGGTGCCATAGGCCGAAAGCGGGCTGGGCGTGTTCCAGGGCGTTTTCACAAATTCGAATGTGGCCAACCAGAGGCCGGAAATACACTGGCGGTGGTCGCGAGAAACGAAATTAATAAGTGCCTCGGAGTAACTCTGGGTGACTGAAAATATGATGCACGTGATGTTTCAATCACGGTCATCCAAAATCATGGTGGAAGAGCGCGACTAGCGAAACGACCGAAATAATCCGTACGCCAGGCGCCGAGGGCCGGGATGCCGTCCGAGCGGTCATACTCGGTCCGAGCAAAAGAGAGTTCGAGCGGCACATTCGTTTCTTAAGGCTGAACTCCATGGGACAAATATGCTGCGAATAACCGACGAATTTTGCCCGGCGGCGTTTGCTCTGCGCGTGGAATCAACACAGTGGCTACTACGTCGCGCGCAAAGCGAGCGTGCCGTCGGGCGGCGTTCGCCAGTTATTCGTCACATAATTCGTTCCATGGAGTTCAGCCTTTACACCTTTTGCACTATCACAATTGAAAGATCACGTGCACCATAGTTTCAGCCATGAGGCGTTACTACATTTAACCCTTACGCTTTTATTAAAACTTCTCGTTACCACCTCTAGGGAATTCTTTTCGGCTTCTTGTTGGCCAAGAGAGCATGCCAAGTTTTCTGTCTGCGTTTGGTGCACGCCCTGGCTCTGGCCGCTCCGCGTGGTTTCATGGCGCAAACACGGCGTGCCGGCATGTATCTTGTTGGGCCCGTACGAGTGCAATTCGTATCCCCAGCAATTGAAATTAGTGAGGGTATCTAAATTTTTAGGTTTGGGGGGGGGGGGGGGGGGGGAGGGGGGGGGGTTGTTGAAAGTAGAGGAGTCGTTGCGAATTAAGGGGGTGCCATCAGAAAAACAAGGGGGGGGGGGGTGTAGGATAATCACTGGTATTAACTATCCGATGGAGCGGAGCCGGCGGCGTCTGTAACCGGAAAAAACGCGAAAGAAATGCCCCGTCTCCCATTGGCTGAGCAAAACGGCTCCTATAGGAGGTATTCACTGGCCGCCATATTTGAGGTCACTGTTTAGAGCGCATGCTCAGAACGAGCTCGCATTAATAGGCTGCCAAGACCGGCAATCTTGGTGGTGCGGAATGCACGTGGCGAAAGAACTGCGGAAGCTCGCGTTCAGCACGCGCTCCGTAGCCGAGCCCACAGCTATGGCCGCCAGTGAAACCTCCCTACCTTGCAAACAACAAGTTCGATGGTGTTTGTTATTTGCATGGTGGAAGCTTGAAATCATTGCGCTCTCAAAGGAACACTGCCAACACAGTCAAAATTAAAGTTCTTTGATTCCTCTTATTTCGTCGATGATAAATCCCCTTTCCGACGTCATAGTCAGCGTTCGGCCAATCGTGGAAGGCCGACCACAGCGACGCTTTCGGTCGCGCACGGGGATTCACTGGCGGCCATAGCCGTGTGCTCGGCTGCGGAGCGCGTGCTGAACGCGAGCTTCCACAGTTCTTTCGCCACGTGCATTCCGCACCACCAAGATTGCCGGTCTTGGCAGCCTATTAATGCGAGCTCGTTCTGAGCATGCGCTCTAAACAGTGACCTCAAATATGGCGGCCAGTGAATACCTCCTATAGACCTTTCCAAAAACGAGCTTTTGGCCGGTGCCATTTTGAGCGTTCGTGCGTATGGCGCGTGCTTTGCTCGCTTTCCGAAGCGACGAACACGCACTATACTTCGTCTCACCTTAGTGTGGACTATTGTTAGGCGCGCGTGCTAAAAGCGCGAGCTAGTCGCTTTGAATGAAGCCGCGGCGGCTGCACGGCGCTCGTGCAGTAAGTCCTCTTGTCAAGGCAGTCAAGGCTGGCCGCTCGCGCTAGCACAGCCTTCGCGGTTAGTCCATGCTAGGGTGGCGGCGAGGAACATGGCGGCGCCTGAGGCATCTATTGGGCATCGAGCTTGTTGTCCCCACAGCCCGGTGTTTACGAACACAGCATAACAAAAGAAATTGACCCTCGCCTAGCACGACCTTGGCACGAGTGTGTCGCTTTCACCAGTACTTTGATCGCACGAGGAGAGGACTTTGAATCGTCATCATCGATTTCTCTGATGAAAAACAAACAAGAAAATTCGGTTTGTTGTCCCCACAGCTAGAGCGTACCCCTAGAGGCGCGACTGTTCGATCTCCTTCCCAATATCGTCGGCGGCCGCAACAGCTCGATAGCAGCGAAACGTGGCCGTCCACGCCAGTATACACCGCAGACGAACTAAGAGAGCGGAAGAACGACCTTCATGCTTTCGCATTCACAACTCATAACAAGTGCTAAGGCTTCCGCGGAATCTTTCTTCTTGACGACATATTCCGTAAACCGAATCGAGCGATAGCCTTTTCCAACGCCGTGATATTAATTGTGCTCGGCATTTATTTCGAGTGCACCGGCTAGCAGACGCACATGCGTACGGGCCCAAGCCCATTCTTTGAAGCCACCCAAAGTACCTCAACTCTCGCTAATAAAGATCATTATAATTAGTTACGCAAGCCACTAACGAAGTTATTAATTTTGACCTTAACGCATACTTTTCTCATTTTAATTTGCTGCAGAAGAGGCAACATTATGAACATGTTAAAAATAGCACAGTAATGAGACATTGTTTTTTAGGGAGCGCATCGGTATAAATTAAATTTTTACGACTATTTTAACTAATGACTAATTCCTAAATATTGAGACATGCAGGCAAGCTGGAGATCTTACTATTATTTCTTCATTTTGAGAAGTACCACCCCAACAATGAATTGCTTTATTAACGATCTACTAAAAGTACCACAGACAAATTCAAACAACGACAAAAAGGGTCAACATATCTGCGCGAAATAAAAACATCAATGCAGTCTCACATTTTAACTCATCTCCAAAATATTTGTCAAAATGAATACAAGTAGACCCAAATTGTTGAAACCAGTAGCAGAGAAGTCATAGGCTCAGTGTCATAAAAACCAGAAGGATAAAACAATAAGCAAGGCACAGCTTTATCTTTGAGGGATATGCATATACACAATTCAGTAACAATTCATTACAAGAACACCAGTGATAAAAACATTTCACTACAAACACCGACCGTAAAAAAAAAAAAACATGTTTACATTGTAACATGATCACTGTTAAATGACAATAGTACCCGATGATTAAAAAGATTACAGCAAAATACACCCCTAGGTTACGAGTCAGAAACACGTGGTTAATTAGAGTAGCATATAATTTGTACGAAATTTTTAAAACGTCATCTTCTTAGATGGCATCTTAAACAATCTTTAGACCAAGAGAAAAGAATGCAAAGTTTCAAATATGAAAGCTTGTTGTCCTACATATCCGCGCGCCCAGTTTACTAGGGCAAGTCAATTTTGATATAGGGATGCTTAGCCAGCGGAAGGTTAATGTGCGTTAATTTACTGAGCAAATGACACTAACTATTGTACCTAAAAAAAAAGGACCACTTGTATACAATACAAGTTCCCAATCATGTTTCAAATTTTTAACACTTTCTTGGACACTGGTTTTTTTTTTTTCAGCATTTTTTTTTTGACATGGGTCTTCGTCATGCCATTCGTGAAGAGGTGTTCGGTGGCATTATTGATTCGCCTTCGGCTTGGCGAGAGGTCTTCTTTGGCCAGTCGTTCCGTATCTCCGTCACCTTGAACTCGTGAAAGGCGATTCCCGTGGTGCTCGACTTGAATATGGGTACGCAGCAGTACGCGATAACGGCCAGTCGTTGAATGCTTCCTCGATGTAACCCTCGATGTCAAGCGTCGTGGTCAAGCGATATTATGCGCAGAGAAACGACGCGCTCGCGTGCGCAAAGTACCGGACCCTAGCCTCCTCAGGCTACGCACCCGGACCTGCAACCGAGCGGGAAAAGTGAAGATGCTAAGCAGCGCCGCGGGAGCAGTGGCGACTATGCAAACTAAAACAAACACTAAACAAGAAAAAAAAAAAAAAAAGCGCGTTGGGGTAGGCGCGGGTGACTTGGTCGCCCCTTTATAGAGTAGGTCGTGCTTTTGCGTTGCTTCTTAAATTATGAATTAACACCTTTTACTTTTTCACGTTAGAGGTATGCATAAGCGCCATATTTTAAGAAACATTATCTCCATCCAGAAACTGAGCATAATTACCTTAGCGTTTTTTAGGTTCCACCTAAATACTCACAAAAAAAAAAAAAAAAAAAAACGGAAAAATGTATATGGCTTGGCGCCTGGAAACACGAAAAAATGTAAGTGTAATAATCTTGGGAAGAAGTAGTAACGAGTAACGTGACTACGTTACAAGTACGTTACCCGTTACAGTTTTGAAAATACAACGAGTACGTTTCTACGTTACCGGAAAAAAAAAAAAAAAAAACTAACGCGTTACACCGGTCACGCCGTTACCCGTAATCGTTACCGCCAACACTGTCAGAATTAGATGGAGGTTAATGGCGTCAGCCACCGGGAGCAGCTCCCATTTTCCTATTGCACGTATCAGAAAATCACTTATGACTATCGACGCGGACAGGTCAAGAGTTCAGGGGAAACTCCGACTACTTTCGAGATTGGTTATAACGAGGTCGGTTATAACGAAATAGTGGCTACAGCGAAGCGATCACGATTTTCCATTCTCTTTTGCAATTCGTTATAACCGAAGTCGGTTATAACGAAATAGCGGATATAGCGAAGTGATTTCCGATTCCCATTGACTTCGTTATAACCGGTCTCGACAGTACATCTTTTCACTCTAAGAAAGAGCGGGCGCTAGAAAGAAGGTCGCCTCTTCTCCACCGTCCGCTCCGCTAAAGTGGAAATAGGTGGGAGGAGATTTTCCTAAACTCTCAAACTGCCACAAACTGGCTTCGATTTTCAGGTGTTAATTTATAACAGAGGTTGGCAAATGTCTTTCGGTGTTCTTTTTTTTTTTTTGCTTTTTTATATTTGTGTGGTATTTTGATAATCTGTTTCGGACAGGCGCCAAAATCCTGATTATCGGTGCTAAGAAAAAAAAAAAAAAGAATCTCGTGAAAAACTAAAATGCAAAGTCTAACTTCATTTCACAAATGCCTGCAGTGAAGACAAGGGTATTGGCGTGTGAGCCTAGCCCAGCAGTATGCTTTTGTTTGTACGAGGACTTGTTTGTGCACAAGTCTAAAGCCACGCGCTCGTGCCCATGCCTTTGTCTTCACTGTAGATGTTTGTGAATCATAAGAGGGGAGGGTTTCAACAAAAAATTGCCCCTCCTGGAGCAAAATTCCAAAAAATTGGTAGTTTTTGGTGTTAACTTTTCTTTTTTTACAGCTGCAGAGTTCGTTGGTGGTTTTTCGGTTTCAACCTATTTTGTATTTTCTGACACCAACAAATGTATATCGGTGTTGTTTATCGATGCGTAGTCTAATTTTAAAGTAATAAAAAAAATTAAATTTTTTCTTTTTTTTGGAGGGCACGCGGTGTATTTTTGCCCGAATGTTACTAATGTTTATAGCATGCTTGCGTCGTAATTTCGTCACGTGACTGAAGATGCGTCACAATTGATTCGAAGGCAGCAGGTGTGGTATAGATCTCTCATGGCCCATTGCACGATTGCCGTCTGTATTGGTTACATGGCCGTGTGTCGTCTGTTGCTCAAACAGGTTTATTTGTGAACTGGGTGTAATTAATAGGTCATTATAGTTCAGTCCATTGGCGTGAGCGTATTTTTTTTTAAATTCAAATTCATAGCTGAGTAGTAATGATATGTAAAAAAAAAGGGAAAAAAAAAAGGATCGATGTTTGGCGGCGTTTCGCTGGTCAGGCAAAATGGCGGACTGAATGTGGTCGGTTTCATCGTTTGGCACGCGATAGACAGTAAGTCTTTTGCGTTGCAGCGTAGAATCAGCGTTCGATATGAAGTGTCTTTATTTCGAACGATAAGAATCTTTTGCAAGTAAGTGCGTAAGAGTAACACAATCAGGGCAGCAAAAAAATGATTACTGGGTGGTTTCATTCAGAATCGACCACGCGTGTCAGGTGGGTAATTTGACTTCTTTAAAAAAATCAATAGTATAGCCCTATTTCCGCAATTAACAAAAACACTTTTTTAATTGTTTTAGAAAAAATATTATTGTTTACAAAAGTTTTGAAGTGTAACAAGGTGAAATGCTACGTCTAGGCTGCTTGATTTTCGAACCCAGTTCTGTCGGTTGCTATAAATAGGAAAAGACGATTACACTTACAGCATTCTTTTTTTTTTTTTTGTAAATGTACAATGCATGGTTTATCTCTTTATTTAAATTAAACCGCTTTAACATATTTCACGCAAAGAAAAAAAAGCCAAACTTCGCATTTCTGACGTTTTGGTATTATATTTGGAGCCTAGCTTGCGTCTTAGGATTCATTGTATATTTTGCTTATTAAGTGTTAAATGCCTGTAGGCCTATACATGTGATATCTACTGGTACCAATTTAATTTTAGTTTCACGACATCATATATATATATATATATATATATATATATATTCAAAACATATTTGCCCTTAAGGAGATGGTCGTCCAAATCAAGAAAAAGGTCGTAAAAAAAGTTGTGTCTGAAGATATCTTCCAAGCCTGGTAGGCTCTTCGTCAGTCCGAGAAAGAACACTTCGTTTTCCTTTTTTTTTCAATCAAATAAAAAACGGCCGCAAAGAAGAAGAAGTAATTGGAAAAATGCTTACCGTTTAACGAGTATCTACTAAACTAAATTCTCGCTTAAAAGTTCAATACATCCCGATAAAAAAAGCAGTAAATAGTATGAAAATAATTAAATATAATATTATTAACGCCATTATTAACACAAAAGCAGTTTTTTGGACATGTGGTTGGACATAAGCCAACTATACCTGGTGTCGTGTGAAGCCAATGAGAGGCCCAATGCAAAGCGTTTGCTCGTGTCACATTAAACGATCAAGCGAGAAAAAAAAAAAAAGCAACAGTGCGCCACCGATTGGAAGATCTCAATTAAATGTCCATAATAAAAGACGGCAATGGCCCTTTCGATCTGTTAAGGCCCTTCGGTTCTAAAGTATTAAATTTATAAATAAATCGGATTCTTTATTTTTACGATCTCTGGTGGTTCGAAAGCCACCCTGAAGTGTAATAAAATTAAAGTCAGAAAGTTCGTTATGTCCTGTGGAGTTTAAGTGACGAGAAACTGGTCCGGCAACGTGTTTACGTATGTGACTTTTATGTAGATTCATGCTTTTGCTTATGCTTGTTTTAGTTTCTCCTATGTATTGAATTAGGCATTTTTTACATTGAATCAAATAAATAACATTTCCCGAACTGCAGTTAAAGGCACCATTTATTTTCCAATTAAAGTTATTTGCTGTGCTACGAACAGAGTTAGCCATTATTATATCAACACATTAACTGCATTGGTTATTATTGCATTTCATGCAACCAAGGGGGACCAAGCTACGTCCAATGGAGTTTCTGGACTGTCTAAAAAAATCCAATAAATTACGTGGTCTCCTAAACGCTATACCAGGCGGTCGAGGGATAACAGCCTTTAAAGCGGTGTCCACGTGTAAAATAGTCATGTGTCGCCTAAGAATATTGTTTATGCTATGAAGTTTTGACTGGTAAGGTCGTAATTCATGGTTATTTTTTTTTTTCGGTCGCTTTACTGAACACGGGTTCCGACTTTTTGATATTGAAATATTTATTAACGGTAAGGGGTATCCACGGTTAATGAAATCCTCTCCTAGTGCTCTAGCTTTTATATCAAAATCCTTACCTTCTGGACATAAGTCTCGTAATCGTAGCATTTGGCTGTATGGTATACCTTATATGTTTTGTATTGGATCACCGCTTTTATAATGTAGAAATTGACGTCTATCTGTAGGTTTTCGATATAAAGTTGTTTTCAAACCATTTTCAGTGAGTCTTATCTTAATATCTAGAAACTCTATTTCTGTATCGGAGTATTTATATTTAAATTTAATATGCGGATTAAAATTGTTTGCAAAATTACTAAATTCAAAGTGTTTATCTTCCCCATTATTCCAAATTATAATTATGTCGTCGAAGAAACGTTTATAAAAAAGGGGTTTATGCGGAAAGGAGTTAAGTAGCCGCTCTTCTAAAGACATTATATATATATTTAAACAGGAGGGAGAGAAACGTGACCCCATTGCTGCGCCATGTATTTGTAAATAGTGCTCATTCATAAATGTGAAGTTATATAATTCTGAAGCTAATTGTGCATAAAAATATTTAAGACGCTTTTACTAACAGTGAGGTCGTTTTCGTTAACAATATTCAGAGCTGCTTGCATACCTTCATCATGCGGTATATTAGTGTAAAGAGACACTACGTCCACTGTCACCAGCAACGTACTATTAGCACTAAACTTTATTTGGACGCCGATTTCGCTTGTGACAGACGCCTCTGATGTAGCGGTAGGAGCAGTCCTCCAGCAATTTATTGGCTCCGACTGGCAACCGATATCATTCTTTTCGAAACAAGTGACTCAAACCGAAATGCGCTACAGCACGTTCGGGCGTGAACTATTGGCTATATATCTCGGCGTGAAACACTTCCGCCATTTCCTTGAAGGACGCCAGTTCATCATCATGACGGACCACAAACCCCTCACTTACGCATGAACATCCAACAACTCATCGTATACTGCGAGGGAAGTCCGTCAGATGGCATACATCTCGGAACACTCCAGCGACATCAGATTCACCAAGGGCAGGAACAACAATGTTGCCGACGCTCTATCCCAAATAACAGTTAACCACTGCAACGCTGACAGATTGCCCATCGACTTCAAGGGCCTTGCTGCAGCACAAAACGACGATCAAGAGCTTTAACACCTTCGCTCTACCTCAACAGCATTGGTCCTGGAAGAAATCAAAATCCCTGAATGTGACCAAACACTTGTCTGTGACTTCTCTACCGCTCGTCCTCGGCCTAACGTACCAACACCTCTTCGGCAAGTCGCTTTTGACAGGTTGGTCAGATGACGGTTTTTGTCAAAGTCGGATCATGGAACGTTTCCATAAAAGGTGCCACCAGTCAGCTGACGATGCCGATTGGCCCATACACAGCCAAAAGTGACTACGACGATGTCCGTGGGCAGTGCTACGCATAAGCGCTCTCACAATATATTGTCACAGAGGAATAGCCAAGAAAACAAAGAATAACTGGGGGGAAACTGAAACGTTTAATGGGGCGAACTTGTGCCCAAAAATAAAGAGGAAAAACGATAACAGAAGAGAACAGAGCGTCGCGGGCGTCGAGGTTGGCGTGACAGCAGAGTCGAACGCTGGGGCGAAACTGACTCCGGTTCGCCACGTGGAGCCCCTTATGTACATGCGTAAGCTTCTGGAATAATCAGCGTAGAATGTTCGACGCGTAGAGCATTGGGACCTCGAACACGCAACAGGCTTCTCGAATTTACCAGAAAACTAGATTGCAGGAATAACAAACGATGCGTCACTCCCAGGGATCGAACCCTGGATTTTCGCGTGGGAGGCAGGCACGATAACCGTTAGGCCCCGCGCGCGCTGCCTCCTTGGCCAGCTGCGCGCGCGGCAATATATATATATAACTGGTAAGAAAAAACCCCTTGGTGGAATCAGCAACAACGGACGGTTTAATCTTCGACGTTTCGGCCGGAGTCCGGCCTTCGTCAGGAAGGCCGGACTGACGAAGGCCGGACTCCGGCCGAAACGTCGAAGATTAAACCGTCCGTTGTTGCTGTTTCCACCAAGGGTTTTTTCTTACCAGTTATATACCCACGCCTTCGGCCTCCCGCCACCATGCCCGTTATATATATATATATATATATATATATATATTATCGCAAGGTATTTTAGCCTTAAAATCCTAAGAGTAAGGGAGTCGAACGTGTTTGGGAGGTGAAGGGCGACGGAGTGGCGTACCAACTTGTTATTGAGTAGGGGGGGGGGGGGGCAAACCAGACCTCTCCCCCTCCCCCCCACACACACACGCACACACACGCTCTAAGAACTGGGCGGGCAAGCGCTCCTTTTGCCCCTTTCTGTTGGTACACCCATGAGGGCGACAGAGTGAGTGAGCTGTAACGAGTATTTATTTTTATCAAAGAATCACCTGCCTTGACTGAGTTATCTTTAGTAGATGAGGTGATGGGTACTAGATCTTATGTAATCCACCAGTAAATCGAAGATGGCTTTCCTGTGTTTTAATGAGCCCTTGGGTCGGGGCTAACTAGTCGGGCGTCCTCGGTCTCTTTTTTCTGAAAATGGTGGTAGAGAGGGGGAATGGGAGAGTGTTTTGTGTACGTGCCCCATTAGGAAAAAAAGTGTCTGCCCTACCCTTCCGCTGTTTTAGAGTTACTGGCAACGCATGGTTTTTTATATATATTATTATCATTTAAGTTAAGACACTTGAGTCAGGGTTCATTATGTTGTTTATCTCAGTTTAGTATATATACTATTTATATACCTCATCTTGTCTGTGTCCTTTTGACCGTCATGTTTTTTTCTTCCCGCAGGATGTACCGACTCAATCCTCACGGTTCTTAGAGCCGGATGATATCTACAAAAGGTAGACCTGGTGTTGTCGTTTGCAGTCCAGTCCCCTAACTGCCCCAGCTTTTTACGCTCAAACTTACCTGTATCCAGTTTTAACAACGACTGGCGTTCACAGTTTTGGTCGAGTGTCCATACGATGATCGACATAAAAAGAATATTTATCAGATTTCCCCTTATGAAACACCTCAACATGAATCTGCTGAGGTTAGCGTTGTAAATGGCTCGTGGAGATCAGTTCTCGCTTTGCAATTTTATCTTTGAACGAGTAGAAAAAAAAAAAAAAAAAAAAAAACAAAGACAGAAATTGGTACAACACACGTAGGCACATACAGTTTGCTTTGAGTTGACCATCATTCATTTTAGACGGAGTAATTAAAATGTTATAATCACCGTTTTGGCTTTCAGAAACATGAGGTAGGTCTCCCAAATAGACATTATCTTGTATATTCTGTTTACGACTTTATTCTTTTAATCTTTCATTATTTTAACGGCATATGTTTCATGTTTGGAATTTGAATAAAACAGTGAAGATCGTCCTTTTGCAGTAACAACATTAGTTCATGGTCTAGTTGGTTGAACATCATAAAAATATTAGCACGAAAAATAAAGTGCTAATAGTGGACAAGTGCTACTTTCAAATAACTAACGTTTTAATGAAAAAATAAAGGAAGAAAAAGGTGAAGATAAATTTACATAAAACTGGATATAAAAAATAAACAGAAGAATTCAACACAAAAATATTTAGAAGGAGGTCTGAGAATAAAAAAGTTAACAAACAATTAACAAATTAAAAAGAAAAGATACTCAGTACTCACATGATACACAGTACTTAGGGGCCAAGTCCGATAGCTAGACGCTAACCCTCCCTGTACAGCAAAGCTGTTACACTTTTCACGCACCAAAGTGAGTCCGCAGTTGTGTCCATTTTCACAGCAGGTATTTTGATGCTTAGGGAATTAATTGGGAATGATTGTAACCTTGGAAGGGTGCATGGCAAGCGTATTGTCCCCTCCGATGCGCTTCAAACGTCACCCTCGTGTCTCAAGTTTGAAGAAAACAACGAATGGCCTTGATAGGTTGTCAAAATTTTCTAGCCAAGTACTATCGCGGGCAACGTGAGCAAATCCAGTCCTTCATGCTTCTCCGGTCTGGGAATGGAATGCGAAGTCGAGATCCCAAACTTCGGACGATTTGACACATTGAGAGATAATTGAGAGCTTATAGGGGATTGCGGACACGAAGAGAACTCCGGATCGCGTGTTTCAGCTCATATTGTCCTTGATGGTACACGTGGTTTGTGGTACAATGTACTTGTGACCGCCATCAGCTCCCCCCACCCCCCTTTTTGTGTTTGCGAATAAACAAAAAAAAAAGTGGAAGAGTTTTATTTTAAATTTTTAGTACCGAGGTATTCCGGCCGGTGGCTATCAGACCGCTGTGCCCCTGTTGTACCGGTTCCGTAGGAATACAAGTAGACAGGAGACGTTCGTTTGCATTAGCAAGTGAAAGCGTGAAAGTTATCTGGAGAAGTGTCCAGGAGTCTGAAGGCAAAATACAACCCGACTATATACACTAAGGCACGAAATGTCGGCAAAGGCGTGGAGCAGAGTTGTTCAAGAAGGCGTGCGTTTTGAGTCAATGCCTATTCTATTTTAAAGATATTATTGGTAGAGAACCTACGCGGGATTACCTGTGGTCATGTGAATGTGTGGTCGTGCCAATTTGAACTGATGCCGAACAAAACGGAGGGTCTGAATACTATTTGCGCAATAGTGACGTTTCGCCTGACTTGTTTGCACAATAAGTACTTTTTACGAGTGGTACATGTTTCGCTAAAATTAAGGCACTGGAGAAAAGCTCACCGTAATGCCGTCGGATGCTGAGAAAAGCTCACCGGAGAAAAGCTCTTTTGACGGGCGCGGAGAAAAGTTCACTACGAACCTGCGAACCGCGTGCGTAGACTCAACTGAAGCATGTTCGGGTGCCATGTGGGACATGCGGTGGTTCTGCAGTTCGCTTGCAAAGAAATACTATTTACGCACGCTGTAGGTTGCGTGACAGAAATAAAATGAAATGTTTTTGTAGAACGACAGCAGAAAGGATAGCGGGAGGATGAGTAGTTCCTGGATTGCATACAAATTTAACGCCCTATGAGCTTTGTACCGTGTCTGATAAAGGTCTGATGAGATTTTCTCCAGACCGAACCTTTTCTCCAATGAGCTTTATTCCGGTGAGTTTTTCTCCGGTGAGCTTATCTGCGATTAGTTTTTCTCCAGTGTGCTTTTCTCTGGTCAGCGTTATTCGTTTGAGATTATATCCGGTAAACTTTCCACCTGGATTTGATAAAAAAAAGGGGACTACTTTTAATTAATACATTGAGAAGAGATGACTGCTCTGTTCACAACGTTGTTTTAGAAAATAGAATGGAAGCAACCAAAATATGATATACAACATATATGATAGGCGTTTTCTTTTCTTTCTTTTAAGAAGAGAATTTTTAGTCGGCTAAAATTTCAGAGGCAGGCAACCAAATTGCCATAGCGTTTCGCGTCAAGCTCGTCAAAGAAACGATCGTGTTTGCTTAAAAAAAAAAAAAGAATAAAAATAAAACGAGCGCACAACCTCGTAATCATAGCCCTTTGTTGTTTCAAACCGATCACCCGACAACCAAAAATACCACGCGCAAAAAAAGAAGTAAAAGTAAAACACACATTACAATAATTGCAGCAATCAAAAGGTTACACAAAGGAGAAAAAAAATCTTAGCAAAGCTCGATAAAAAAAAAAAATTATTATTATTATAGACGGTCCGACGTCCATCAGAAACATTACAACTCTCTAAACACCCGAGCATTTAATTTCCCAAATCGCTTTCAATTACGGGAAAGAGGAGGTAGAGGAGGAGGGGGGGTTTGTCCCCCTAGCCAACCGTTTGTACAACGGGATTGCAAAAATATAGAAGCGTAAGAGAATAGTAAGCAGCAGCGCGTGCTCTCCATCTGTTAGAGAATTCGAGATGGAGAGAGAGAGTGAAAATCGAGAGATGGAGAGGTGGGAGCAATATCGACAGTAAAAGGACTTTCGTTTTTATGCGTTATCTGTGTCGAGGTTTCCCTCTCCCGCACGAGCCACTCCTGAGTCACTTGATGTTTCTGGGTTTTGGGGTCATTGGCAAGGGGCGCCCATCTCCCGCGTCGTACGCAGCTCGTTTCGCACACGTATATGCACGTGCCTGCACGCCGTCTTTGGCTAAGGTCGGCTCAAAGGCGTGTTCGCTCTTTTAAAAGTGACCAGACGACCGCGCGCGCGGTGCAGCAGCCGTCGTGTTACGTTGTCGTACGGTACTGCGGCGCTAGAAACCGCGGTCGGTGCCGCTACGTCACCGCGGCGCGGCTTGAAGGCTTGTTCCGCTACGTTTCTGCGGCGCGTCTCATAGAACCTCTTGTTCTGCTACGCTACTGAGGCGCGGCCCGTAAAAGAACATAACGGTTCTTTCTGTTGGTTGCTGTGCTTGTTTGCTTTGGTTTCGTCTCGTAAAGACGCTCCCAACTTCCTTCGATTTTTGTCTTGTTTTCTTTTGCTGTTAAGCGTTTGGTTCCGGTGGCCTTCGCTTTTCCAGCTCGTCTGAATCTTTGCTGAATGCCTTACTTCTACCAAGATTTAAAACGTATCACGTGGGTTAGAGCGGCACGGGGGGAGAGACGGGAGGGGGGGAGTTGAAATTTGGGTCAATCTGGCTCGTGTTAGTTTTCTTTCTGTATATTTTTTTTTGGCTTGTTTTCCCGCGT
The DNA here is from genome assembly GCA_013358835.2 of Ixodes persulcatus. Classification (NCBI taxonomy): domain Eukaryota; kingdom Metazoa; phylum Arthropoda; class Arachnida; order Ixodida; family Ixodidae; genus Ixodes; species Ixodes persulcatus. Next base: position 1,001,002 of record JABSTQ010010036.1, read on the forward strand.
GGCCATGTGGGAATTGTGTTAGCAAGGAACGGAGCGTTTCGGGAATCTCAGAAAACAGGAAGCGTTTGTTAAGGGAGGATGGAAGCAGTTTATTTGGAGCAAGGCCACCGTTTGGTTTCACCTTTTTTTTTTAGTTTTCAGTTTCATACGTCTATCGGTTACCCATTTAGCCCAGTTTAAGCGTTTTTTCACGACAGTTTGTCTCCGCGGTGGAAAGTTTTGTAAGTAAATGGTTTGTTTTTAATGATAATAATAATATTATTGGATCAATCAGTGTTTATGGCGCACTGTCCAGAAACAAACTATTCCTCGCCGTGCCAGTAATAAGAATGATAATATTAACAGCAATAATAAAAATAGTGATATTATTAAGAACAATAACAAGAACAATAATAATATTATTCAATCAATCAATCAATCAGTGTTTATTTGAGCGTCCAGGAAGAACTTTTTGAGTCTTATAGTTCTGGCACACTTGTGAGAGAAAAAAAATAAATAAAACGGAAACACCCGGGCCGTGGTGGAACACAGTCCAGCAGTCTGACACTAGGACAGACACAACTTAGAAGACAGTTCAAGAAGTCGGAACAAGCAGAAGAACGACGTAGAAGCTACACCAAACCTTGCATATTCTAAACAAGGCAAGTACGTGATATCGTAGCGACACACAAGTGCTTATCAACCCTTTTCAAGCATTACCTAGTCGCAAACAGAATGATGAAAAGTTCTGCAGCACGAACCAAAAATATCGAGTGCATCAGAGTACAGGTTGTAGAACTCAGCCGATCTAAGAATAAAGCTTAATCGATAAAATGCCGAGAGATATAAAACGGTTATTGATGCCGTGTACACTCTAAAAAAAGAAAAAAACGAAGGGTATCACCTTACACCCTTTTGTCCCATATAAAATGCACCCCAAAACTTTAGTTCGACATACAGCGACCTACGAAGGGCGTGATAACGGTAAGATATAACTTATTAAATAGCTAAAGTACGTATCGAATACCACAGAAAGAAAATACTAAGGTTTTGCAAAAGGGCCAAGAAAACCCCGATTATTTTATTTGTAGTCAGTAACACGTGCATTAACTATTTTAATAAGTTGTTCCACACGGCTATCAAGCCTCTCGTAAAAGTTAGTACCCTCACATCGACGTCAGTGAGGCTGTACGTCGAACTGAAGTTTTTGGGGTGTATTATGTGGGACAAAGGGTGTAATACTACACTCTTTAGGCACACATGCAACCATAAAGCTCACTTCTAACAAGACGTTGAGAGACGTAATGAAACCAACTTTAAAATAAAAACAACACATCCGCCTTAGCCCGACGCTGATGCAGTCTCAGCAAACTCACAAGTTCGGAATCAGTTTCATATAATTCGAGCGGTTTCATAATTTTTGTAATATAAGTTCGAAATAAACTTATTTTGAACCTCTGCCGAGTGCCAAGGAGTTAGTTTTAGAAATTCTGTTCCACAAAACTGATGCGTACTCGAGTTGCGATCTCACTAAGGAACGGTATACAGTGTCAGAAACGTAAACGGCTTTTTTAAATTGCTTTTTGTTATGCGACATGTAACACCTAACGTGCGGAGAGACGAGTTTACAACTCTTGTTATGTGATCATCGAACCTCAAGCTTAAACCAAACGTAACGCCCAGGCGCTTCATCAGACACACAGCTCACCGCAGATGCTGTAAGCGAAAATGGTTATCGATGTCTTCTGTGAAAATGTCATAACTTTGGTTTTCGGTCGGTTAAGACAAAGATCATTAACCAAGCACCAGTTGTAAAAGGACCATGCGTCCTCTTGAAGCCTAATGCAATCATGAATGCTAACGCTATTTGTAGAGTTTAATGTCATCTGCATACTGCAGAAATGAAGACTTAGAAAAAAATGGAGGAAACGTCATTTACGAAAATAGAGAACAGGAGGGTACCATAAACAGATCACTGAGGAAAGCCCCTGTAGAAAGAGGCTATACTGTTAGCCCGGACGTGTGCGATTCTATTTGTCTGATAGTTTTTAATCCAGTCAAGAACTGAGTCACACACTCCATAGGCGGAAAGCTTCGCTAAGAGAATAATAGTGTGGTTAACAACGTCCAAGGCCTTGCTCAAGTCAAAGTAGATAACATCCAGCTGACCTGCATTACAAACCAGCCGACCTTTATTATGAACAGTTCTCGTGAGTAGAGTGACTTGCTCATTTACATCGATGGGCTCTAGAATAGACGGCCAGTTGACATCCGTAAAATAATGGTACATTCCAATAGAGTGCACCTGCCGAGAAATTATACGAGGTGTGAGGAAGGCATCTTTTAGAAGGTGAAATATGGGAGAACACTGCAACAAGTGCAGGGTGATATATATCTTCAAGGACCCATGGGGATTGACTCCGAAAGGCGGCTTTATTAAAATTTATTTTAAGATTTATAAAAAAAAAGTAATTTATTTGAGAGAAAGGAGCATATCCATGGCTTAACGCAGGTTCGTCAAAGCCTTCAATTGCTTGTAGGACAAAACCGACGTTGCAGAGATATCAAAATAAGTATCACTAAAGTATCACAAAATAAGTAACATGCAAAAAAAAAAGATAAATTTGAAAAAAAAAAACTCTTGTCGAGCTCATCAGTTTTTACAGCAGTTCCAGCTGAAACCTTAGGCTCCCAATACACCCCCCAAAATATAACTAAATATAAAATGCAAATTAGGATTCGTCAGTTACCATCACCTAACGTCATTTCAAGAAGTCTCGCGTTGTAAGGCAGTCCCAGGTAAGGTCTAAAGCTCTCATGCATAAAAAAGAAATCACAGATTTCAAGAAAAGAAAGCACAGAGTAGTAATTGGCACTCTCACCTTTAAATTATGTCACACACACAAAAGAAGAATTGTTTGGAGACACTGCATGTAATATTCTTGTACTAAGAACGCGAAAATAAAATAATCAGTGACCAAAGAAAGTATAACTGCAAATAAACACACAAAATAATCTATATGCACTGGGACTCATTCGTGAATAGCAGATGGCGAAGCGCTTTTCTAAGCTTTCTCTCTAGAAGTGAAGTCAGGGAAACTAGAAAGTAAGGAATTAAGAATTTGAGGAGCATAGAACGACCGCAGGTTCTTCCGATAACGGTTGTAACATGTGAGGAGAAGGAACCTTGAAACAATTCGTATTTTCTGCATGTTAGGTCAAAGTGTTTTGAAGTCGTTATTCAAGTAGTGACCAAGTACTACCGTTTCTACAAACAGAAATTTAAAGTTTCACATAGATAATATGTGAAACATATCCATACAGGAAGTAGGTGGTTTGTAATAAACATTACACAACATTTCTTTTAAGATGTTATTTATCTTTGCCTGCAACAATCCAGAGCATCTTCCAAAAAAATATTATGCCATAACGGAGAGTACCGTATGTTAATTTGTGAACTACAAGTTTTCGAAGGTTAAGTGGCACAAATGTCTTGATGTTACGCATTAAACAAGAAACACTCTTTAACTTAGAACACACTCTTGTAAGGTGTGAATTCCAGGAAATATTAGAATCAAAAGTAATTCCTAACTACTTCACACTGCCTGAGAAAAGAATTAAAGTACAATGGCACGCGGCATAACGTGACGTGTGTACGAAAAAAATGGATATTTAGGTCAGCAGCTTTAAGAGGGTTTGAAAACATACTAGCTTTGTTTTTGAGAGATCGGCATTAATCAGATTATGGGAGAACTATTACATTAAATCGAGGGAACAGACTTGGAGCATTTCCATTGCCCTTGAATAAGAGAGGTGACTCGTTAACAGAAAAGTGTCATCCGCGTATTGATAAGGTGTAGAATTTGAAACTGAAGTAAACATGTCATTGACGTAGATATCGAATAATAAAGGTAAAAGAACCAAACCATGTGAAACATTGACTTAAAAAAATTGGTATTCCGCTGATTGAAACCAGTTGTGATCGATTGTGTGGACAGTTAGTTGGCAAAGACAAGAAAGGACCTCGGAAACCAATAGCAGACAGATTTTTTAACAAGATGGAGTCACTCACAACATCAAACGCCTTTTGTACATAAAGAAAGTATGCACAAACAAATAGGCTGTATTCAAAACCTAATTTTAAGTCATCAGATAGTGATTTTAGGATTGGTTGTGTCCCACGTCCCGGCAGGAAACCGTATTGGAAGCGAGATATTTTATTGTACCTGTCTACGAAAGAATACATATATGCATATATATATGCATTTTCCCAATATTTTAGCAAGACAGGGTATAGCAGATATCGGCCAAAAGTTTTCTATCTGACCCCGTTGAACTCCCTCAACGACCGGCTTAACAACGGTCGTTTTCAATTCAATAAAAGTGCAGCCTGACTTCATTGTTGTGTTGATCATAAGTAGTAGTGTGTCTTGTATGTGTCTAAAATTACTACGAAGATCGAAAAGGCATATTCTATCATAACCGGGAGGTTTTTTTGGTTTGAGGCCTATGAATATTGACTCCAGGTCATGAGTTGTCATTTGAGAAAGAAATGCAGAAGCTGAGTTTGGGGTAGGAAGAAAAAAGGGTGCGGTAACATTCTGTAGAACTCTGCTTGAGAATGAAGCAAATACATCGTCGAATTTGTTGACCGTAGCACGTGAATTAAGCCAAAAGGAAACTTTGAAAGCTTGTGAACGAGGGGATGCAACTCCACGTAACTCGTTAATTAACGACCACGTTTCGACAGAGTTGTCTCTAAATTTCTAAAAATTTTATATTGAAAATATAGCCTCTTAGCCGAGCGAATAAGTGCATTAACTTTGTTGCGAATTATCCGAAATTATTTTTGTAGGCTTTGGTCGCGTGGCGAGCGACGGCAACGCTTCCAGGCATTTTTTTTCTTTAAGTTTAATGGTGGATAGTATGTCATTAGTCATCCAACGTATGTTTCTTTTTCTCTGTTTGAGAAATACTACATTTTTAGGCATTGAAAAACTTCCGAAAAAACTGGCTAAATGAATTATAAATTTTTCAATGGTTTACAGATTGCTGAAAAGAAACCCAGTTGTATTCGGATACATATTTATCAAAAGTATTGTGGTCAACAATTTCAATTTAACGGATATGTGTATTTGGGTCCATAGATGCCTGTCCTCGAAATTTCAATTGAGACGCTACGAAGTAGTGATCCGATAGTTTCTTGGTTATAATGGCCCATTTAATTGTTGATGATGGTGTTCTCAAGTTAATATGATCAATTGACAAGCTCACAATTTTGTAATCAAGAATTTCTTCTCTTGTTGGAGCGAGAATGAATGGTTCAATTCCGTAGTTAGCCAATAAGACAAGGTATACTCACAAACTAGTGATTGGAAGGGTTGCATTAGATCAATGTTGATGTCTCCTGTGATGCAGAGGGCTGCAATTAGCGGCAAACATTGAAGAAAATTTTGTGGCTCGGAGAGGAGAAAAGGAACGTTTTCAAAAAGTTGTCCTAAAAGTCAACAAGTAGAGGGTAATATTTAAAATGAAAGACACGGAGTGCTAGCGATTCACAAGAAAGAAATTAAATGGTTATCTCTGAGCAAAACACGGTATCCTTTAGAAAAATAGCCATACCACCACCGCGCTTCTTATCGCGTGTAAAAAGAAAAAAAAAAAAGAATTTAGGCAGCAAATATAGGTCAACCTCTTCACTGTGTGTGTTAATTTCAGTCAGAACGAATACAACAGCAACTGTGTGCACGCAGTCTACGGCTAGTCTAAACTCATCCCAGTGCTGAAGTGAACTTCTGATACTAACATCGAACAGTGTAAAGGAAGTAGTTGAACTTGACTCGATGTATTGAGAGCATGACTTAAGGTCCGTGAAGTGTGAAAACATGGCTAGAACTTTTATCATTTGCTCCAAAGAAGCAACTTTGACGCGCACTATGGTAGAGTCTACGTTTTGTTTCGCAAAGATGTGACCATTGCGAACCCATGCGAACTTATATCCTTTTTCTTTCCCTCTAGTTCTCGCCATCCAGAAGAGCCCCCTGTCGGTATCGGTGAGATTGTCGCTGAAATACAATCTGCGAATCTTCTCGTGGTAAAGAACCCAAACAACCGCGGCACATCTTCCAGCGCTCTTTCAGAGGGACAGATGGAAATTGACAAGTGGGTGGCATGACATGCATCCTGCCTGTGGGAACGCGATGCCCAGTCTCAACGTGAGAAAGCTGGAAATCTTTGATTTTCAGTTGCCCAGACATGCTCTCTAGAATGCCTCCAAGGCTCTCTTGAGGAAAGAGGTCAATTCCATAAATTTCAATGTTTGATTCGCTACTGGATTGGTCAGAGACGTTCTGAACTGCTTTCATATTGTGAATCTCCAGCGCTTATACTTCGTTTCACCTTATGTGTGAGCGAAGGCAAAGCTGGAAGCGCGAGCACGGAAGCTCCGTGCGTTCAGGCTTTGATCGAGCGCGCAAGCTGTGGAGAAACGCACAAAGCGCTAGTCTCGCGCTTCTAGCTTTGGCTTCGCTCGCAGATAAAGTGAAACGAAGTATTCGCAACTTTCACGACCTATAGGGGGCGCAGTGGTGCCTATCAAAACAGAGCCGTTTATACTGAGAGAGTTTGGCCAATGAGCGGAGCTTGTTGGCCGCTAGAACAAGCGGATTTCGCGATAACACAATATGGCGTTACTTCTTTGTCTTGTTCATTCCTGAGAAATCGTGCAGAGTTCCTATGAGTCAGAGCCACAATATGGCGGACGGAAGTAGTCATCCCCCGGTTGTCAGACTACGCTGCTGTGGTTGTCAGGCTGTCAAAATCTCCTTAAGAAGGCCAAACTCTCTCAGTATAAACGGCTCTGTATCAAAATGGCTGTCATCTGGATGATCGTCGGAGAACAGCGGTACGAGGCTGGGTCTGCGACGCGTAAGGGATTCTAGTTTTACTATATACGAGCAGTATTAGAGCCATACGTTATTTTTTCACGCCAGGAAGGTGTAGGCAAGCCCATTTATTTTGAGGCCAATCATCCAGGAGCTAGGGTGCGCGATTCTCACAACGCGGTACCACCATCGCTGAAAGTTGCGAATGGTCGGATACCAATGGCCGCAAGGCCGTTTATATCCGAGGTTTGTCTCAGTTCGAAGCGCCTTAATTACCTTGTCATGAGCTTTGTCTGGAGCTACTAACGAATCGTACTGGGCCGGCACGAGGTCCAGGGATTCTTGCATCCCGGCCATTGCGTCGCTTACAGTGTCGACCGCTTGCTTCATCGACGAGAGGGTATTCATTTTGGGGTGAAGCTTTTAAAGCCTGTCAACGGTGTCCCCAAAAGAAAGTAGAAGATCAAGTTTTTGGTTAGCTGTAGCTGCTCCAAAAATGCGGTGGGATTATCCTCAGAAGATAGAGTGCCGATGTTTATATATGATTTCGCAGGCCCTCCTCGGCACGCGAGAGATCACCGCTTCTCAAACTTGGCAGCGCTCATCTCTTTAAAGGTGCCGTCGGCGATACCAGAGCACTTCTTTCCCAAATGGTGGAGGCGAGAGCAGTCAGCACAATTCATGCACCTGCCGTCCAATGACGCAGGTTCGGAGCAAACACCGCAAGCATCGGGCTCGGTCATGATATTAAGACGACGACGACAAATGAGGTGCCCAATAAGATAGACGGCGAGGATTACAATAAACGAAAGTGCACAGTTAACGAGTTCCGGGCTTACCCGTAGAAATAAACGCACTGGATGAGCTGCTGACTTCCGTCGTAGGCACTGTGAACTTGATTATTCGTCTTAGAATCCCAAGGTGTTGGTTGAGACTTTCCGAGTGGAATGATGATGACTCACTGTTGCAGCCAAGACGTTGTCCGTGAGATGTTGAGCGTACGATACTTGCGTTGAAGCAAGATTATCGAGAGGTCATACTTAGCTTCAAAGACATGAGACAAACCGATGAGGAAAAGACTAAAAACAAATTTGGAGGCGCATAAAGGCGAACAGCCGATGTCAACGCTTCGTTGTCTTCTAATAAAATAAAATAAAATAATAATACTAATAAATAAGAATAAAAAATAAAGAATAATACTAAAAATAGTGATAATAATAATATTAACGAGTTGAAGAATAAGAGCAATTAAAATCAATTTCATCATCTGCAGAGGACAACCACGCGGTTTTGGTAATAATAATGATAATTGTTACGCTCGTCTTATCGATCAAGCAATCGACGAATCAATCAATCAAGCTTTTATTTGCCCAAAAGGGGGGAACGCGCAGTGTGCACGGTTAGCATCTCTTTTACTTTAATAGACTATAAACGTGACCAAAGGAAGGCGCCATTTAATAACATATCGTGGCACTAACGTTTGTAGACTCTCTGTAAGATCAGACGGCAAAGATCGGCACCCACGTATCGAACGGAAATTTCACTCAAAGATGTATTTCAGTCGTCGAGTTTTGCCTCCTGAGACTTTCAAAGACAACGCCAAGTTTCAATCAAAATCTCATCACTAAAACGTTGAACGCCAAATTCATGCGCAACCGCGTTGTGTTTTTCTTTTTAGTTTATGGTTAGTGACAGTTTAAAAAACGCCGGGCGTAATGCGTCCCTTGCATCTGATTATTGCTTCTCAGCCAATCAGGTTGCGGTATGAGCCAATGAAGAAAACCTCCGTGGAACCAATCACTTATCAAGAAGCATGAGGTGAAACCGAAAAGCCCTGCAAGACATGCGCAATGCGACAACCCAAGCTGCTTGGAGGACCCAAAGCGTCGGGGGCCTCTATTAAAAAAGATAAGAAAAAAGATTTCTCTAAACTCATCTCAACTAGCTGAACTGGCGGTAATCCAACCGTCACGGATAAAGAAAGTTATTTAACGGACAAGAAACCTTCAGGCCTGAAGGAACGAATGGAGCCGCAAGGAGGGAAATATCCTCTCGGTGTCTTTCCACGCCTCTCTTTTTAAGCGCAAGGCAGCCCGCTTTTATGCGTTGTGTTTGTGTTCTCTTGTTTGTTTGTTTTTCTTTCGCCAAACGACAGTCGCAAGGGCGTCTTTCTCAACTCCAGGAAAAAAAAAAGTGTCGAAAATGGCGGCAGCTCGAATTCCTTCTCACCTTCGACGCTTTTCTTACGTGCCTCTTTATTTATTTGTTGTATTTTTCTTGCGGCAGTATAGTTTCAAGGTAAGCAGGTAGGTGGCGCTAGGTGAAAACTAATTCTGGAGGGCCTTCGTACGCTCATCTAGCGTATATATACATTCGGTATATACGAGCGTTGCGCGGGCACCGCGCTGCGCCACCAGGGGCGCGCGCTGATTGGCCATAAAATACTAGCAAGCGATCGAAGTAACATTTACTTTTACCCGATGGCAGGAGCATTACGCCCGTAGCTTCCACACGGAAGTACAGAGTAATAGAAGTACAATGTAGTGAAAGCTACAAGAGAGTGCTTCGGGTTTTCAGCTTCCCCGCCAAGCCCGCACGTCGTGCAGTGCAAGCATCGTTCAGGGCAAAACAAGCCATAGTTGGCAAATGCTGGAAATAAAAGAAAACAGTAAATTAGAAAACACTTTAAAGCAAACGCAGAAGGGCATTATTTCACGAGCAAGTCTGTGTGCTGACGAACTCTCCGAACCACTACAGTGGTTGATACTTCTCTATCCACTCAGACAAATAGATTCACTTATACAGCATTACGAAGCTACGAAACGAAACAGAAAGAAAAGTACAGACTGATAGCGAGAAAATATTAAAAAATAAAATAAATGTAAAACGTGCGAAAGACTGAAGACAACACAGATATGTGTTTGAACTGTGAACTAAACGTATTTGATTCTCGCGAACGTCCGAAATCAGCGAGGTAATTTTTTATGCTGTAGTCACACGTTGCTATAACCACCGAGCAGATATATATTTTTTTGGTTTGAATACGTGAAGCGGACAACCAGTGTGCTCTTTTAAACCTATTTTAATTCGAGCGACAAGCATTGACGCTGAAAGAATGACAACCTCGCAAATTCGAGTGGTGCTCGCGTCACTCGAATTAACGTCTGCGTCGGAGTTAGGGCTCGGGTTCAAGCGGTGAAGCATCGCTTGAACTGGAGGGAGTCTCATGGTGAATTCCTTCGCAGATCTCGAGCGCTCCAAAAGCGCTCCATTTGGAGCGCGCATATTCCGCTCGCAGATCTGGCTCGAGCTGGTCATCTTCCCCTCGTAGATCTCTGGCAACGCCCGCTCCACGTAGCGCCTCAAACTCCGCCGAACTTGCTCTGCGGGATTTCACAGATCTCTCCGGATGTTGACAGAGCGGCCCACGTGATTTCCTTCTAAATCGGCAGTGCGCATGCGCGGCGAGGTTGGCGAGGTCGCGAGGTCGGCGGGCCGGACGGGTCGTCGAGTTGGATCTGTTCGGGTGCATCGGTTGTTTACGTGGGATTGTGACGGCTCGAACGCTTCTACCTCCCGTAGATCAGGGATACAAAGCCGGGACTGTGGGGCGTGGTAAATCATAAGCGCTGACAGCTGTGATCGTGAGAGGAAGAACGACAGGAAAGCCTGAGGCAGACGCAAGGTTAGGCCTGTTCATTCCGCAGCCAATGATTGTTTACCTTTTTACACGGCATTCCGCCGGCGTTTTCCCGTGCAATAAAGCAAGAAAAGATTAGGCAACGACCGTGCAAGTGATGGTTTGTTACCTCTGTGTTTATTAAAGTCGTATCAGAAATCTGAACTCCACCGCTGGCAATCGCTGTCCGTGCCCCGCCGCTTCGACGCGGCCGAAAGGTATGTGACGGTGCCGAACGCGGAATGCGCGGACGTCTTCGTTATTTGTGACATGAGCGCCGTGGTACGTATAATTTCGCACGGCCTGTGTCGCGTGTTATTTCTGCGTCGGAAAGGTCAGTCGTCTCAGGCGTTGGTGGGCTTTTCAAGTTCGAGCAGCGGCCATTTTGAATGGCGGAGGGGGAAGCGATGGGGAGGAGTGTGGGGGAGGTCGCTCCAAAAAGGCGAGTTTATCTTCCCCTCGTCGATTCGGAGCGGGTCCCACGGAACGGAATTTTGCCTCCCTCGCGGATTTTGGAAAGCGCTCCGGATCTACGAGTGGAATTCACCATTAGCCGATCCCCGACGGAGCACCTAGAACTATCGGAACCCGTGCGCTAGAAGTTCGACCTCATCACTGTGGGTTTCGAGCGAAGGCGCTGATTGGACACGAATTGCTGCGTCACTGGTCGGGTGGTCCTCGTGTCCAATGAACGCGTCGAAGGACGCTCGACATCGAGCTCGGGTCCCATTATTGCCGAGTTGGCGCCACCCGACTGAGATGACACGTTCCGCGGAGGAAAAGGGGGGAGTTCGGAGGCCCTCGTAATTCTAGTTCAGGGGTCTCCAAAAGTTTTGTCTGGTGTGTCAGATTGGGGATTTGTCGCCTCTGGAGGGCAGGGAAAAAAAAGAAAATACGAATAAGAATATATTAAATGAATAAACCTAATCTCGGATTTTAAGAGTGACCACGGTATACGGAACGGCAACGCGACGCAAATGTCGACTTCGTTTCCGCTAAAATGCCTTCTACGTTGAAAAAAAAAAAGAATCGAAACAACAAGGGTAAGCAAAACAAGCAACAAAGTATCCGACACGCAGAGGACCGCCTCACAATCAACCGCATCAGCGAATGAGCAATCGAAGCGGACCGGCGGTTACCTCGACGAAGGCCCACCTTGAAGCGCGAGACGATTCGAAGCCACTCGAAGGTCAACGTACACGGGGAAAGGCAGACGAAGAAAACTTTCACCACTTGCTTTCCCTCTCTTTCTTGCTCTCTCTCGACGGGGAAACGGAGAAAGTAAGAGAGGAGGAAAGCGGAGAAGATCTGCGTAGATCTACGCAAGACCGCATGTATTATACTTCGTTTTACGTTGCCACGGAGCGCTTGCGGACGCAACGAGTCCTCCTGGCCAATCAGGCACCGCGAACTTGTCACGTGACTATGCACTGTTCACGTCATACAAAAGACACGCCGCCTAACGTGTCGGAAGCATGATTGACGCCGGTCGCTGCGCCCCCTGCCGTGGGTCACGTGACACTCACGCGGCATTTGATTGGCTGCGACGGCTCGTATAGCGTCCTCCGTGGTTCATCGTTAAGGTGAAACTGAGTACACGTAAAGACCGTGTAGAGTTTGCAGAGTGAGAGTTTTGGGAGTGGAAGGGGGGGGGGGGGGGGGGACCCCTTGACCCATATTACGACGACTCGACTTCCAAGGTGGTTTGACTTGGCTTGGCTTTTGTCTTAAACAACATGTGGCTGCGACCTTGGATCGACTTAATTTAGTCCCGGCGGGAGGTGGTTCCGGCCGGTTTGCGGCTAGGTCGCTGATGAAGACATTATAGTCTTGAGATGGTGTTCCGATTTTCGTCGGTGGAAAAAAAGTTCTTTCGCGAGCGAGAGCGTGGGAGGGTTGGGCCTTTTTGGCGAAGGCGTAACGGGAGAGAGATATGGACTGTTGCAGCGTAAGAAACTGTGGAAACTGTAAGAACTGTGGTCCTTTCCAAGGGCGCGCTAATTCTCAATTCGCACTGGGCGTTTCGAACATTTTCAATTTTTTTTTTCTCTAGGCGCCATTCCTGTAAAAGGGCGCGAGCTGTTGCTTACTTTTCGAGACGACAGAAAAATAGTGAGCTTGTATTGTGTGGCGTAGTGGCGTTGTTGTTCCCTATGAAAGGGGAGAAGGGGAGGCGAGGTTTTTCTGTATTTTTTTTTTTAAGTTTGAACAAACTACTCAGAATCATAAAATTCAAACGTAAGTCTACCAACCATCTTGATATAACTTTACAGTTTTCCAAGATAAATAAAAAAATACGCATTTTTTGTAGATATGTTTTAATAAAGACATATAATCGCTTGTACAAAATGATTCAAGAAAGAACTGGTAAATAGAAAATCTTTTGGAGTCTTTTTTTATTTCGGAGTCATGTTCAAAATTAATGTTTTTGTATATTGCGTATCGTCTAGGTCGATAGCTTTTTCTTTTTTTAACTTCTGGTACTCTTGCGCCGTTACTATACTGCCTATGGTCCAGACGCACCCGACGCTCCAAGATAATTGGGGCCAACCAAACAGCGTTAAAAGCGCAAGTCACTAGGTATTTACTGTTTATGATTGGCTCAGATTGGTCACCTTAGCACGTTGCGTCAGCTGCGTGCTGTTACCATGGTAACACGAATCAATGTCACCATGCTAACATTGTTTTGTTAACATGGTAGCACGAAACAATGTTACCATGTTTATATCGTGTGTTTCTTCATTATTATATTTACGTTTCCGTAAATATAATAATTCACGTAATCCGTATTCACGTAATTCGTCCCTTAAAAAAGCGCCTTCGAGGTAAATACATTGGTAAATAGATGAAATGAAGATAAACTTAAACTATGCGTACTGTGATTGTTGACAAAAAAAAAAAAATAAAAAGAATGGCCGAACCAAGAATGATAAGAACCAACGGTATTCGATTAGCTCAGTTACGGAACTGCCCATAGACGCTGCTTGCACGAGCAGTACCCCCCCCCCCCCCCCCCGCCCCCCTTACTCACCACGACTGGTGAGTAAGGGGGGCGGGGGAATGGAGCCGACGTAGAGTTACGTTTATTGAAATTTCATTTACACTGCTCTCAGGAAGCAATCCTTTTCAAAAGTCCGTCAAGCAACATTGGGGGTCGCCTTTGCTTGGACACGAAGCGCGTGTTTGGATCCGAGTCCTCGCCGGTCGCTGACGCGGCGCTCGTTTTCAATACGTGCCAACGTTACTCGATTACGTACCTCAGTTGTGGAACTCCCACGGAAGAGGGTATCCCCCCCCCCCCCCCCCCCCCCCCCCCCCCCTCACTCACTTAAGTCCACCTCCCGTCGTTTGCAGCGCCATCTAGATTTGCGATTCATAACTGTGTGTTCCATAGAGTACGGTGGAACGCCATCTAGACGCTGTGCTTCGAAACATACGTATTCCATGGAACACACTGCAGTTCCCATAGCTGCCGTCCGGCGCGTCGAGCGACGGGAGGCGAGTCGAGGTGAGTAAGAGGGGGAGGGGGGGTGGAAAGCAGCGTGTATGAGCAGTTCCGTAACTGAGCTAATATAATAATGTTGATACGTGCTCAAAGTGCGTAATCAAGCAATGGCGGACGTGCAATGGCGCGGACTTTTGAAACGTGTCTCTATTATTTCCACTGCCCTGCCTACACGAGTCGCGCACGTGCCGAGCGTTGAGAAACGCCATTCGCGAGACTAAGGAAAAGCAAGAAAGAAAGAGAGAAAGAAAGGGGGGGCCTTCTACCGAGTCACCCTGTCGAAGAAAACAAAAAATTACGACACGTAAACATGCGAGAGAGAAAACGAGAAAGAGAGAGAGAGAGAGCGAGAGAAAATTGAGCTTCGTAGGAATCGACCGTCGCTCGTCGCGTTTTCGACTTTGACCCAGATTGCCGAAACGGCGCGCGACGACTTCGCCGCGTAGCCTCAGCGAAGATCCGACGAGAGAGAAATCATGCGTCCGCGCTGCTCGGTTCATTTCCGAAGCCAATCATTGTTTTAGCTTCGTCCTTGATTCGGCCGCATAACCTTGGGCTCGATTTCTGCGTTTCATACTATAGGGTCGAGTCCTAGCCATCTCTTGGGGAGTGCAAGACGGTTGCGGTCTTTTCAATCAAGAATCACCCGGGCCTCTAAACAAGCCACTCGGGTAGCTATTTTTGTTGTTGTTGTTTTTGTTTACCTTCAAACGCCGTTATTTATCGAGCGTTTGCGTAGCGAGTAATAGGCAACTGCCGATCGACGAAGTAATAATAGGGAAACGGGTTCTTGAAGTAAGGGGGGTTAGGAGAAAAGGTTAAATGCGAGTTAATAAGACAGTTCGGCTGGGGCTCGTTGTTTTTCTATTGTTATTAATGGCAGTGTAATTATCTTCGAATAAGTTGTTCGTAGCAGCGCGCGTTCTTTTTGCGTATTGAAGATGCATGCGGTGGCCGATTTGTTGCGATCGGGGTGTCCCGCGATTTCTCGTGTGATTAGGATCTGTGCGGGGGTTTGTTTTTGTGGAGATTTACTTTTCTTAGTTGTCCTTGCTGGCAAAAAAGAAAATAAAGTACACTATCGGAAAGTTGGCTAATGATTAATTTGACTTGAAAGTGGCCATACGACCGTCGTCCCACAGTGTCTGATGAAACAAAACAAAAACAAAAAAAACACGTTTGCTTGCTTCGCTCTAAAAAAATAAAGTAATTGAAGAACGGTTTTGTTAACATTTTTTTTTTTTTGTGTTGAAGGTCTTTCTGACGCGTATACAGCAACACGAGGCTCTGTCGTCACGTCGCAGCGCTGTTGTCGGCAGAGCCAGCAGCGTAGTCTGACAACCAGATATTTGTACAAAAATACAAATATCGGGGAGTATGGTTAAGTGAGGGAAGAAAGGTTTTAAGAGAACATAAAGATATTGTAATGAAGAAGGGGAAACGAGATTCAGCTATTATGAAACACGGGGCACTCTGGAACTATAATGGATATAAGGTCGTTAGGGGTGTATGGAGGGTGTCATGGTGCAAGAACTGTCATTTGGGAATGCGGAATTGTGTATGAGGTCAGATATTCAGGCAGGTTTAGAGATACAGCAAAGGAGTGTGAGTAGATTGGCATTGGGGGTACATGGGAATACACCAAATGAGGGAGTACAGGGGGATATGGGTTGGGCATCTTTCGAGAGTGGAGAAGCGATCAGTAAGGTAAACTTTGAACAAAGACTAGCTGAAATTGAGGATACACGGTGGGCAGCGAAAGTGTGCAAGTATCTATATATGGAAAGCCTAAACACAAAGTGGACAAACCGAACCCTCAAGCTGAGGTCTAAATACATTCAACGAGATGGGGCCGATCAGAGCATATCAGTAGAAAAGGGAGTAAAGGAAACTGAGAGCAAATTGTGGGAAGAGAGAATGCAGGGGAAATCATCTTGAACAATATACAAGGCACAAAAGCAAGGAACAAAGAAGGAACAGTTGTATGATAAGTCATTGGGGAGCTCATTGCTGTTTGAAGCCAGAACGGGGGTGCTAAGAACGAAAACATATGGAGCTAAATTCCAGGAAGTAGACACTCTGTGCGACGTATGCAAGCGCGAAAGGGAAACTATAAAACATGTAATTTTAAGGTGCACGGGGCTTCGTCCTTCCCTCTTAGAGGGGGGGGGGGGGGGGGTCACTACGAATTTGGAGGATGTACTGGGATTCGCAGACATGGATGGACGAATGGATAGGGAAAGAATTGCGGTAACTAAGAGGAGATTGAAAGGTTGGTGGAAAAGATTTAGTGAGGGGTAAAAATACAGATAAAAATAAGCAATGAAAACACTTTAAAGCGGGGGGAGGGAATTGTGTTAGGACAAAATTTTTACACAATTTAAAAAAGAAGGGAGGACGAAATGTGAGGCTAGGTGGCGCAAACTGCCGCCCGTTACAAAGAGTATAGCCCTTACCATCCATCCATCCACCCGTTCAACCGGGGGATGACTACTTCCGCCCGCCATTTTGTGGCTCCGTCTCATAGGAACCCTATGTGATTTGTCAGGAATAAACAACGAAGTAACGCCATTTTGTGTTATCGCGAAATACGCTGGTTCTAGCGGGCAACAGGCTCCGCCCATTGGACAAACTCTCTCAGTATACAGTCTAGAAGTTTTTGCGCGACACAAGGGACAATCACAAGCGAGTAGACACGGACAAGCGCAACTTTCAACTAGATTATTCGTGCTCGATCGACCACAAACTTTCAGAAAGAGCATGCGCAGCACGCTAGATAGAAAGAAAAGGGAAACAGAGAACAGGGGGGCTATGTTGCGCTTTTTGGACTCCCAGGAGACTAGGGAGAGGGAAGTGACGTCAACAACGCAGCAAATGCGGATTGGATGTTGATTTTGTTTTCTTCTGTCAACATCCAATCTGCGTTTCTCTAGTCGTTGACGTCACTTCCCTCTTCCAAGTCTCCTGGGAGTCCAAAGAGCGCAACATAGCCCCCCAGATAGAAAAGTCACCCGCCAAGACACATTCCCCGATAGTCATTATCACACCAGCAACCCGGATAAAAACTGGACTTCACTCTCATACAAAGAAACCGAGGTATCGCCAACACAGTCACATCCCTTCTTTATACAGACATGTCTCGTTAATATAGACCCCGTTAATAGGGAGTTTTCGTAGACCGCATTTGCCCCTCCGCTAAGCCCTCCGCAACGAAGCAGCCGCTATACTGCGCCGGCGCGCCGATGGCCTTGACTGTAGAGTTCCGGCTAGCGTGGCTGGTTGCGGAGAGCGTTGCGGGACATCGGAAACGATCTACGAAAACTCCCTAATATGGATACCCCGCTATATGGACACCATTTTCGGGGACAAACTGGGTAAATACATGCATTTTTGTCTCGTTAATATCGACAACTCACATTATGGACGATTTTTTATGGGAACAGAAGTGTCCATATTAACGAGACATCACTGTATAAAACGCTTCCATCATTACGGCGGTTGCTGAGACGTTGCTCCAGAAGACCAAAGTAAAGCAGAGGACGCGGCCAGAGCCGCCACATAAAAACTGTAGACCAGAAGTGGTGCCATATATACATAAAGTGGCCCACAGCCTCAAGAGGGTACCGAATAGGTACAATGTACCTTTCGTGTTCTCTGCGCCACGCAAGCTTGCGGGCCTTTGTCCGAGGATTTCCTCGGGAAGAGAGAAGACGAGTGGCTGCAACAAAAAGCACGCCCGACCGTTTGTGGATTGTGCCAAAGCGGTGGTATACGAGATTCCGCTTTCGTGTGGGAAAGTATATATTGGTCAAACTGGACGCTGTGTTAATGGCCGCGAACGGGAACATGAATTGTCAATCAGGAATAAAGGCAATGCACACTTGCCAACTCACTGTGCGGACTGTGGGTGTGAGGTGCTATTTCAAGAGATCAGGATCTTGGGCAGAAGCAAAGATAGCACAGCCAGAGAACTGATGGAAGCGTTTTATATAAAGAAGGGACGTGACTGTGTTAGCGATACTTCGGTTTCTTTGTTTGAAAGTGAAGTCCAGTTTTTATCCGGGTTGCTGGTGAGATAATGACTATCGGGGAATGTGTCTTGGCTGGTGACTTTTCTATCTGTTTTCTGTTTCCCTTTTCGTTTTATGTAGCGTGCTGCGCATGTTCTTTCTGAATGTCCGTGGTCGATCGAGCACGAATAATCTAGTTGAAAGTTGCGCTTGTCCGTGTCTACTCGCTTTTGATTGTCCCTTGTGTCGCGCAAACACTTCTCGACTGCATCATGAACCAACTAGGCCAACAACAAGTTTTAATTCTCTCAGTATACTCTGGGCAGGGCGCACGCCCAAACGCTTCGCTTCTTGCGAATGTGGTTTCTGCGCACGCGCGCAGTGCTCACATAGGGTGTGGGTAAACACTGACTCGTTTGTAAACATCGCTTGGGTTCTATATACACCAACTCGTGGTTAGTAAACGAGCGTGTGGTCACGCGAAAAAATGTGGTTCACTGCGCTTATGCGCAAGGCTTTCTCTGTTCTATCATGAGTGCGAGAGGAGCCGAACCTAGCAGAATCCCGGAGAAAAGCTCACCGGAGAAACGCTCACCGGAGAAAAGCTCACCGGAGATAAACTCACCGGAGAAAAGCTCACCGCAAAACCGGTGGATGCGGAGAAAAGCTCACCGGCCATTGAGCTTATGCGGAGAAAAGCTCGCCAATTTTTAGAGCGCAGCTCTTAGGAGCCCGTTTCCGGCTTGAGCGGCGTCGGCGTCGCCGTCGCCGTCGGCGTAACCGCGCGGTGCATGATGGGTAAATTTAGCGGAACATTTTTCCGCTAAATTTAGCGGGGAAATTTACCCATCATGCACCGCGCGGTTACGCCGACGGCGACGCCGACGCCGACGGCGACGGCGACGTCGGCGTCGTCGCCGTCGCCGTGTCTGTGGCTTACTCTCTAATACCCTTGTTACACGGGCACACTTAACTGCAGTTACGCTAAGCCACAGCTAGCGCACAATACTTGCCGACAACATTCTGCGGCTATGCAGTCAAAGCTATGGGCGAACGTGCGCTTAAACATCTTGAGTATCTATCGAAGCAGTGCACGCGCGCTCTTCACTTGTTATGAAATAGCTGTCCGAGAGTATAGTGCGGTATCTGTGGTGCCGCGCAACAGCAGTTAAGCTGAGTTAACCGTGGTTAAGTGCACCCGTGTAACAGGGGTATAAGCAACGAAAGCCTAACTGAAAACTTTATGAACCTGAAGAACAGGAAAAAGTTCGAAAACTTAATAATGCCTGCCTAAAACCTAAAAATTCAAACTGTAAATGCCGAAAATCCGAAAGTGCATGCGCAACAACGCGGTGCCTGAAATTCTCTTTGAAGCTTTTGTTAACCTTTTAAAACAAGATAAAACAGTCAGTAGGATATCGAGGCTTCTTTCTTCCACGGACATGCACGTTTTCTAGCCGTTCGTGCTGGTGTTTCTACACGTTGCCTTTGTGTGATAGTGCCCTTCTACGGCAAGCCACCCATGACCTTCAGAGCTGGCGGTCCATCGGCCTACGAAGCCGCAGAAAGACGACGACGTTACTCGTCGATACGAGGCCGGTGGCACGAGAGAATAAACAGAACGTTTTCACCTAAGCTTGGAGTCGGGTCGCACCATCTCTTCCGTCGACAACATCGAACACGCTACAAATTGGTGACCCGGACGTGATGATCGACTCCGAGCACCTGCCATCCAGGGGAACGTTCTCCGCAGCACGGGACACGGCAACGCCTTGGGATTTCGGCAATTATGCGAGACCACATCTCCCTCGGCCTCAGCACCTGGAGCCTCCGACACTGCCTCTGCCCCGTCGTGTCTGCCGCCGGCATCTCCCAGCAACGGGCTGCGAGCACCTCGCTCACCCTGCCGACTCGGCAAGTCAACGTTCTTTGGCTTTTTCCACCACAGCCACAGTCGCTGGTGTCGCCCCGGCAGTCGTGCTTATTTGTGTGGTGTGGTGCTGGCCTGGCACGGTCGCGTGCTGCCACAACATGTGGGGCGTGCCGCACTGCGCCACGCTGGGGCATGGCAAGTCACGGCGGACCACACTGTTCTCGACAAGACACTTCGCTAACCGACAAGGGCCTCCTCATCGCTGGTCATGCATTTCCCTCCGCTCGGTGCGTCACCTTCGGGGATGACGCTGTATCGGTCCCACAGCTGACCGCCATGTCCCCCGGAGCCCGAGCTACGATGGAGCCCACGCTTCAGATTGGATGCACAGCACGAACGCATCGTTGTGCCCTTTCTCTGCTGCCGCATTGCTCCAATAAGCCTGACTTCAGCGTCAACTCCCTGAATGGTTTGCGCAGGCTGTCTTCTGCACCGCTCTCTGCCACGTCGTTTGGCTCGTATCAAACGCCAACGGCAACAGCCCAACTCACTTTCTGCTGCCGCAACCACTCAATCGCTCCGTCCCTCACAGGCTGCATACCTGCAGGCGACGGCTCTAGGGGGGGAGCTCTGTGGCGGTCCATCGGGCTACCAAGCCGCAGAAAGACGACGACGTTACTCGTCGATACGAGGCCGGCGGCACGAGAGAATAAACAGAACGTTTTCACCTAAGCTCGGAGTCGGTCGCACCATCTCTTCCGTCAACAACATCGAACGCGCTACAGTAGCGAATAGGGCGAGTTGGTAAAGGTCATGCATGATGAAAACCGCTCAAACGACGACTACGGAGTGAAGACAACAAACACGACAGGACGAAGGTGTTCTCGCAACTAAAGTTTTGTTAGTGAAATTAACAGAAAGAAAACAGCGTAACCGACACTGATTACATCAACAAACACCTACTTATTTATTAGGCACTACACAATATTTGGACCTGAAATGGTTCACACACCGCTATTCATATTAGCTCGCAAAGAACAAACCTCTTTATCTGGCAGAGCTACTGACGGCGCACTTTCAGCTGTCAATAAAGCGTTGTTTTTTTTTACCGGTGTACGATGTTATGATTTTATACTTGTGGCTTCATTAATATACAAAATGGATGAATACAAATTTCTGAGGAATTAGTAAATATGCCAAATGAATTTCAAGAACATGGTTAAAATTGCGCCCAAACAGAAAGGAACAGTAAATTTCAATTTCAAGAATTTCAAGAAGATTACAAAAAAGAAGGCATTTTAAGTGAAGTGACGAATGCGAATTCTGTTAAATTGCCGCGTTTGACGCAGAATCCTCTAATACTCTTGTTATTAGCGGCGAGAAGTTTTGGTGGCGCCCTCCTGTGGTTCCCCTTTGTGACGTCATTACCTTGCAAACAACAAGTTCGATGGTGTTTATTATTAGCATGGTGGAAGCTTGAAATCATTGCGCTCTCAAAGGAACACTGCCAACACCGTCAAAATTAAAGTTCTTTCATTCCTCTTATTTCCGTCGATGAAAATCCCCTTTCCGACGTCATAGTCAGCGTTCGGCCAATCGTGGAAGGCCGACCACAGCGACGCTTTCGGTCGCGCACGGGGCTAATACCCCTGTTACACGGGCACACTTAACTGCGGTTACGCTAAGCCACAGTTAGTGCACAATACTTGCGGAGGACATTCTGCGGCTATGCAGTCAAAGCTATGGGCGAACGTGCGCTTGAGCACCTTGAACACCCATCAAAGCAGTGCACGCGCGCTCTTCACTTCTTCTAAAATAGCTCTCCGAGAGTATAGTGCGGTATCAGTGGTGCTGCGTAACAGCAGTTAAGCTGAGTTAACTGCGGTTAAGTGTGCCCGTGTAACAGGGGTAATAAAACAGGGGTATAAGTTAAAAAAATCGGTGAGCTTTTCTCCGCATCTGTCGGTTTTGCGGTGAGCTTATCTCCGGTGAGCTTATCTCCGGTGAACTTATCTCCGGTGAGCTTATCTCCGGTGAGCTTTTCTCCGGTGAGCTTTTCTCCGCCGCCCAACTGGCAAGCGCCCGCTGGGCAGGCCCGCGTTCGAAGCTCGGAGCTCGCGCTTGTAGCTTCTGCCGCTATGCGCTCAAAACTTACAAGTGACACAGGCGCGTGCCAAATGACCGCAATATGTGCGTGAAACGTCGGAGAAGTTCCACTGCCGTTGAGTGACGTCATAGGTATACGTTCGTGTATATATCACGTGTGAAACAAATGAAGACCCGTGTGAACATCTGCGTTTGCGGTTGCGAGATACCCGGACATTCTTACTTGCCCATTGGCGCGCAACTCGGGGTCTTTGCCTCGTTAGGCGCAAACTCTACGCGTTGAACTAACACTATAAACACAAAGAGGATTTTTGTTTCTTTTATTGAAGGTTGGCAGTAATCTAGCAGCTTTCTGGTTGAAGGGGCTTATTCGGCAGGTACTTTGATTTTTTTTTAATAAATTATAGCACACTGAAATATAGATATATTTTTTGGTTAGTTGCAGGAGTGTAAAGAAAGTTCGGCTTCGTATATGTTAATCATATAAAAGGTTGCAAACATAAAAAAAACAATTATTCAATTGTTTTGTTTATTTCTTGAAACGTGGCACCGTAACAACCAAAAAGCAACCATACCGACTTTTGTTTTCGATATTGTAGACTGTAGTGTTTCACAGGGCCATTGCAAAGAATCATCTGTCCTACTACAAAGAAGCCTAATTTTTGTACATTTAATCTTTAAGCAACATACTGCATGCCATACTCCTATATGCTATTCTGATACAAGTGTATGTTCTGAACACACGCACGCACGCACGCACAGAAACAAAAAATAGCAATGTCACCTTTGATAATACGCAACAAATAACAATGTATACGGAGATAAGCAACACACTGGTACAATCACAAAGTAGTTCACAGCGCGATTTCCGAGAAAAAAAGGAAGAAACACAAAAAGGTTTCTGTTGTAAACGAACAGTCAGTTCGTGAAAGCAGCTCAAGGCGAGGCAAAAGCCAAACGCCATCCAAGGATAGAAGTTAGAACAAAGTAAGTACGAAAACGCGGCTCGCTTTATTCAACTACGTTGCAGTAACCATGACCGGGGGCAGGAAACGAACAACACAGAGTTGCAGCTTTGCAATAACAACGCAATACGGGCCCGTCCACGTGTCTGATAAACTATTGCACACTGTTCATGATGACACAGTTTCTGCTTTCTGTGTCTACTTACTTTACACTTGCGCTTCAGTTCAGGGCTCGATTCCTTCCTCCAGGTAACGCTACAATTGTGGAACGCAAGGAACGATCGGATCGTCATGATCCTGGCGGTGGGAACGGCAACAAAAACAAGAATGAAAACATGCGAATATTGTTTCACGCTATTTTCAAATGTAAAGACATAGTCACAATATCTGCATCGCATATACTCTCGTGTTGTCGTTCACTCAGTAAAAAATGTGGAACTATTTTTCAGGCTGGAGAACACAAGTCAAGATGATTTAAAGGGGTCATAAAACGATTTTCCTACTTCTTCCTCCTTAGCTTTAATCCTCAACTCAAATGCGTATTGTGAAATCACGTCGTCGTGACATACTGCGGCACCGGTGCGATGACTCCTAGCTTCCACCGTGCTTTTTATGCACACCATAAAACTTGTCATTCTCCAGTGACGATAAGTTCCGTCAGGGCACTCATTGGCCACGAACGCGAATCCAAATATTCGTCGACGGATTGATTGTTGACGAGCGCATACGTTCGAGTGACGCAATTCTCGTGTCCAATGCGTGAGCTGGGCTCGGCTGACGTCAGGTTGGCACCGCTGACGCGCTTTGGGAACCGCGGATGTATCGTAGTGAAAAGGCGGAGAGCTTTCGAAGGAAAGAAGGTACAAAATAGTCCGCTATATTTTCAAATGTTCTTACCGAAAGTCAGGCTTTTGACTTTCTACCTTTTTTCTTTTGGCCCACTGAACGCTGTGCTATTAGTAAAATCCCAAAATAAATTGATTTATTCCAGCCCAAAATTCGTTTCATGGGCCCTTTAAATCCCGATTTAAATTCTGATTTACATCATACCGGTTTTACTATGATGATTTAAATCAAACCTTCCCCGCATAAATATCCCCATATATATATATATATATATTATTATATATATATATATATATATATATATACTATATATATATATATATATATATATATATATTATATATAGTGGGCATGGTTGCATAAGAGCCAAGGGGCCGAAGGCGTATATATAACGAAGTGAAAAACTCACGGTGAAAAACAACAAACAGCGGAAGTTTAATCGACAGTTTCGCCGAGAGACTCGGCTTCGTCAGGAGTTGACATACAAGTGACTTGTATGTCAACTCCTGACGAAGCCGAGTCTCTCGGCGAAACTGTCGATTAAACTTCCGCTGTTTGTTGTTTTTCACCGTGAGTTTTTCACTTCGTTATATATATATATATATATATATATATATATATATATATATATATAGTATTTCTCCTTTGTCTTTTATTTTTCCCTCAAAGAAAGAATAACAATAAAAAAAAATGAGCGCGGAAGTTGTTTTCACATTGTTTCGATTTGCTGATATATGGTAGTATTTAAGCAATATAGCTTTTTCATTAACTAAAATCAAGCTGCTTCTGTCCTAGTAGGGCATGATTTACGTCTAGAATAGAATGCTCTCAGGAAAACTGTACTTTACGATGTAATTAACTTGGCAATTTTATTTTCACACAACTCTTGGTCATTGAGGAGGATTAAATAATCTATCAGCCGGTCATGTCTAAAAATGTTTGGTAACGAGAGACAGACAAAACAAATCTTTTTTAGACAGGATGACTTGAACAAAAAAAAAAAAAAAAAACGCACGAAAATTGGTACATATTAAATAGCCGGGTGAATAAAAGTTTTTTTTTTAATCAAATCATTCAGATTTATTTGATTAAACAATCATGGCTTTTATTCACCCTGCTATTGTGTAAGTACCAATTTTCGTGCGTTTTTTATTTAGTTTTTCGCACGTATGCGAAGCCTGATCACAGGGTGCGATTTTCCACGCGATTTCGCCGCAGCGACAGTCGCCACGCTTGTTTGCCACACGAGCAACGTCGCAACCACAACATAGTAAGTAAAACCTCATAATGTAAATCAAACGCCAAAGCCTAAGTCACTGGGTGAGACTTCACTTTCAGTTACGCAGCTGCGACGTTGAACAACGCAACTTCCACCACGCTTTTCTTTTTTCGTCTGCTATGGTGTCGCTTCAGTAACCGACCACCAGGATCACAACAATTCGCACCGTTTCTCGGCGTCTCCTGTCACGCATTTTGTTGCCATTTCGGACGCCAAACACGGCGGTCGGAGACCCTACTCATGTTGCCGAAAGGAAGCGAAAAGTACAGCCCCTGTGACCGCATTTCGAGTCGGACTGACCAAGCGAGTCGAACAAGTGGGGAAAGGATAAACTACTTTATAATAACGACAATCAGAGTTGACCTTGCTTTCTTTTTTTGACTGGCTTCCGAGACGGCGCGCATGCAATATGTCCGCTGACATAACCAGGTCAATGTTGCCAACCTTCCTGCTTTCTCCAAAGTATGCGTAAAAAAAAAAAAAAAGATAAACCGATTTTTCGTTAGGTATACATTCAAGTGTCAATGAGGACAAACGTTTAGGAGGGTAGCGGGCGAAACTAGTTGTAAGAGATGGGTCGTCAATAGAATATTTTTTTTAGCGATAACGTTTTAAATGTATCGAAATAGACATACATAATAAAGTACGGAAAAGCCGGAAATGCAAATGGTACTTGTTTGCGAAATATGGGGCGGCGCATGAGGCTAGCTCGAACTCGTTGAAAATTCGGGTCAAAAGTTATCATCCAACAAAATCTCGTCAAAAGCCGCGAAAAGAGAGAAAAAAAATACACACACACACAAACAAGACATTTTTTTTACGTTAAGTAACTGTTGAACCTTTACAACTGTCTGAATGCATGAATGGATCCCTTCGGGAAAATGCAAAGCAGTCGGAGAAACTCCCACAACAGACGGTAACCGTGCCCTATTCCAAGTTAAAAGGCGATAGCGGCCATTGAGAGATCCCCTCCCCCCCCCCCTTTTCAAGACGGACGAGGAAATAAAAACGTAAAAGCAAACTTCCAACAAACGGAAAGTCACCCCGCGTGAAATGTTTTTTTTTTTTTTTTTTTTAGTAAAAAATAAGTAATAACGAAACATTTGTGCTTGGTGTACCTCTTGTATGCCACCCCTATAGACCAATCCAACCTCTGACGTTACGTCACCTCGGTGGCGCTGCTGTTGGCATTACGCATGCGCAGACACTTCATTTCACGCGACTCTGCTTTCTGCGCATGCGCGGTGCCCACACGTGGTGTGGGCAAACGCGGGCCTGTTTGTAAACAGCGCGTTGTTGTATAGGTTTGCGGAAGTTAAGAATAGCAGGACAAGTTCCTCCCACGTAGCTGCCTGCTCGCTATGACTGGTGGTTTCCTCTTCTCCAACGTTCGCTCTGTTGAAGTGGAAAGGGAGGAGGGCTTTGTGGGAGGAGCTTGTCTTGCCGCTCTTTACCTGCTACAGACCATAGGGGGTACCCTCCCGACGCCGCCATATTTGAGGCCGTTGTTTGGAGCGCATGCCGGCAATCTTATGGTGTGGAATGCACGTTGCAGAAGAACTCTGGAAGCTCGCCATCAGTACGCGCTAAGCAATCGCCAACGTTATTAGATTAACTCAGTTACGGAACTGTTCATAGACGCTGCATGCACGAACAGTTCCCCCCCTCACTTACCACGACTCGCCCAGATTCGCTCGACGCGCCGCCGGACGGCTGCTTTGGTAACTGAATCGGGATACGTTCGTTTCAACGTCACTAGAAACGTAAAAACCAACGAAAAAAACTCTTTTTGTAGTAACTTTTATTGGAGATTAGTACAAAATGGGAGCGGGTTATGTTTTCTAAAATTTTTAGTTTTCAAGGTTTTGCAGCACAATTAATATTGTTTTTATACAACCATGCCTCAGCGGGGATTTCAGGTAGCGCGCCCCGACCTAGGCGCATTTTAACTGTGGTGGTATCTCGCGGCGCGTCCGCAAGGGAGACGGGGGTAGAACCCCTGTAACCCGATTGAAGCCAAAAATAGATGCGAGTGACCGCTGCGGGAGAAGTGGCGGCGTTGTGATCGCCATTTGGCTCTTCAGCTGTGCTCTTTAGAATGCACAGTTATGAAACGAAAATATTGATGGCGCTTCGAACGACTCTAGGCGGATTGAGGTGAGTGAGGGGGGGTACCCCCCTCCGCGCGTGTTCCACAACTGAGGTAATCTAGTAACGTTGGCAGTCGCGCACACATTTCTGGCCGCCAGTGAATAGTCGTTAGTGTCGGTTGTGTCTACGAGCTTAAGTTTTGTTTTCTTTTATGTTTTGTGGTTGTTTTTACTAAGCAGACGAACGCAGTCTAGCAGACGGACGCGGACTAGCAAACGCACGCAGACTAGCAGACGGAAGAAGACTGGTATACGAAACCAAACCCAAGACAAGAAGGCGACGAAGTAAAACCGTTTTAATTTCTTTTAATACTGTATAAACACCAAGAAATAAATTTAGTTTAGTTACGAGGGAGACTATACCCTCAAAATGAACGTAACGTAAAGCGGCTTCTAACTTGAGCGCTCATCCAACAAACGGCAACCTAAAAAAAAAAAAATAAAAAAAAACGCTGGGCATGACATGTTATGTTTTTTTTTTTCCTTTGATTTCTTTCTGTGCCGCTCATATCGGTGAATGCAATAATCCCATTGACTGCCGAGCGATAATGAGATGATAAGGTCCCGTAACGTCCTGCCTCTGCTAGTCTTGCGTCTGCGCCTGAGTCCTCTAGTCCTGCGTCTGATAGTCTGCCCTGCAGACTTGCAGACGACCATAAACACAAAAACAAAATGGCGGAGAAAACAAAAAAAAAAAAACTGTTTTCGCGTTCATTTGGCGACTGTAATTACCAGGAAAGAAATTTCTTTTGCCCGTAGCGACGAACTTGAGCTGGAGCACCCAGTCAGCAGACGGACAGATATTTTTGCGTGTATACAGAAAGAAAAAAAGAATAAAAAAATAAAGCAAGGGGTTAGGTCAGCACCGTATACATAGACCTACGAGCCAGACGGGAAGCGAAGCCTGCGTGTATCCATAATGTAACAATAAACTCGTCGTGCCCTTCCGAACAAGCAAAACGTATACATAAAAAAAGAAAGAAATGCAACAATTACTCGGAAGAACGCGGCGGGGAGACCCAACTTCCGCTATGAACCGGTAGGAGGAAGTTAGCAGACGACGAAGAAATCACCCAGCTACACAAAAGAATGGATGGAGAAAGGAACGTAACAGCATAATAAAAAGAAACTAAAAGCAAAAAGGGCCGGCGCCATTTTGAAAGAGAGATTTGGGTTAAGGTTAGAGACACCCGGACGGCGGCGAGTGCCGCCGGACCGTTTTTCCAAAACGGAAATGCACCCCTCCTTTTTTTTTTCTCTTTTTGTGAGGTCTTTGATTTTGTTTCTCTTTTCTTTCTTTTTCGTTTCTACGGAGCCGAAGTAAATCGGCTCTAAGCGAACGAGGAACTCGGGGAGTAAACAAAAACAACAACAATATAAACACCAAACCGCCTTGTAAAGACCCAAGTATCAGAACCAACAAGCAGACGACAAAACAACAAACTTATTTTGCGGCCAGAAGGAGCGGTTTGCGGAAAGGGGGAGTATTCTTTTGTGCGTTCTGCCTTTTTCTTTCTTCAAGCAAAAAGGGAATGTCTTAGAAAGATCTAAAAAAAAAAAAGTGGGGTGTATATGTTTATGTGCATTTATTGGAGTAGGCTTTTTAAGAAGGGAAGCGAGTGTGCCCCTACATATAATGCCGATCCTTTTCTGCCCGAATTATTTGCCCCCCTTCAAAGGTCACTGAAGCTAGCCAAGAATGTGCAGAAGTGTGACCTAAATATGGCCCTTCGTGACTATTTCTTGCCCTTTCTTCAAGCTCCATTTTCCCTTCTTGTATATTCTATATTTATTCTTTCACTATTCTTGTTTGTTGAGAATTATGAGTAGATGTTTATTTTTGTTGTCTGTCATTGTTTGTTTGTGTGTGAACCCAACGGGTGGGCTAAGGGAGGGGAAACTTTATCGGTTGGAAGATCGGAAGTGAATGCGACGCGGTATTTGTACAGTGAGTTTTTTTTTTTTTTTGCTTAAAATTTCTGCAAACAAGCGGAAGAAAAAAAAATAAGTAAACAAAATAAAGTTGGGGATGAATGCGTAAGCTACGACGTAACTGGACAACTTTTTCTCACGTGCTACTTTCTCAAGTGGGTGCGTACGTCTAGGGATGTGTAACACTCGGCCACACAACGAATAGACTCTTATTCATACCTTTTTTTGCTACTTTTGTTTTTTTGTTTTTGCATGTTCGTCTTTCGTCTCCCTTGGTGTAAAATAGACGATAAAAAAAAAGTTTAACCTATGATACGCGAATGCCTCCTGTTGATCCTCCTACTAGCGTTAAAAGGGACGCCTAGAAAAAAAAAATAACAAGGAAAGATGAAAGTGTGCAACGACAATGCCACCTGTGATGGCGTAATATCTAGGCCAGGGTGAATCCTTTGTCCTCTTTTTTGCTGTTCGCTCAGTTCTTTTTTTTTTAATCTTTCTCGTTTTTAATTTTTGTTTGTCTGCTTGCGCATGTTTGCTCGAAAGGAAAACGAAACCAAGGTTGCCGACGATAAAGAGCGTACCCGATTCCGCCGTGTTATCTCAAATAAACATTTGTTTATGAGGATACAGGGGACGACACGTCGGCGATGACATCACAAGCTTTGTAGATGTGACAAGGTTCGCGTGCTCCCTTTGTGTCGCTTGTTTCTCGAATCTAATTGACTTCTATAGTTTATTTTATAATCATAATAATAATAATCACTGTCTTCTTCTTCTTCATCATCCTCACTTACTACACCATAAGGGTCCTTATGGGCATTACACAAAGGGAAAAAGGATGCTGAGAGCAACGATAGATAGCCGAGAGGCCAATCAAAGATCCCCAAAAGTGCAAAGTCACTGCGGTGGTCATTTTGTTTTGCATCTGCTATGATCGGCAAAACCAATCGAATGAATGTACCACGCCTTATCATATATATATATATATATAGCGAGACTTTTCATGTCCCGCTTGAGGAAGAAGGGTCCCCTTTCGAAACGTCGCGGTTTCTGTATAACTTATACATGTTGAATTAAACCTTCCAAGTTTGTATGACCCTCGGTGGCTTCTACTTTTATATATATATATATGTATGTATATGGAGTGCGTGTTTGTGACTTGTAGAGGGTGCGGCCGTGGACATACCTGAAATTGGTCATGCGAACGTAATATTTCCGAAAAAAGGAAGTGAGCTGATAAACCAGAGTGCAGGCGACAAACATGGCTCGTATAGGACATAAGAATTACACGGCCTTTGATTTTGCTTCAATTTTAATATTTTACTACCTCAAAATTAAGCTCTAAAAAAATACATAAAACTTTTGGCGATATTACGTTCGCGTTCCCAATTTCAGGTAGTGGGTACGTATGGAATTCGAATTTTGCGAGTCGTGCCCAATGTGTTAGTCGTTATGGTCACACCCTGTATATCTCCCTTTAAGTGCGCACTTTAACCGTGGTAGCACTGCCAATACATTGTACAAAAAACATCCTGGTGATATCCCACACTGCCTGGTGATATATAGGGGGAGAAAATTAGCTTAGCGGGAGAAATCACGTGTTTATCTTTTTAGACTTGGGCTAGGTGGCGCAAGCTACCAACCGTAACAAGGGGTATCGCTAATGACATTCATCCATCCATCCAGCCTGCTGAAGTATTCAAAGCATACAAATGTACGAAGCAAACCTGCCTCGGCTAACAATCCGACTCCGCCCAAAATGTAGCACTAGCGGTCGGAACTATGAATGAATACCAACGTTTCCCGAACTTACCGTTATCTCATTAAACAAAAAGTATAAACAAATTTCGGTAAAAACAAAATGAAAAATATGGGGTCTGAATCCAGTTGCAAACGCCATTTTTTTACACGTTTTTTTTTTTCAGTAACGTCTAAAATTAGTTTTAGTTCTAGTAACTGTAGTGCCCTGACCAATGGGGACCTCGGCCGAAATCCCAATCACACGGTCAACATAAAGGTACCTTTAACGTAGGTACCTTTGCTATCGGCGAATCAGCCCGTGCTCTTGGGTCGCGAGCACACGCCACGCGCGGAAGGTCGTTAATTGATTGGCCGCTGAGAGTAAAGGCCGGTTCAGACACTTGCGGTTGAGTACGTTTGACTGCGTTGCGGCGAGAACCGAAAGAAGCGTGGAACCCAATTTAAGGAATCTCTTGGCACGCGCTATGAGCAGGAGGAATGTCCTGGTTTCTCGCTGCCGCAACGCAGTCAAACGCAGTCAAACGCAACTGTCTGAACCAGGCTTAAAGGTCCCTTTAGCTAAGGGTACCTTTACGGTCGTGTGAATGGGGTATTATACCCCATTCACACGGCAGTGTAAAGGTACCTTTAGCTTAGGTCCCTTAGCTGAAGGTACCTGTAGTAAACGGCGTTCTTGATCACACGATAAATAAAAAGGAGCACTTTAGGTTGACGTCGATTGCATTCCAGCTTAACCGCGAGAGGAGCACGTGATAAATAAGTATTCCTCGAAATCGGTTTGACGCGCAGTTTTTTTAATTATTGTATGTGAAATATCACATTTAAAGTCGAAATATTATATCTGTCTGCTTTTACGGCACTATACTTTTTTTTCTGTAAGTCTAAGGGCGCACCTAAATGAGTCTTGTTTTAAAACGTCCGACCCGTCTGGCCACACTGGCCCTAAATCATCTGCGTTTACGAGTTTGCATTGCGAGGTGGGCGACCTTTTTATGTTTAGCAGCTCCATTTTCTTGCAAAGTTCTCACTGAAGTAGCTAAATAGTGCCCGGCAGAAAGGAACCACGACGGAGTCTCACAGTTACGCCAGTCACGCGATCGAAAGGGAGGGACGACGACGAAGATAAAGGGTCCTGGGTGGGAGAGTCGGGCGACTCGTCTTC
Organism: Ixodes persulcatus; assembly: GCA_013358835.2. Taxonomy (NCBI): domain Eukaryota; kingdom Metazoa; phylum Arthropoda; class Arachnida; order Ixodida; family Ixodidae; genus Ixodes; species Ixodes persulcatus. The sequence goes on from JABSTQ010010036.1 coordinate 1,033,133, forward strand.
AACCTTGAAAAAGAGCTCGCAGTGGTCCATCGCGTTCGGGTTCGTAGCAGACGTTGTTTTCCACGTGCCGCCGCTGCTACCTGCTAGCTAGAGTATGCGTTCATCATTATTGTATTATTCCATCACATTTGTGTGCACAATCATTTCATAATTTGATACTTATATGTATTCAATTTGTTATAATGCATTAAACAATATATATTTATATATCTGTGATATTATTTTGCGTTCGTGGGTCCGAGGCTACTCCCTGTAGCGGTTAAGAGAGCTCGGCGAGCTTCGTTTAACACAGGACCTCCCTTAGCGAAAGGGACCTTTATGCGCCGTGTGATCACGATCTCCAGCTCCCTTTACGACAGGTACCTGGGCTAAAGGTACCTTTACGCTGCCGTGTGATTTGGGTATTAGTTAGCTGCGACGGGAGATAAACAAACATATGCTGACTGGGAAGGACAGTTGTCTGTGCTCCATTTTTTCTGAACGTGAGAACAAGTTCGGCGGGACATTAAGTAGAAAAATAGCGCGCAAAAATGTTTTTTGACCGCACACCGAAAGATCGCCCACTCCTCATTTTAACCCGATATGCTCTCGCTTTTAGGGGGGCTATCTCTGAGGATATTACGGCACGCGTTCGCGGGCTGCGTTCGCCGTCATTTTCTATTAAAAATATTTCGAGAAATTCTTTAGTACTTGTGAATCGGATAACGCATACGATGCTTGTTACCGGAAGTAAAAACTATCCAACATGGCGACCCTTCCTAACGGTAAACACCAGGCAAAAATCAAAAATAAATTAAAGCAAACTAAACCGTTTCTTTTTAAATTGCCCCGAACCTACACATTGATGACCGCTTACAGCGCCACCTGCTTAGTGCCATATCGCCATGAACACTTCACTCAGCCACCTGGAAACAACAAACGGCAGACCGTGAACGATCTCGCGTTGTTTCTGACGGGAGAGCATTCGTGGACCGACACAGTCCATTTTAGTTTATTTCCGCCGAAGACTTGGGAGGGGCAAGTTTCCAAAGAAAACTGAGGGCATTACGCAATTCTGACGTGGACCTAGAGAGAGTTGGACAGCCGCTTTCTTACGGCAACTCCTGGCGTAACTAAACTTATGACCGGCCCAACTTCTTGTCAGCAATATTGTTTTTTTTTAGAATTGTTTTTGTTAAACAACTTTTTTTCTTTTTGACATATAGGTTGTTACGTCGCGCTTATTTGTCTCAATTTATTGTTTATCTTGTTTTTTTTTTTTTGCTTTCTTACTCTTTCACGTAATTTAGCCGAGGGCGTAAGTTGTAAGGTTTTACGTAACCCTAATTCCGCAAAAGGCGCCATGGTTGTGTACCAGACAAAAAAATAAGGTAGAGAAGCAATTTACCCCAATCACCAATTTTAAGTGACAAGACGAGACAAAAGAAAAGAGAAAAAAAAAGAAAAAGTCGACTACAAAAAGAAAACATTCGCAAAAAAACAAATGTTCGAAACACCTACAAAACGAGAAGAAAAAAAAAAGAAGGAAAGAAAAAGAGAGACCTTGGAGTTTAAAACCAGGAAACTGGAAAAGCCGTCGCGAAATGTATGTGGAGCGGATCCAAAGGCAGTAAAGCCAACCCCGACTCTGCCTCTCAACTCAATAAATCTCGCGCGCATTCTTTCTGATTGAGCAAAAACTAAAAGAAGTGTGGGCAGCCTTCGTGATTTGTTGGTCGGTTCGTGGCGACATGACGAGTTGACGGCAACCTTGTAACAGACGTCGGTGCCTCGGGTCATAAATTAGCTATTTGTACTTTTTACTTAACCTTGTTGATTTTGGCAGGCTGTGTCCGCGGCTGACAAAAGACGCAGCTAAGGACGCGCCTCCCCGCCCGCTTCCCCAACCACCCCCTATTTTGTCGACACCAACAGAGACACCCATACGCATTACTTTCGCAGCCATCATTCCATGTCTGAAAAAAATTTTACTATTCGTGTACTTTTGCTTTGGGTGTGTGTGTGTGTGTTAACATCGCGCGATGTGTAGTCGCAGACAAAGCAAAATGGAGTAGATAAACACATCTTCCAAAGAATAATTTTTTCTTCTTTTTTCAAAATGGCACTTTCCGCAGATACGAACCTAAATAAGGATTACAGGTCAGTCAATGTTTTCGTGTATAATATTTTTTATCACCTAATATCTAAATAAATGTGAACCCATTCGAATTTTGCAAAAATGCTTCAAGTAAGTTTTCTAAAGTACATGAACCAGCAACAATAATTACCACATAAAGAACGTGGCTTATTTTCGCAGAGTACAATCGACCCTTTTCAAAAGTTCATCAGGCAACACTGATGATCGCCACCTAGCCTAAATCTTAGACTTAGGCTAGGTGGCGCAAGCTACCGCCCATTATAAAGAGTATAGCCATTAACATCCTTCCATCCATAAACAGGAACCGTGTGATTGGATCCGATTCCCCGCCGAACGCTGACGCGGACCTCGTGTCCAATGCACGCTCAGAGTACGCACCCAAACAATGGCGGGCAGGCAGTGGGCGCGTATTCTTGAAAAGGTTTCATGTGCAGCAGGCGATGTTGGAGGAATCCACCTGGACCATCTCTGTGGGCTGTTTTGAGTTTCCTCGAACTGGCATGTCAGCGTCGTATTTGTGCACCAAAAATACCTGGAACGAGGTTACCCCTCCTGAACAGACTGTCCCTGTTCTCAGGCGGTATTTATGGCCCTTTGAAGAAAAAAAAAAAAAAAACACCTCTTTTTTCGCACTGCCATTTTTGTCTGCTGGGCTGTGCAACGCCTTCTGAGCATGCGCTGTAGCTCTGCTGCGCGGTATATCAGACGCTACGTATGCGCCACAGCTCAGTGACTCAGCATTTTTCGTCTGCTTCTTGCACAGGCGTTGTGATGACGAATGAACGCCGAGCTCCGATTGGCTCTGATTGAAGGATAGTGGGCAGAGCTCAAGGCAGCCTGCTTTGAGGTCTACCCACTATCCTTCAATCACAGCCAATCAGAGCGCGGCTTTCTGACGTCATCACAACCTCTGCAAAAGTAGCAGACGAACTTGCGCCCGAAAACGCGCGATGAAGATCGCCAATCGAACAATGTGTTCTTGTTCACTCCCCCCCCCCCCCGCCCCCCCCCCCCCCCCCTCTAAACGACTGTCTTTTTAAACACATTTAAACGATTGCTCCTCCAACACTGCATTCCGCGCATTATCCAGAACTTCGGAGACAGACGGTGTCTGCAGACTGGATGGATGGATGGATGTTAATGGCGTTGCCCTTTGTAACGGGCGGTAGCTTGCGCCACCTAGCTTAAGTCTAAAAAGACAAACCTATGATTCCTCCCGCCCTTCTAAGCCAATTTTCTCCTCCTAACTGTCACCAGGCAGATGTGGGATATCAGCAGCCGGTGTGGGATGTCGTTTGTAGCATGTCTTAGCTGTGCGGCTGCTGCTTTAGGCCAACACACGTCTCTTATTTATTATGCCCAAACAGACCAGAAATAAATAATCCAATAAGCAAAAACAAAAAAAAAAATCTACGTATAATTTTTTTTTTTCTTTTTCGTTGTATTGCATCGTGACTTTTACCGTCCACTACCGCGTTCCCTCCCCTCCAACCTCCCTCTCCCCCACTTCAGTCGCTGGAGGAGGCGCCGCTAACGTCGCAACCATTTCCTAATGTGAATGAACTTGATCCAGGACGCCCACCAACCATCCGAACAAACAAACAAACAGCAACACGACGACCAGCGAACAAAGAGGAAGCGAAACAAACAAATACAAAAACGCAGAAATGCAAAAAAAAAAAAAAGAAAAAGATTGACGCGACGGAGCGGTGGTGTTGTTGACCTCAACAGCATCCACACTCTCTCGAACGCGGACGTACAGTTCTAAGCAGCCCGAGCGCGCGCTACGGCACTTTGAATACGCTACGACTGGCCGTTGTGTAACGCTACAGCTCATTCCTACTTTTTTTTTTTTACGTCGTTTTTTTTTTTGACAAGTGCTGGTATTTTATCATATTATCTTTCTTCTTTCCACACTAGGAAGCGCTGCGGCGGTCTACGTTATAAATAACGTTGTATACCTGAGCTTTAGGCTACATCTAGGTTCTCTCTCTCTCTCTCTCTCTATTCGTGTATTACTCTTCCTTTTATATCAGGCTGTAGTCCGTTTCACGTTACGATGGCCCACCGCTGACGCTACGAGCCACCCCAACCAATACGCGAATCTGGTCTCCGCGCGGGCCTGCTTGTAAACCTGCCGATTGGCGACGAGATGCTCCCGGTTCTTATAGGTGACGCTACGATCAGGATTATCGATTGCCTGCGACACATTCGATGGACCAATCGGAGAGCGTCAAAAGGCAGAGTGACTCGCGTTTTTGACGCTGCTTCGCCGGTCTCGTTACCTCGTAGTGTGTTGGCTGGTCGAAGTTAACAGCCAATCGTGGAAGGCCAATCACAGCGACGCTTGTCCACACGGGGTGTGGCTACTGCGCATGCGCGGCGCCGACAGCAGCGCCACCACGGCGGCGTGACGTCAAAGACGCGCGCAGTCCAGCGTAAGGGTGGATATACGGTGTGTAGTTTGCGGACCGAATCTGCGCGATAAGAAGAAAACGCGCAAATTTAAACGAGCAGCAGAAATTGAGTGTGAGGGTTTGAGTTATGAGGACAATGACCTTAGCTCGCGCTTTAGCCAACTTATGTGTGCACCTGTTTAGCTGCGGGAGACCGTAGTTTGTTGTTGGTGTTGTGGTTGTGGTTGTTTCCTCATTGAGCTCTGTGTGGTGTTTTTTTTTTTTTTTTGCCTTCGGCTTGTTTGTTTCATTCAGCTCTTCTGTGTACACGCCTTCGAACTGGTTTTTCATTACTGCTGGTTTTATACTATGATGTTTATTTTTATGTGTGTTTTGTCTTTGTCCACAGACTTAGTGAGGATGAAGTAGTTCGCTTCGTAATCGTTTTGTGGGTCAACGAGATTCGTTTGAACATTATCTTTTTCGATCTTGGTTTTGTGCGCGTGGCAGTGATTCCCCTTTCGCTATTTTCGCCCATCTCTCGCAAATGCCCTACTTGGTCGAGTATGAACGCGGCTTACCACAGCGCACGTACCTCTTCCTTGTTTTTTTTTTTTTACGATAAGTTTTTGCTTTTAGCTTGTTTATTTTGCTTATTCAGCCACATTTTATCTTTCCGCTGAAAATCTTAACAGATTAGTAGCATTCTTGACTGGGCTGTCGCATCATCAAATCAGATTTGTTGCTTGAGTTGCGCAGACGGTGGGGAGTTCTGAGTTTGATCAATTTGTTAATTCATCCACGTTTTATCTCTGTAATGAACGTCTAAACAGAATAGTACATTCTTGGCTGGACTGTCATATCATCATATCAGATTAGTTGCGCAAACGGCGGGAAGTTTTCAGTTTGATCAATTTGTTAACCAGGTTTAATCTCTCTGCTGAACCCTCAACAGATTATTACATTATTGGATGAACTGTCATATCATAAAAGCAGATTAGTTACATGAGTTGCGCAGACAGCGGAAAGTTTTCAGTTTGATCAATTTGTTAACTCAACCACGTCTTATCTCTCTTATCAACCTCCTAACAGAATAGTACATTCTTGGCTGGACTGTCATATCATCATGTGAGATTATAGTTACGCAAAAGGTGGGAAGTTTTCGGTTTGATCAATTTGTTAACCACGTTTTATCTCTCTGCTCAACTTCTGAACAGATTAGTACATTCTTGGCTGGACTGTCATATCATCAAATGAGATTAGCCTGGGTGCGCTAGATGCGCAAGCGTCGGGAAGTAGGTCTGCCTCGTAATGGCGCCGTTTGCCTTCGCGGTACACGCCCAATTAGGTATGTACAGTAAAACTATTCAACTGGCGTTTTTAATTTGCATCATGTGCAATTACACTAATGCAGGCCGTTGCAACGTCCATATTTATATCAATACCACGAGTAGTAGAGATTGATGTTCTATGCTGGCCCATACGTGAACGAATATTGAATAAAAAAGGCTTGCAGTCAGTGCCGAGTTTGCATAGAACGTATCCGAAAAGGGCAAGCCTCTGAAGAAGAGAGGCCTCTGAAGAAAACAAGCCTCTGAAGAAGGCAAGCTTTTGAAGAAGTCAAATCTCTGAAGAAGGCAAGTCTTTGGAAAAGGCACGCCTCTGAAAACGTAAATTTTATAAAGAAGACGAAGCTCTGAGGAAGACACGACTCTCAAGAATCCCGATCTCTGAAGAAGACAAATCTCCTCCAAAGAAGACAAGCCCCTGAAGAAGCCATACATCCGAAGAATACAAGTTTTTGAAGTGAATAGCGAGCCTCTGAAGACGACATCCCTCTGAAGAGGAGACAACCCTCTGAAGAAGGCAAGTTTCTGAAAAAGATAAGTCTCTGGAAAATACGAGCCCCAGAAGAAGACTGACTAGCCTCTGAAGAAGACGCGCCTCTGAAGAAGCCACATCTATGAAGCAGTCAAGTCTCTAAAAAAAAAGTCAAGCTCCCGAAGACAAGCCTCCGAAGAAGACAACCTTCTGAATAAGTCAAACACCTGAAAAGACGAAACCTCTGAAGAAGACAATTTGTCTAAGCGAAACCTTGGCTGCCTCTTTGAGGCTCACGAGTGGTTCTTTTTGGATTTCCTAGCAGCGTCGATTACCTCCATCGTTTGTTGGTTACATCTTACTTGAGGCAAACAGCTGAGCATCATACTCCAAACAATCAACCAGGAAACGACCGCTTTCCTGTCTTCACTGCTATTTCTGACTTTGAACGAAATGGACTTTGCACTGTCATTATTTTCCCCCAACGTTGCTCAAACTCCCAGTTTAGTGTATGCACGAGCTCACGGGTATATGCGTGTTTGCGTCACATTTTTGTTGTTGTTGTTATTTCTTCTACGCGTTCCTGGTACCAGCTCATTGCCTCTGACGCTAGCGCTGCCGCGTTTCAAGAGCGCGCACGGATTTTGTTTTTTTAACGTGCACCTATTTTAGGAACCCTCCCTGAACGCTTCAGAGCGCCGGCGGCGCTTGAGAAAGTGTCGCAGTCACCCAAGCGCGGCGACTTTCCTTCGACTTGTTTTTCTTTCTTCGGTTACCTTTCAGGGACCAAGCGCGAAGAGAGTCGTCCCTTGGCTAATGCGGGAAGGAGATATCTGGGTGCCACTTTTCGTGTTGGAATTTACGGCATAGACCAGACGTACAAGGGAGTCTTTTGTTGCTCTCAGAATCTAAGGCGACTCTTTCCTTGGTGGCCGGTTCTCACTAGACGCACGCACGAAAAACACTGCTGTTCGAGGACAGGCTTTTCGACACGTTGCATGTATACCCCCATGGACATTATGAACTGAAGCACCCGATCCGGGCTTTTCGTGAGTTTGCGTTCCCCACAAGCTCTTTCATCTTTCACTTTATCAAACAGTCCAAAGTAGGGATTCTCAACTTCGTGTTTCGTTTCTAGGTCAGACCACACCTTTATAAAAAAAGTGGCAGGATATGCCAAAGAAGCACGAAGCACTGTTTAAGCTCATATTGTCCGCGATGGCACACCTTGCAAGTAACTTCGGTTAATTAACGCTTGAGACATCAAATCGGACACTAAACTGACGGGATTGTTATCGTATGGTACTCCCGAATATTACTCAGGTTGTCTTGTTCTGTCGGTGCATAGGAATTCAGGGTCCAGTGCTTTCTCATTTCAGCTCGGAGCATGTGTAAGCAAAATCTCGCGTCGCAGAACCTTTGAAGCGTTCCTGCCCACCTGCTGTAGTTTCAACATGAATGGTTATTGTGCCGACGCGAGTTTGTGTAATCACGGATTGATGATGCACGCATCACGTTATAGACCGCCAGGTTATAAGTCGTACTGCAATGACTAAGTTGCTTCTCTACAGTGTTGAACCAGATATCAAGACAAGATGAATCCTCCGCCAAGTAAATATTCACTACGTCTGTTAGCTTGCAATCGTTTATACTTAGAGCGGTTACATAATCTACACTCCGAATGACCAATACACTAGACATTGACGGGTGCTGGATGGATGGATGCTAACAGATGTACCCTTGATAACAGGTAGTAGCTTGCGCCACCTAGCCTATAAACCGAACATCTTTGTGCAATCATTGCTGCTCGTTATCTGATGCTTTATATCTGAAATTTATGAAAACCGGTTTATGTCCTTCGGGAGTATTAAAACGGTCTGTCACAGAGCAAAACACTATCACCTGAGCTTCCATAGCTCAGGAAATTGTTTTCTCACGTCGTAACTATCGCCAATATCCCTCCTTTGTAATAGACATCAAAATGGCGGTGTTCCGCAATATAATCCTGGAATGCAGTGCCGACTCTCTTAGGGCTCATTCACACTGGAAGCGGATCCGCGTTCGCAAAGCGGTTGCGAACGCGGTTGTATAAGGATTCAGTACAATTGCACGCGCATTTGATGTCATCAAATGCGCGTGCAATTGTACTGAATCCTTATACAACCGCGTTCGCAACCGCTTTGCGAACGCGGATCCGCTTCCAGTGTGAATGAGCCCTTAGCGTTGCTCATTTAGTGGCACTATTGTGTGTAAAGCGTGGCTATTCTACTCTATTCTATTCAATATCCGGCGCTTTAAGTTATTCTGACCCCAGATCAGATCAGTTATGTGATCATAACGTCCACGCTTCAAATGCGAAAAAGCATGTTTTTGTTTTCTTATGTCAGCAAAAACATTTTGGAAGAACTACTTTCCGCAGTGTCAGTCGTACAACCAAAACTTTTTTTTTATTTTCTGGTGACGTCTAGTATAGATTTAATGTTTCGATAAAGAAAAAAAAAGTTATTGGATACGATTACGAGGTGGGAGGAGTTTAAAGAGTCTCGACAAATCAGCTGTGCACACAATAAGACGACACTGTCTGACTCACTACTTTTTAAAAGCATGAAAGGCGTTTCAACAGAGCCCTTTGACCGCAGAATTTTCTGTCTGTCTATCCGCCCGTTCATGAAATTCCCCGCTGAATTTAGCGGAGAAAATGATGCCACGTGATGTTATGGCATCCCGTCGCAGCACGACTTGATACCGTGACGCCACGTAATGTTACCACATCGCGTGACGTCAGATTACGTGACATAAATTATTTCGCTAAATTTAATGGGGAAATTAAAAAACAAAAAAAAAACCATGTTCTTCACTTTCTGAAACGATTTTTTTTTTTTTTAATGTCCCCTCAACAAATTTAAACGATCGCAGCTCAAATACTGTATTCCAAGCGTTATGAGACTTCGGAGATAAAGGCCTTTGGTAATTGTTTTGCCGCTGTTATTTTCCTTGAGAACACGAGCAATCTAAAGATATCTGGGTTCGACTATCGTTCCATGCAAGCGCAAACAATTCCGCAAAAACCACAACCGCCGATGCGTGACCGATATAGGTTTCGCGTTCTTTCTTGCCTTTGACGTGAATGTTTCAGCTCTGTGCGAAAAAAAAAAACAACAACAAAAAACAATGCGGTGTTATGGCATAACCAAACGCACCGGTTCTGCCTTTTTTTCGCATTGACGTAATCGATGATTTAGGACACTGATAAAGCGAGGCATATACGCCAACCCCCATTCGCAGCAAACAATACATTGTTGTATTTGTGTGTGCGTGCGTGTGTGTGTGCGCACATGCTGGTTTTGGCTGGCTGTCGTCGCTTCTTTGCTCCCCTTTGTTTAACGCCACGAGTGATACCCTAGTTCGTTCTTCTTTTATCTCATAAAGCACATAGTGTAGCGCCCACGATTTTCGTTATTCTGTAGCGCCGTACTGTCGCGGTTAGTGGGTCGACGCTACAAGGTTAACGCTGCTCAAAGTTTCTCGTGACAAGTGGCTTTTTTTTTTAGAGAGAGAGAGAGAGACAATACGCGGTCTAGTGACCTTGAATAAAATTAATCACCAGTTTCCGAGTCGCGTGCTCTAAAAGGATTAATTACTTTTTATACGCAAAAACATAAAAAAAAGCAATTAAACATTATAAAGGGTGGAAACAGCGAGAGTACTCAAAGAAAAACTAGGTCGTCAACAGAGGCTAGGAGAGTGATTTAGCGCCTGACGTTATCTACTGTATGTTTTCACTTTATGTGCGAGTGAAGCCGAAGCTACAAGCACGTTCATGTTTCTCCTAGCGATGCTTGCACTGCACGAGCGCGCGTGCTTGGAAGCGATGCTGAAAGCCCGAAGCTCGCTGTTGTAGCTTCTGCTATATGGCTTGCGTTCGTACTTGGCAACTTCAAAATAAAAATCAAGATACAATTTTTTTTTTCCCGCTGCGAACGGGGACACCTGGGCAGTTTCCATGGATTCTGCTTCTTCCGAGTTTGCGTATTGCGTCTTAAGTTCCTCGTGCTCTTGGATTGCTAAGAGCCCGTGTCAACGAAGTTAGAAAATGGTGCGGGCGTCTATTGGCGGCGTGCCCGATCAAAAGGGTCACTGTGGTCGACCTGCCACGATTGGCCGAATGCTCACTGTGACGTCAGCAAAGGATTTTTTACGAACGGAAATCAGAGGAATGTAAGGAACATAAATTTTGACGGTGTTGGCAGTGTTGCTTTGAGAGCGCAATGATTTCAGGCTTCCACCATTATATTTACAAACGCCATCGAACTTGTTGTTCGCAAGTTAATGACGTCACGAGAGGGAACCATAGGAGGGCGCCACCAAAACAACTCGCCGCTAATACTCAGTTCACCCTTAAAGGGGGACCAGCAGAAATATTCTTCAGCCTGGCGGAAAGTCCTCCTCGCCCTCTTTTTTAGTTAAGGTATTCACACGAGGGAGAAATCCCGGGGATTTCTCCCCGGCACGCGCGCCTCACAAGATGAAAACGCGAGGCTTTTGCACATCGCAAAGCCTGACGTTTTCGTCGTGGGATGCGCGTGCCGGGGAGAAATCCCCGGGATTTCTCCCTCGTGTGAATACCCCTTGGGGGGCTATCCATGTCCGTATGTCCGTCCGCCGTCGGGTGCTCCTGCTCCTGCTCGTGAGCTCACGAGCAGGAGCTCACGAGCACCCGACGGCGGACGGCTCACGAGCAGGAGCACGAGCACCCGACGGCGGACGGACATACGGACATGGCCAGCCCCTAAGGAGCTTCGCCCCTAAAAAAGAGGGCGAGGAGGACTTTCCGCCAGGCTGAAGAATATTTCTGCTGGTCCCCCTTTAAGCTGAGACTAGAAGCTCCGCCTTCAGCACGAGCTCGCTGGCTTCCGTAGCGCTTTGATCGCGCGTGCCTGCATGCGCGTTCACACTTGCGTTAGCAAGGGCAGAAAGCTCGCGCCGAAGGCGGAGCTTCTACTCTCAGCTTAAGGGAGAACGGAGTATAGACAATTGCAAGCATGGCGCCCCAACTGGTGCCCCATGCGTGCAAGCACGTGCAGCTTGTGCGTGAACATAGCTTTTGCAAGCTTGAAATTGCACGGGCTTTCCCGCACGAGCAGAGACATGGCGGCGGCCAGTTGCCTTGCTTGCAATCGTCTATAGGGTATCAAAACAAGCACTCCTTAATCAAATACTTTACTAGGGGGAATACATTCCACTCCTCTCAAATTCAATGGCCTCGGCGCGGACAGGTTTTCTGGGCTTGGCAAGAGCCATCTATCGTCGGGGAGGTCTCGGCGGTAAATGATAATGATGACGTTGGTTGTTCTACATACCTAATTTATTGTTGTGGAAATGCTCGTGACACGTGCCGCGCGCCACTGCTAGTGGTCGCGGCACGTGCCTCGACGCTGTGCCGCCATGATCTTCCCAAGGGTTGCACGTTGCGCGTGCCTCGTGCATCGACGCACCTTGCGCTACTTTTGAAACATGAAGGGGCTTTAAGGCTGAACTCCATGCAACGAATTATGTGACGAATACTGGCGAACGCCGCCCGACGGCACGCTCGCTTTGCGCGCGACGTAGCAGCCACTGTGTTGATTCCACGCGCTGAGCAAAAGCCGCCGGGCAAAATTCGTCGGTTATTCGCAGCATATTCGTCCCATGGAGTCCAGCCTTTAGGTGGAATCGGAGACGACACCGACGCGGCCGCCGCGAACATCCACGTGCACATGCGCGTGGACTGGCGCGGACCTCCACTCCGTCAGGGCTGGATTCGGCACTGTAGGCGTTCTGTCTAATGCAAATGAGCGGAGTGGAATGTATTCCCCCTAGTAAAGTATTTGCCTTAATACTCGAGAAGTTCACAGGAAAGAGGGAAGACGCACATTTTGTTTATTTTTTACAAGTACCAAAATGTGTCGGTGCAGGCTGTGAAAACTGCATTTTTCTTCCAGCCAAAGCTCCGGACTCGGTGCGAAAATAAAAGTTTTTTTCTCTCTCTCTCTTCTCTTCCGGCAAAATGGGCTTTCATTATGCGTGTTAGTTTGAACACTTCTAAAACGAGTTGAACAGTATCGATAGAAATACTCTAAAACGTCGTTGGCTGCGTTCGCTAATTCTTTGACAATGACTCCGCAAGGAGATCCACGTACCTTGCGGCGAGTGGCGTCACTTCCGTTGTTTTCTGTTTCTGTTTTCACGGGGAATGATTAGCTGTACTTGTCAATTACTCACGTTTGTGCATCAGTGTTGTGCTTCGCCGTTCCTTTACCGCTGTGCAGGCACGCGTAGAACGAAGGTGTGCAGTACACTCGGTTGTCATAGGGGTCGTCAAACATCTTGTTTAACCATAGCCGCCTATATACTGACAAAGCCTGGCAGATCGTCACGAGAAGCGGCCGCCGAAATGAAAAAAAGGTGGAGCGGGAGACAAGATGAGAGGAGAGCCAAGTGACTAGCGCCCCGCTGCGGCGAGACGCCGAAACACACTTCTCCCGAGCGAACAAGTGTGTTTCGGGTCCTCGCCGCTGCGAAAGCTGTGCGCTGGCGTCCAGGCTCCCCGAAAAATGGCTCTTCGATGCTCTGTGCTATCCAGATCCTCGCGCTCCAAATCTGCGACCGGGCACTCTATGGCTCCGTCGTCGAACTGCCAAGCTTTGTGAGTACAGAGGAGGCTATGCGACAACCGATACGAATGACGAAGCACACTCCGCTGGAACAAAATGGCGTCATTCAGCTCAGACTTCTGCTGTGCGCCGCCGTTTGCTTTCTAAAACCCGCAGCATCACGCAGTCGGCGCTTCAAGAAATGTCGTCGCTACCTGCAGGAAGCTTTTATTATAGATATTTTAGTGCATGGGGGTGTGCGAGCACTACTTCAAATCGGAGAGCGAAGCGTCATCCTCTAGCTCTAACACTGCGAAGAGAACCGGTTTTGGTTTCCCCGGTACAGTGAAGGCTAAGGGATGACGCAGCGATATTTGATTCGAACGTCTACCAAAGGGAGAGACAGGTGAGAGGAGTTTCCACGAAGCCCGAAAACGGCAGGAAGCCGTACACGGGCTTCGATTATTCTAGGTTGTTGTGGTCCGGACGCCGGTTTGAATCAATAATGTTCGCAAACTCTTGGAAAAGTAGATCTTCAGGAGCCGCGAAGTTATATTATGAATGCTTTGGATTCCTGCGTATTTTCTTCGGGCGCTTACAAATGCTTAATTTTGAATAAAGCGATGATATCAAGTATCGTGTATGTGTCTTTTGAAGATGAAGAACAAACAAAGCAAGTTTATCAGTTTGCTCTTGAAGAAGGACAGAAATAGTTTCTTTCTTTTTTTTATTGTTGATCTGTAATCGCAAGACACGGTGACAGGTATAGTTTTACGCTGAGACAAACACTGTGCAGGCACCGGGAAAAAAGTATAAAACAAGAATTACAAAAAAAAAAACCTAGTTCACGAAGAAACATCACCCAAACAACCTTTTCTTTTTTGACGGTACGTTGGGCAAAACAATAAAAAAAAAGAAAGCATAGAAAATCGCTCTAACACACAGAAGCGAAACCTCTAAAAAATGCTAAACTGTGATCCCAGAAAAAAAAAAAAAACGCACAGCAGTGATTTGACACAAACGAAAAAGCGAGGCAGTGAGATAAAACAGAGCAGGGTTTTTCTTTAAAAAAAAAAAAAAAAAACTTGGAGAAGAAAATAACATCATCATCGTAACACATTTCATTAAATACATCAGCACTGTGAATTAGTGCCAATATGTACAATTCATAAACTAAAAAAAAAAAAATTGACGTGCACGACGTTTAGGAGTGAGGGACAAAGGTCGCACTGGGTGAAAGGTATTGAGCAGAGAAAGTGTTTCGTTCGACCAATATCCCATAACGACCAACGATTTCCGACCGGCTAAAGTGTAAGTGGGGCCTAAGGTTGTCGACAGGATGTGTAACAAACATTCCACGGGCGACAATGAGATGAAACGGAACTTTCGGGCGAATTGAGGATTTCGGACGTAGCAAGGACGATACTTTGGGCGTAATTTAAGATTTGTCGCCGGAAAAAAAAGCTGTACATGTGTTGTTTCCTTTCCACAGAAAAACAAAACAAAAAAAATTGTGGCTACACTTCGTTTCACTTTTTAAGTTCGACAACAGCCGATGCTACGAGCCAATCGGATAAATCAAGCAGCTTCACAAACGCAAAAGTCATAGCAATCGTAATATTTTTTCCACGTGTTTTAACGTCTACTAAACAAATCAAGCGCAGTGAATGCGCGATGACTTGTGCACTTGGTATGTGTGTGTGCGTGTGTGTGTGTGTCGGTGTTTGTATGTGTTCGAGCCTTCGGCTGCGCAGAGACTCACAATGAAAAAGCTCGAACTCATAATTAAAACGAATCAGGTGTCAGTGTAAACATTTCGGTACGTGTGTACACACTTTTCTTTTTTTTGCTTTCATCTCTGTTGTTTGTGTTGGGAAACGCCACGGAATTTTCAAATCAGCGAATACGCACACAGACACGCACAAACACGGGAAAAATCGCTGATTCACGGTTACGACAACCGCTACCGTCGGAACTCCAATCGAGAAACTATTAATCGTAAGGAAACAAAAATTGAACGACTGGGTAGAGCGGGGAAAACGTCGATCGTGTGAAGGTATAGATAACTGCAACCCGGTCACAGGTGCGTTGAGATCAACAGCTTTTTCTTCCTTTCTTTATGTCTTGCTAACTTCTTCGTTCTTAGCCCTTCATTTACATGTATCTTTCTTTCACGAGGAGCAGTTTTCGTAGAGCACGTAAGCGTTTCTGTATGTACATTGGTGGTTTACCCTCACCATTATTTTTTTTAACAGCCCAGACGTTCGACAGGAACATGCACGCGCGCGCACACACACACATATACAAACACATACAAACGCATGACATTGTTGCGACTTTAAACTTGCACTCAGGGTGTGAACGATGATTCAAACCTGCAATTACATTCGTCGCTCAGGAATATGTCTATATATGTATATTTTTAACTCTTTCACCAACAAACTCTCATTGCCTCGAAATCGCGGAGGGCAATCCAACGCAAATACAGGACGAATCCGGGATAATCCCATTCACTCCGGTAGAAATCCGGAGACAGTCGTCAACGACGATCCGACGGAATCCAAAGCCGATCCAACTCAACGCAAATATCCCAAAACTAGCTCGTTGATTGGCTCATCCATTTGACGCGATATGGTGACGTCATTATTAGGTCATCACTTTTCGCGCTTAGCGTTGGGGAGCTTGCCAAAGCGTGTGGTTTCGTTTTTTTCACGGGACGCTATGGCACTGGATTTGCTTTCGGACAAACCAACATGTGTACGCGCGCAAAACTTAAAAAAAAAAAACGCACCCAGTTGTCTTACGTATTGCCTAAAGCTAAAAAACGCGTGTTCGATAAAAAAAAGAAAGTTGATGGACGACATTCAGAAATCGAAAGGTATTTGCTGACGCCATTCCACTTATAGAGTGCTCTTTCAAGTTTGACAGGCACGAGCGCGCTTCGCAAATGCATTAATTTTTTATTTTATTAATTATTTTTGTTTTGTTTTTTTGAATGTAAAGAAACGACCTTCGAAACACGCTTTCTGTTCAATCCAGCTGGTGGCCTTGTGGGGGCTGCGAGAGAAACTAGGACGGTTTTACTACGTCGGATCGAGAAAAATAACCCCCTGACCCAATACAAACCCAGACTGACACTTCGTGATCGTCAGCGCCCACTCTATATCCCTGACATTCTTTTTTCTCACCCCTTTCTTCTTCTAATTCTAATCTTCTCGTTATAAATTTTTGTACTGTTTTAAAGATTCTCAACAGTAACTTCAAAACGCACTGGGCGATGAAAGGATGGCAAAAAAACAACAACAACTATGCCTTGACATGAGACTGTGTGCGTAGTCACGGAATCACTTTGGGTAGAGAAAATCGGACGGCAATGATGTTTTCTTTTTTTGATGGCGGAAAACGGTAACGTCAGCCGGTTCCGCTATGGCGATTGGCTTCTCCCATGATGACGCCGGTTTGCGAACATCGTAGGCCACGCCCACCAATACACAAAATACGCGGTGTAAAGAAAAGGGGTTAGGAGGTTTTTTTCTCTTTAAATTCTGTTCTTCCTGTTTGAAGGCTTCGCAAGAATAAATTACAACAAGCACCGCAGACCGGATGGTCTCTCGACATCTCTAGAAGAACCGTACGCGTACAAGACACGCTAGCCGCGTATGTATATATATATAACTCTCTCTGTTTCGGAGCTCCGCGAGACCTTAGCTACGAAGTACGGGCGCACGCGCTCGCACTGTGTCTATCACCATCCATCCGTCGTGAGCAGACCCAGCGCACGTCCCAGCACACTCCAAGCCAACCCTGGTTCTGTCCGAGGATACACGGCCACCCGGAGAGCGGCGACGACACACAGTTCAATGACTCGGGTTGTCCTCTCGACCAGACAAGGCACCACCGCCGTCTTCGATCCTATGGTGGTGGCTGTGCTGCAAGAGGGTTGACTGATGCTGCTGAAGTTGCTGAAGATGCTGCTGGTCTTGCGGATGCACATCCTGCAGATGGTGAAGATGGGCGGCGTGCGGATGATGCGGATGGGACGACGGCGGCGGACCGCTCATCATCAGATCCCTGAGGTTGGCCACCTCGGAGGCCAGCCGCTGCATCTCGGACCGCAGCTGGAAGTTCTCCGTCTGCAGGTCTAGTCTGGAGTGTGCCGACCGGTGGTTGCCAGGACCGCCGTTTCGGCTCTTGCGGTGCTCCTCGCGACGCGGGGAAGGCGCGTCCGTACTCGATGCCCCGCTGTCGCCGTCCGAAGATGCCGTGTCCTCCCTGGTGTGGAAAGACGACCTCAACTCCGGGGACGAGGATCCCCCGCCCGCCGTGGCGACCACGACACCATTGGGGACCGGCGGGACGTCGGTCCCGCTGATGTGCCACTTGTGACGTAGCTTGTGCGGTAGGCTGAAGTGGTGCGCCGGCGGACTGTCTTCAGCGGACGACCAGGAACCGGAGGACAAGGGCGAAGATTCCTGGTCCGTTCCGGGGGCCCTGGGGTCTTCTATCGCGGCAGTCGGAGCGAGCAGCATCGGGGGTTGCTGAGGGGGTGCGATGTACGGGGGCAGCGGTAGCTGCGGAGGCGTCTGCGGGGATGGCGGAACCAGGGCCGGCAGGAGTGCTGACAACAGCTTATTGCGACGGCCCCGGAGGTCCGTCAGCGGCTGAGGAGGCCCGTGGCCTCCGGAGTCATGGTGGTGGTTCTGCTGCTGCTGATGCTGCTGCTGTTGCTGCTGCTGGTGGTGATGCTGTTCCATGACCAGGGAACCCCGGATGCCGAACTTTTCTCGGAGCGCGGCGAGTTCAGCGCGCAGCACCGCGTTCTCCTTGGCGAGCTCCAGGACCCGCGTCTCGAGAACCATGTCGTTGAGGCGCCGCTTCTCGCGGGACCTCTTGGCGGCTTCGTTGTTCCGTCTGCGCCTGTCCCAGTAGGTGTCGTCCTTCTTGTTGTCCGGGATGAACTCCCGCTGCTTGCGGGTCGGGAACAGGGGCTCGCGTGCCCGCAGGTCAACGGCAGAAGCGGCGACCGCAGCCATGGAGCAGAGCCATTCTCCGGGCCGGGGCTGCTTGGCAAGGGGCTCTCCCTCAGTCACCATCATGGCAGCTGCCCATCGGCTGGCGGGGACGGGGAACGGGAAATGGGGCGAGAAGAGACAGGGACAGCGACAACGTCAGTCACGGGAACTTGGGAGGTTCGTCGGAAGAGAAACCCAACCAAATCTCATTATTAAGCATGCCCCGACAGTATACTATAAAACATGGAGGGGGTTTTCAGCACTAACTGTACTTGTTCATTCCTTTCGGTTAGCTTTTTCAGTGTATGATTCATATTACCAAACACGCTGATCCTTTAACTGTACTCGTCTAAACCCCAAGAAAAACAAGGTTTGCGCACTGTCTACACGCCGCGCAAAGTAGCTCGTAGAAAAATTGGTTGTCATTAAAACAAAAACAAAACAAAACAAAAACTGTGATATGTTTGCGTTTGAAAGGCGTACGCTTTGACGAAACAAGAAATAGTCCTTCCTAAATACACACATAGGTATCATCGCATAAAGGGGAAAATTAGTAACGCTTCACAAAAAGACGAATTTTTTTTTTTTTTACTAGTGTTTTGGAGGTAAAAATGAGTGTCCGCACGAGCTTATTGCATGTAAACAGGCACGTTTGTATACGATCTGTGGGCGGACAGATGCGCAAAAAACTCTTTTTTCGAAGAGTGAAGAAATTGGGGCCATATACTATTATTATTATTATTATTATTATTGAGTCTCTTTCCATATCACCAAGACACAAGGTATGATACTAATGTCAGGCGATCCTATGTTTGATAGCAAGATCACAAAGATATTTGTTTGGCTCTAATACCAGCGGTAAAATAAACCAAAGGATTAAAGTCCCGATTCGTGACAATATTCACAGATTTATGTCGTAATAAAGAAGACAGTGTTAGTAAACGTAAACTTAATATCACACCAGCCTCGTCTACGCAAACTTTAAAATCGAAGTGTTCTTAGATACTTTAAAATAATTAGCGATTGATCTTTCAGCGAAGCATGATTGACTAATGAAACTGTCGAGCTTGGATGTCGCCCGAGCCGTCAAAGCAGCGAAAGCACGAACCGCTCACACACAAAAACACAGAAAACGACACGCCACGTGACCTTCGACGGCCAATGGAGAGCCCCGCAAAAGGGTTCCGCGGATATGGGGGCGGGGCCAGCCCGACGACCAGCAAAGACAAATAAACCTGAAACGGCCCGACAAGGTCTCACAATTGCCCCCCCCCCCCCTCCCCTCCCCAAACACACACACACACGCACGAGCTCCGTCGAGGTTAGCAAAGTGGCATCACTCTTGCTCCAAACGTCTAAATTGAGAAAAGAAAAACACTGGTGTGCAAAGTGGAAAGGAGGCGAGAGAGGGAAAGAATGAAGCAGACGAAATAGTTGTAATAGAGGGAAAGGGGGCAAGGCGACACGAAGGAAAGGAATGGAAGAGGAGAAGCTTGAACTGCTTGCACGAGAGCTTCGAACGAAACGGACTTTAGGAAAGGAGAAAAGAGAGGAGGTCAGAGAAAAGGGGGGGGGGGGGAGCGAAAGCGACACGAACAAGAGAGGGATAGAAGTGAGAGGCAGGAACGAAAGATAAGAGAGAGTTTTTGAAAGGAGGAAAAAGAGGAGGTGAAAGGGGGTGAGAGAAAGGTCACAGGGAAGAATGGCGGGCGACTGGACGTCCTTCCGGGGAACGCTCAATCGGGTCGAGGTTACGTCGACGTCAACAAGCCGCCGCCGCCACCGCTGCGCTCTCTCGCGTGGCGGAGAGGGGGACGCGTTCTTGGAATATAGTACATCTATGCACTACTATACGCACGACGCGAGCCTCAAAAAAACAAGCGCTCGCCGCGAACAATTGAAGGAAAGCGGGTGAGAAATGGACATGGGAGTCGGGGATAGGAATGAAAGAAGACGGAGGATTGGGTGGAGAGATTACAGCCGTCGCTGCGGGTCGGGAACAGAGATTGACTGTGTTTAGCTGCGTGGAGAGGCCCAATCACGCGCGCTGGGTTTACGTATACGCAGAGGACCAATCAAAGGGATCCAGTTTAAGCCCAGTTTCTTTCTTCTTTCACCCAATCATTGGCGCCATGCACGAACGCGTCATTTTCTTTTTCTTTTGTGAAGTAACGGAAAGGAAGGAGCCTCCGTCAGCGCCCTCTTGTGAAGATCGGCGTCCACAGAAACAAAGTTCCGCCCGATACTCGAGGTCCATTTGCGCGTCTGGCCTTCAGCTGAGCTATGTTTTCTTAAACGCAAAGCCTTTCGTAGCTTTCTTATGTTGCAATCGCCTTGCAACGGACTACAGCTTAATAAAGTCTGTGGCTTATTATGTCCACACTTCTTGCTTTGTCATTCGTCCTTTGGCGTCCCCATCGGCAAATGACGCAATCTCATTTGCTGTGAAGCAATAATAAGATTCCTGGGACTCAACGCGGCCCGCGTTTTTTGAACTCTCAACGACTACATAGTTAACAATTGCTTCCCGTGCGATTTGAAACAATAGCTCTCCATTGTGTGCTCTTTCTGACCAGTGTTTCGAGGCTAATTCACCATTAGCACGACGGCTGACTTCTCAGCACGTTGGTTGGCAACCACCCAAATAATGACAGCAAATATTTGACAAAAAAAAAAAAAAAAGACCGACGAAGCGAAAATACCAGAAAACATTCGGCAAGGCTGAAAGTGTTTCCTCTCCTCGAATACCTTTTTATACGTTTGTGATCATCGTGAGCGTTCTGAGATTGTGACAATAAGAAATACCTCATCGCATTCTTTTTTTATTTTATTGTTACGTTTTTCTTTCAAGATTGTTTACGTCATTTGTGCTGTTTAAACACTTTGATTTATTAGTATTCGTTCTAGTGGGTTATTAATACGCGTATTATTAAGACTTCTACTGCTAGCAACAAATAGGAACACGAAACGTGAGTGTGAATACCTGATCAAAAATTGCTGGGGGCCGAGCATTTGTGCTAAAGTCACCGGAAGAGTGAGAACGGTAGGGCGTGTCTTTCGAGTGCCCGGCACTTGGGAACGCTGCTCCCTGCCTTCCGCCGTGCTTGGGCTGGCCCGCGTCCCTCGAGGTACGAGAGACGACAACGCATTGTCGAAGGACGCTCGCACTGAAGGTGGGACGACTGAAGCCCCTCCCTGCCGTTTTCACTCTGTCGGTGACCACGACTAATACATTCAAAGAAGGGTCTGCGGTGGCCGAGTGTGCTAGCCCACCGCAGCTCGGACGGAGGACGCGGGGCGAAAGGTCTCGCAGCAGAACCCAGGGATACCAGTGTGCTCGATCCCCGTCCCTGCCCGTTTTGATTCGGATGAGCATCGTACACTAAAATCACTAAATATTAAAAAAAAAGCAGCGCCATTGCTTTTTCTGTCTACTAGCCGGACACAAACAGATGACCCAACTTCGCGATGCGATTGGCTGATCGGTTTCAGTTGCCATGGCGACGGCCGTTTCGGCCCATTCAAATCTCCGAAGCTTCAAAAAAGATTGTTTTGAACCGGCCGCGCCAAAATCACTATATGGGGCATCGTCGCACTGAAAGCGTTCCTCGCCAATATAAGCGTCTTTGGAGGCGTACACGCAACGCACTTGTCAATCGTGCTTGTCTCCGTGGATCTCTCGCAATGCTCTTGTTGTTCTCGCGTATGTAAAGACGGGAAAATTATTTTTGAATGCCGCCAAGCAGCGACGTCGAGTGTGGTGGTGGTTGCGAAGACGTGCGCTTGTTTCGACGGTGCGTGGATAACGAAATCTCGGTGTTCACGAAACGTCTCTATAAAGCTACCCGTCCCTGGCGAGTTTAAATCGGCTCACTGAGAATGGAGATGTGAAGGGGAAACGGCTCGTTCCACCAACCGAGATGACGACCATACGGAGAACTTGGCGCTACTTTCCCAGAAGCCGGTGACATTACATCGTACCGGTGTGTGGTCGTGTACGATCACTGGGTGATCTGCGGTAATGCACTGGATAAATTTCTCATCTACGGCGATGACATCCGATGGCCATTTTTTTTTTAAATATTTATCGCCGTTATTTTTTAATTTTTACAGAATGTTTCACAACAAATCACAATTTATTTAATTGATATAACATCGACGTTTATCAGTAATAATTCTGCCCCGATGCGAGTCTAAGTAAATCTCGCAAAAAAAATAATAGAGAGTTCCGGAAGATAGTTCATATACACACAAACATCAACAACGCAAAAAATGTAAAATAATTTTTTTTTTCAGGCGTGTTATAAGACAGTTTGCGTTACATTGGCACTACTGAATATCTTCGGCGTGATCACGCTTGAATTTTAGAAACAAAACTCGTATAAGGTATTGGCGGTTTTTTTCACGTATTACCCGGGAATGTTAATGTCGAACATAATATTTTACGGCACAATTATATCTGGTACACAAGCGCGTACCACCCGCCTGCGTCGCACTTCGTATATTTACCAAACAACAAACTTTAAAAAGACACCTTTTTTTTTCGCAACGACCCTTGTAAGCTTTGTTCAACGACAATTTATTTGTATTTTTATATAAATACGGTGATAAAAATAGATAAATATGGTTAAGAACCCCGATTCTGACGAACCGAATAAGAAGTGCCAAAATATATTGCCGTCGGGCTCTGGCTCACGAGGATCTCGTCGCCCTCGCGTTTGTTTCGCCACTATGCTCTAGTGCGTGTGGGGAAGACAGCTTAGAGTAACTGACCGTCGAAAAATTCAAATACGAAGATGTAAATTACTTGTCTTTTATTTTACTATTAAAGTTATTATTTCATTTTGCTAACCGTTTGATTATTAGAATATTTATTCTGTAATAACGTATAAAAATATAGCGCGATGTGGAGCAGACACCAGCTGGTGAATCGCTCGACTTCGCAAAAAGGTAAGCACGCCATGATATTTGCGTTTGACCAATTTGGAATTAAAATTTTTAATTATGAGCTAGGAATACAGTGACGTTATCTTAACGAGTCTGAGTACCGGCAATAAAAATCTAATTGAAAGTTCGCTCCCCAGCTAATAGTAATAGCTAAATATTAAGTGATGCTATCGCGCATGCGTCCCCAACTGCCGCATACCAAGTGGGACTATGTTAACTAATTACTAAAAGTGATCGAATGATGGTTCGAATAATATAGTGATTTGTCATTCAGGGCTTTCACATTATAGAAGCGAGCCAGTACACAACCGTTTTTTTTTTTTTTACAGGCTCGAACAAAGGGATGCCATTAAGTTTCCCGATTCGAAGGAAGAGTCACTTACGTCCCGTCCCGTCCCTACTAATTACACTCTTCAGTAACTCAGCACGATCGTTGCCTTGTGAAGTATTCGATATTCCGGGTCACCCAGGTACATGGTTGATTAAAACAAATAATATTGCCGTTTTTTTTTTTGGCTTTGTCCCGAGAATGAAACGTAGCGACGGCCGATCGCTGCACTCTTCCATGCACGAAAACTTCCCAAGATGTGTCTTCACGGTCATACAAAATTTGGAAAAGGTGCAGGCGACGGCGTCAACGTGAAGTCACACATTTCGCACTACATTTAACGGGAAAACGCTCCCCGCTGTATTTAACGGGAAAACTGTGACGTCACGGGACACGGTGTCACGCGACACTGTCACGTCATTCGACTCTGACGTGACACGGTCAGGTGACACTCGGATGTTCCTCGACTGTGACGCCACATGCTCGAGCGCACGTGACGTCACTTGACTGTGACGTCACAAAGTTAAGTGTAGCGTGACGTTGCAATTTTTATGCTAAATTTAACGGAGAAATAGTTCCGTTAAATTTAGTGGGTCACGACCTTTCACCCTACACTGTACACAAACACATAAAAAAAACACCAAAGAGAGATCTTGGGATCCACTATGAAACCCAGCTAATGAGGGCTGCCGCCGTAAGATGTGAAGATGTCGCAGGAGAGGCGAAGAGGAATGTTTTCCGGACGTAAATAAAGACACGGCGCGTCGGCGGTGGCCCTGTGGCAGCTTCGAGGGTATAGACATTCGAGTGAGCCGACAGGCGGGGAGCCTCGAAGCAAAGCTCCTGCTATTTTCTCAACTCCCGAGGTCTCGACGGAGCACCGAAAATAACGGTCGGGTAAAACAAAAAAAAACGCAAAAAAAAAACACAAGTGGATGCAAGCAGTAGGTGCGGCATTGAAGGTGAACAAAATACACACGCGCACGAACAAAGACACACGCGGGGACACACAAGAGGCCCACACACGCGCAAAGGCATATACGCAAGAACAAACACGAGCGTGCACTCGAACTTAGGTTTTCAGCATAAATGCTATCCCGGGCACCGCGGGCCTCGAAGGCAACGTGGCAATGCATTTAAAGTTGGATTTAGGCTGATATATGTATAAAAAACTATCGTTAAATTGTTGCCCAATTAGAATTTTGGTAGGATTCCAATTCGTTGCTGACGATGCAAACTTCGAGGGATTTGTATCTGTGATATGCAATTTTCTCTAAACCAAATATGCTAAAAAAAAATTCGGTGGCTTAGTGTGTTTGTGCTTTGAAGCTACGAGTATATAGGAGGCCAAAGTTATCGCTTAAATTTCTGCAGAGCGGTGAACGCTAAAAGTACCGCACTCGCCAAATTGCTGGTTTACAACGGAGACATCGGACGCCCCCCTCCTACTGTCCAAAAATGTCCACACGACAAATTACACTTCCGGACACATGACACAACATTTTTACATTCTCTCTTTATTTTTTTTATTTTTTTTCTATCTCTCCTCTACACCTTCCGCCCTTTGTGGACTAACACATCATTGACTGCAAGTCCCCGGTGCCGACTTTTCGGAGTCCCCTAAAGAAGGCCAACGCGGGGCGCATGATTAGGCACGGGCCTCAGCAGAAGGCTGACGTCATCACTCGTGTCCAACGAGCGCCCAGCGTCGGCCCTCTTTAGGTGACGCCAAAGACTCGGCGCCGAGGCCTCGTGGTCCGCGCGAGGTGTTGCGCGGACGAGACGTGTGTGTGCGCGTACCGGCGTGGCATTTGGCCGGGCGAGTCGCCAAGACTGGTCGAGGTTGGTCGGGTGCTCCGCAACGACGGGTAATTCGGCCTGTGACCTCACCAGCGCTTCCGAATTCGGGGCAAGGTTCCGCCCTCCCTCTCTCCCTCCGCCTCTGTTGTCTCAATCCGCGACGGCGCCACACCAAGAACACGAGTGCTTTTCTTAGACGACGCGACTTAGGATCCTCCTATACGGAGCTTCGATGTTCCTCTGGGTGCCCGAATTTTCATCACCGTTGATTCGCTATACAGTTTTTTTTTTAACCTTTACAAATTTGTTTTAGAAAAGTCGTGAAAGCTACACTTATGTGGTAGTGAACTTTGTTAATTAACTTTTGAATTAGTGAAAATGGACATATGGTATGAATTAAAAACTGGCTGAGTATCATTGAAAATCACTAAATCTATAATTTTTATAAATACTTTGAGCCCTTGGGATGCGGAGTAGTGCGCTAAAGGGGTACCACTTGTGCGACAGGTACAAGGCTGGTGAGAGATAAGAGGTAAGAGACAAAAAAATCGCGCAAACGCGGTATAACACTGGTAGCCTTGCTCTTGCCGCACGACTGGTAACTTTAGCGCACTCTACTTCGTTTCTCACACACTCAAAGTCTTTTGGAATGATTTAGTGGTTTTAGATGACGCTCAGCAAGTTTCTAATTGGAACCATGTGTATATTTTCACTAATTAAATTGTAATTAACGAATTTCACCTAACTATAGCCGACTGATCGTTACGATTAGCCCACTATACTATGTCCCCTGGCCGTGTAACTCATCTGCACAAACCGTATAAGTGTAACTTCCACGGCTTTTTTTAAACAAATCTGTTACGCTTAAAAAAAAAAAAACTGTATTTGTAGCTTATTACTAGGGTTCGGTGTTTTCGGTAAATACAAACAAACGCCAGAAATTGAATCCCCGAGCCCCTTTTATTGAAACCGGAGGAAATCTAAGCGATTTAGAAATCCTCCTTATCAAAGCTGTCATTAAAAATACAAAAAAAAAAACCGAAGCTTTAGGGGAATACAAGTTTTACCCTACATCTTGTTCGACAGCGAGAACCGTCACCGAAAAACTGAATCTAGGGGGAAAAACAAACAAACCCAAAACTGCTCTTGCATTTGAAGAAAACTAAAAACCGAAAACAAGGAACCTTACTTGTCACTCATATACCTTTGTTATTTGTACGGTTTCTTTCTTTAACGAGATTTATTTTTAAGGTTTCACTTTCTTGACACAACGAAGACGCGTCAAAGTAAATCTTAATTCTGTCGGTCATCCCCTTTGGTGTTGATCGGGAACGTTCGCACGTCCAACTGGCAGGCTAATAATAATTATTTATTTATTTATTGATCCTTACTTTCAGAAATCTTGCGGTGTTGATGATTCAATTTAGTCACTTGAAAATTGATAGGCTCCGAAAAATGATAGGCTGTTTTGTTTTGCCATAAACTGAAGCGCAGTCACAAGCAGGGAGATACGCTCACAGACAGAACCTAAGACAGCAAGGTAAGGAAGGGTGCAGGTCCTGTGCTCGACAGGATGGGTCGGCATTAACACGAACGCCATGACGTTGCACTTTTAACGAGGCTGGTTAGACCCCAAGAGCTAGGGGAGTCGTAGTTACAATCTGGCTTATGCAGAAATGTGGGACAGTACACCCTTTAAATTGTAAAATATAGCTTTTTAAAGAAACAAATAAGCAGAAGGAAAAACGTCTGCTGGTTAGTAACGTAACTATTTTTAGTATTACAAGCGTTCTTA